>JACDOX010000049.1:254355-428463 GCA_014549065.1 Cardinalis cardinalis
TTTTTTTGGTGAGTGGCCAAGCTCTGCACATGGCACCCAGATGTGCCTCACCAGGGCAGAGCAGAGGGGCAGGATCACCTCCCTCAACCTGCAGGCAACGCTTTGCCTCATGCTGCCCAGGACAACAGGCACTGAGCTGTGCTTTTGAGCTCAGTTGGGCTTCATGGGCAGAAAAAATAAGAGCTATTTTTAAATGAGAACTGCATTTGGGGCATTTTGTGCCTTCTGCCCACTTTTTTGCCACCAAGTAGCCATGAACTATAGCAGAGTGGTAAAGTTTGCATCACTTGATCTCAAGCCTTTGTGCAAATATATCRTTGCAATCCTATCTTCATAAAGAGGTCTTGTAGAGTTGGTGGAGCACTTTGGGGTTGGGATTTGCCACATGTCAATTGCAATTCACTTACACTTTGTGTAGATGCTCTCAGTGTAAAAAAAATAAGATAAATTACTCTTCTTCGAGGCTGTGGCTTATAGATGCTCACCCTGCCCTTCAGCCCAGTGACTTCTCCTGGAGAAGAGCTCTGGAGTGAAAATGCACCACATTGCATTCACATGAACAATGTGAAAGTTCAGCTGGTAGAAGGTATCCTACAGTAAGTGTGAACTGTGAAGCAGAACCTGCCTCCAATGAGATAGCTTGCTAAAAAGCAGCTTGTTTTGCCCAGAAGGTCTGGCAGTCAGATATTCAGGGTGTCTGACACTTAATATTCACATCATAGTCCACAAAAAGATCCACACAGAGCCTTTCAGTGTTGATAATGAACAACCCCTCTAGTAATTAAGCTCTGCACCTTTGAAAACAGTTTCAAGTCTTCTGGGAATCTTTAATTCTCACATGCGTCACCGAAGCACAGGTTCAGTATTCCCACAGAAAGCAGCAATCCCTCTGATTTACGGACTTCCCCACCCTTGGAACTGAGACACTGACATGTTCTGCTCCAGGCACTGGAAAGCTCAGCACAGCTCTCTCTTTCTTTATTTTTTTTTTTCTTTCTCCCCTAAAGAAAGTGTTTCTTGTCAAATTAACGTTCCCAATTACAAGTGAATCTAATCCCTGGTGATTACCTACCTACCCTAATTGACTGTCGTGTTCCCAACCAAGGTTCGGTGTTTGAACAGACAAACAAAAAAAAAAAAGATACTGATTTGCTGAGACAGAGAGAAAATACTTACCTCCAGAAAGTATAAGCCTTCAGAAAATATGAGCCAGCATTCTTTCTCCCAATTACTGCCCTTCCTCCTTTGAGCAATTAAAAATGTCTTGGAAAGTTTGTGGGTTCCAAAAGAGTTTAGTCACATACAAAGTCTGCTGGTCCAGCTGGTCTCTGTGGAGCTGGGAYTAGGATACAACTCCGAGTTTTCTGAAATGCATTGGGAATTAAAACATTTTTTAAAAATTCTACTTAACACCAAAGTAATGTGTTTCCCTTACTTCTAATTCCTAATTTCAAGGTGTTAGGTATTAGTTTTATATTTAATAGGCACATAGAGTTTAACATGCCAAAAATTATGTGTTCTCTCTGATATCATCCTATATTGGTTCCTGAGGTGTTTTTTTCAAGGAAGAAAGCAGGTACCTGTTAATCACAACAAGATTTTGGATCACTAATACCTAAGTTATTTGTATTCATCTTGTGCATGTTCAAAGCRAATATTGCCAATCAGGGAGTATGAGACATATAAACTTCCAGGGAATTTCTGCCTGTTTTGGGCTTTATCTGTTGGTATTAAGTTACCAGAAATAAAGGAAGAAATAATCTTCTGATGTTTCAGCAATGTCCTTCAAAACATTAGAGGCACATAGAAGAGCTCTGTGCCCTGAGAAGGAGTGGTAAAGAAAAGAGTGTGATTCTCCTCTGCTTAATTTCAACAGCACAATGCCTGGGAACTTCACCACCTCCAACACCACTGAGCACCATTTTCCTTCTTCTAAAAAAACTTATAAACACCATGATGCAGATCCAAATCTGAGTCAGCTGATAGTTTTTTACTGACTTGAAGAAAAGTGTTCTGGTCTACACTGTAGAAGGATTTTCTCTACACTGCAAAAGGAGAGAATTGTAAAAGGTTCCTAAAAAGATTTTTGAACAGCCCCATGATCCTGAGCAAAGCCCTTCACCAGCCCCAAATGTAAATTAGAGGGGAAAGGATTTAAGTGTGCAAATTATTCTTAAACTTATTGTCTTATATGGAAATTCAAAGCAGGAAAAACATGGCTAAAAAATTATAGGCTGGTACTAAAGTTCCTAAATCATCAAAATACCTCTCAGGACATGTTTTTCCTTGCTTAATTCAATGGGCACTTACAAAAGGAAAGGAGGTGGTGAAGGAGGAATGGCAAGGAACCAGGAAGCACTCTGCATGTGTTCTTGATACAGTTCTCCATTTTAGTATCCCGTGATCTTGCTCAGCATCATCTGTGCCCCTACCAACATTTACCAGCACCAAGCAAAGGGGTACTTTTTAGTTGATCAGATTATTAAATAAATGTGCAGATGCAGACTTATTTGCAAGAAACACTTACCCACTTGTTATGTCAATGCTCCAATGGATACTGTTCCTTAAAGGAAAATATACTTATTTCACCTAAATTCTGATAGAACCAGAATGAAAAACAGCCCCAGCCAGAATAAAATGGAAGCCAGTCCTGTCCAACTGACTGTAATGGTATCTTAAATACACTTTTAGCCCTTTTATACAGTGAAACTTTTGAGTCCTTTATATTCACTGTCTAGCGGAAAACCAGTGTGCTCAGAGATGCTGTCTTGCAGCCACTTCAAAAGCCAATACCATCCCCTAAATATTTTAATGAAAACAATTTTTAATCCTGTTTGATTCTTCATTTTTCTTCCTGATACTTTTTTTTTTTTTAATAAAGTACATTTGTTAAAGCATAAAATTGGTCAGGATTGCAAATAACTTGCCCTGACAGCTGGAGGGCAGCATTTCCCTCACAATGAAATAATACAATTTGTCTTCAGTGAAGACATATGTCAGAACAGTAATTAGTATGTTTCAACATGAGAGGACCAATAATTCTTCAAAATCACCCCTGATACAGGTGAAATCTGAATCAGTCTCCTGAAGAGTTTGGGTGAAGAGTGATATACTCCTTCATTTACAAACRGCTTCAGTGTCCATCCTTGGCATCCCATTGCTAGGAAGGGGGCAGGATAGACCAGCACCCCAGGCAAGATCTAGGGGTACCACCAACATCCCAGGGCTACTCCMGTGCTGTTGCTTCTAGGAACTGTCAGGGTTTTACTCTTGAGAGAGTACAGCTTCTTGGCTGGATCAGGGAGAGACATCCTGCATTACAGGACACAGTAAGTTCATCAACAGGGGCCTGGGCAGAGCCCAAACAGCYGGGTTGGACTCTGTATTGGCAGTCCTGAAGTGCTGGGAGGTGGAAGTGTGGCAGAAAAGGAGGATRAGGAGGCAGGCATCAGTGGGGCAGTGGTGATGGCCAGTGGGAGGGTGGGGAAAGAGCAGTGGGAGCCTGGATTGCACTGACTGCACAGCACAGGTGAGCCTGAGCACACCTTTTGACCTGGGRTTGAGCTGCCTGCCTCATGAAGCCAAGTTCACACCGCAGGCTATTTTCTATATTATTAAAGTCTCATCAGCTGAGGCATACAACCCAGCTCATTTTTGTGCACCCACAGATTACAGCTGAAATTATGAGTGATCTTCTGTAGGAGATGTGGGTTACATGCAAAATAAGCACACGTGGTATTGTCTTCAATACTTGTTAATTATGCTCCAAAAGGAGAGCCGGTTTTAGTTTTAGTTTAGTGCCAGTTTTAATTAACATGTACAATGGAAAGTTTAGGTTACAGCAGTAARGTCTTAGAAGATCTCAGTTAACTCATATTAAATGTCACCATGYTTTAATTCCATTGAAGTGAGGAACACCCTTAACCCATACCTAAGTCTGAATATTTCTCCCAAGATTTATTTAGTATAGTCATTCTGAATCCATGTTATCCATGGAATTGCCTGCCATGGCTTAACCCCAGCCAGCAAGTAAGCTCCACACAGCTGCTCTCACTGCCCAACCCTGGGGGAACTCAAGAGAGAATCAGAAATGTGGGAAGGTGAGAAAACTCATGGGTTGAGACAAAGACATTTTAGTAAGTAAAGCAGAAGTTGTGTATTCAAGCAAAGCAAAACAGGGAATTAATTCACTACTTCCCATGGTCAGGGGTTTTGTCATCTCCAGGGCTCCATCATGCCTGATGGTRACTTGAAAAGACAAAYGCCATCACTCCAAACATCACYYCTTTTCTTCTTCTTCCTCCAGATTTATGTGGGATTTATAAAAATCAGAGGGTTTTAGGAAAGCTAAGAAAGCAGGCCTTAAGCAGAAGTTATGGGAACAGATGCTAAAGCAGCAAAAATATTTCTAGGCTACGGTGCAGACGTGAGAAATAGAACAATAGGCTTATGTTAGCTCGCCTTCTAAGTTGCAACAAGTTTATTTAATGTATATTTTAGAAGGTTAAAAATGAATGGGTCTCTGTGCTTAGGCTTCTATGAACAAGCTATTGTGTCGAGAATAAGCCCTTATTGTTTTAACCAGARTTACGTATGCTTCAAGATTATTGGATAGAATTATTGTCAATATGCSTTTTCTCTATGTGATTGGATGAAACTTACTCTGGGTCTGTCTTATGCTTTGCTGTAACGTCAARTTTCTTTGGCATTCTGTGAAACCAGTGAGCTGGTCACATCGTGTTGTCTCCATTGTAAAACAATGTTATGAGACTGATGTGAAAAAATAAACCTCTCAAAGACCTGATTCCAGGTGCCCCGTCCCGTTTGTGCTGTAAATATAYTGYCGGCRTGCAAATCGGTTCTTTAGGGCCATATTGGCAATTTATATGCTGAACATTATGCCATACGGTATGGAATATCATAGAAACATAGAATMATAGAATTGTTTCAGTTGGAAAATAAGTCTCAGATCCCTGAGTTCATCAGTTAACCCAGCACTGCCAAGTCCAYCACTAAACCCTGTCCTGAGCACCACATCTACACATCTTTCACCTCTAGGGAARGTGACCCCCACTTTCCTGGACACCTTGTTCCAGTGCTTGGTAAACCTTTCCATGAAGAAATTGTTCCTAGGATCCAATCCACACCTTGAGGCCATTTCCTCTAGTCCTTTTGCTTATTATTTGGGAGAAGGGACCGATCCCCACCTGGCTACAGCCTCCTCTCAGGTGGTTGTAGAGAGTGATAGGGTCCCCCCTAAGCCTCCCTTTTTCTCCTGGCTAAACACCCCTAGCTCCCTYAGCCACTCCTCATCAGACCTGTGCTCTTCCCCAGCTCTGTTGCCCTTCTTTGGACTCACTCTATCCTCTCAATGTCTTACTTGYAAAGAGGGACCCAGAACTGGACCCAGATTCAAGGTGTGCCCACCCACTGCTGAGTGTAGGGGGACAGTCCCTGCCCTGGTCCTGCTGGCCACAGTATTTCTTATTCAAGGCAGATGCCATTGGCCTTCTTGGCCACCYRGGCACACACTGGCTCRTGTTCAGCCACTGYTGACCAGCACTCYCTGGTCCTTTTCCTCTGGGAGTTTTTCCAGCCACTCTGCCCGTAGCCTGTAGCATTGTGTGGGGCTCTTGTGASCCAAGTGCATTACCCAGCACTTCACCTTGTTGGACTTCAYACCACTGGCCTTGGCCCATCCTCTCTGCCTGTTCAGRACTCTCTGCAGATCCTTCCTACTCTCCAGCAGATCAACACAGTCTYGTGTATATATACCTTTTGTCAGTTGAGGTCAACTGTTCTGGGTGTGTCCCCCCCCCAAGTCCTTGTGCATCTTCAGCCTCCTTGCTGGGAAAAGTGATGATGAGGAGCAGAAAAGGCCTTGACTCTGTGTCATCACTGCTCAGCAATGGCTAACCATCCCTGTGTTATCAACAGTGTCTCCAGCAAAAMTCCAAAACACAGTCCCATACCRGCTGCTATAGAGAAAATTAACTCTACCCCAGCTAAAACCAGCACATTGCCCAATTCCTATCTGAAAATTGCAACCAAATTATTAGYCTGACTCCAGTCCAAGCAGCAAGGGAAAGGAATCACTGAGTGACCAACTCAGCAGTTCATTACACAAGTAAATCTGTATACATGTTAAGCTAGYGGTATCTGAATAAAATAAACTAGAACATTGTGATGCTAACCAATAGGACTGCATTATATTTTCTGCATTCAGTTTCTATTTTTGAGAACCCTAGATGCTGCTTCTTTTGTATTTTGCTTTCCTTATTTTCACACACATGGMGTATTGCTATCAGGTTCCAGCCACCTCAAGAAGCAATTTCAAAGAAGCTCCTGACATGATTTGTGTACCAGTGGTCAATTGTTCTATTTTCTCACAGAAGGTCATTGCTAAGACAAATGCCTGACAGAAATCTGCAGTCTTTCATCATTAGATTTTTCTGAGTTGATGGATTCCTACCCAGGGAAGCTTTACACAAACTGCACTGAGAGAGGCAGAAAGACTCTACTGTGAATTTTTACCATTCTATCTCCAACTCAATGCTTTGCAAACTGTTTCTCTGTGGGAGCCAGGTCTGTGTGTCTTGGGCTATCCGCTGTTTCCTTTTCAAAGCAGTGGTCTAATGCAGGCTAGGATTTGCATTTTCAAATTATTTTTTACTACCTTCTGGCTAAAAAGTTAGTGCCAAACTGGTCATAAACGGAGGTTAAGTCAGGTCTTGAAGCYATCTTTTGGGCAAAAAGATTTCCTTATTTGTGAGGGTACTATGGGGGCTGCTGGAAATAGCAGTGTTGATTTTCACCTTCTAAGGACTTTGTGGCTTTCTACATGGAAATGCTGAGCAGCTTTTTTTTTTTTTTTTGAGATGTGAGCTTTTAATTATTGTATTAACATTGTCAACTGTCAAATGCTTTGAAATAATTTAATATTCCCAGTCTCCTTACAACCTGTTTATTGATATTCATGAAGTGAATCCCCTCTTGAGATGTCTAGACTGAATGTCAATATGGTTTATAGATGAAGACATGGTTTATAGATGGAAGGTATTAATAATTGAATCCTGAAATTGTTTAATTTTACTTCAATAAAAGGCCAGGCAGGACAGGAACCAATATACTGTTTTACTAAATTGATGTACAAGTGAGTACAGCAAATTGGAATAATTTCAACCATCAATGATGGACAAAAATGATTGACTTTGAAGGCATATTTTAGTAAATAAACTTATTTTGTTGTAAGCATTTTCCTGGGTGAAATTCCTTCTTGACACGTAGGATATGATTAGAGATACTTCTTTATTGTGTTTACATGCACTAGACATAACTTACAGAAGATATAATTTAGCCTTCTGCCTCTCCTTGAAAGTCATACAAGGAAAGACWGAGTAGAGATATGTTTGCAAGAATTATCACAGGAATAATATTTAAGGTCTATGCAGGAAATGCAGAATAAATATTGTTTCTCCTGTATTATTCATAATGTCACAATAGCTGATCATAGCATCCTGTCCTTATGAAATGTTCTTATCTAATAATCTAATCAGCATGAGAAAAGGTCTAGGAATATCTTGAAGGAGAAGACTCCTAACCTTTCAAATAAGAGAAAAAACTTCTTTCATGGACAAGCACACGACAAATGCAAGCCTAGAGAAAAGAAGAAATATTGTCCAATCTGTAAATCACAATAGCTCTGCTGGAAATGTTGGGATCCCAAAGGTGCCAGAAGGCTTTCACAGAGACCACCTGATCAGTGCCTCACTTGCTCCTTATGTTTATAACATTTTCTACCATTGAGGACTCACTGATCAAATATCCACAGTCTGATCCCACGCACACTGAAGTCAACATGACTTTATTTCTTATTGAATTAGCAGATATTGTATCTCAGTCTTGAAAAGATGCATTTATAGCTTCCTCAGTTATGTTGTAATCTCTTATAGAGTCAGTATTTATTGTTTATTAGTTTCTTAGGTTTATACACMATTTTTTAGTTTTACTATGAGTAGAATCAAAATGTTTGATTGCTTTCATAAGGGAACTAAGTGTTTTTCTGGGGSCACATGTGACAGGAAGGAAATTTTGCTATGGGTCTCCTGGTCTACACAGGATCTCTAATATCATTATGATCTCTTTTGAAACAGCATATATTAAATCCTAACAGATATTCTATACTAATTCTATGCCAGTGTAAAACAGTTCAAAATTTTACTCCAGCATAACACCTGACTCATCTGAGTATGAACAAGGCTGAAAGATAATTTTAACTGAAAACTGCAAGGAGACTTTAGCCAAGAGATGGATACTTAGTACCTAGGTTTAACTATGGGTTACCTGCTAAGATTTAGGATTCACTAAGAACCTYTTATTGGGASGCTGATCAAGATCTTCTCTTAGGAAAATACCACCTCAGCTTTAGTCTTACACAGCACTGGAATGGTACCCATCTATGATATCTGTGCTTTTAAAAGACAGATGTCCCTGTTGTCATCACAGTACCAAATCAGCAATCATAGAATCATAGTCTCACGGAATCATTAATGTTGGAAAAGACCTCCACAGTCATTGAGTCCAGCCTTTGATGGAACATCACCTTGGCAGCTAAACCACAGGACTAAGTGGCACATCCAATAGTTTCTTGAACRCTTCTCGGGTTGTTGACCCCACCAATTCCCTGAACAGTCCAATATTTATCCACCCCTTCTATGAAGAAATTACTCATGATGTCAAACCTGAACCTTCCCTGGCACAGCTTGCAACCATTGCCTCTTATCCTGTCATTGGTTGCCTGGGAGAAGAGACTAACCCCCATCTGGCCACAACCTCCTTTCAGGCACTTGTAGAGGGTGATAAGGTTCCCTCTGAGCCTCCTTTTCCCCAGGCTAAACAGAGAATCATATAATCACAGACCATGCYGAGTTGGAAAGACCCATGAGGATCATCATATCCATCTCCTGTCCCTGCGCATGACATCTGAAGAATCCCACCATGTGCCTGGGAGTGTTACCTGACCGCTGCTTGAACTCAGGCTTGGCTGTGTGATCCCTTCCCTAGGGAGCCTGTCCCAGTGCTCCCTCAACTGCTCCTCATGTGACAGACTYTCTAGACTCTTTCCCWGGTCCRTYGCTCTTCTCTGGACTTGCTCCAGCRCCTCAATGTCCTTCTTGAAGTGAGGGGCTCAAAACTGAACAYAGCATTCTAGGTGTGGTCTCACCAGCCCTGAGTACACAGGGATAGTCACTTCCCTCATCCTRCTGGCCATTCTGTTTCTGATACAGGTCAGGATGCCCTTGGTCTTCTTGGAAAATTGGGAACATGCYGGCTCATGTTCAGCCACCACTGATCTGCTCTCCCAGGTCCTTTTCCACCAAGTAACTCATGTAGAAATTTAATTCATGTCTGTACAAYAGTGGCCAAAAGGTCCACAACTTCTAGCTTCTAAAGAATTATAAAATTRTATTTTTAAAAACAGTAAAGAACAGCTTTCATCATTAAAAAAAGAAGAAAAAATAAAAGTGAAAACAAAACAAAAACCCCCAACAAACAAACAAACAAAAAATCTTAAATACTGACTTTTTCTGTCACATTTATGTTTGTAGGAACATTACCTGTGCAGTGATATCTTTGACACATCTTAATCTCTGCTTCAGTGGACCCTATTTTCCTAATATCAGTCAAAAGGTGTTTCCTTGGTCTGCAAGGGAAAATGTAGATGCCCCACCCTTGAAGTTTTAGGTTCAATGTTTTCATTCAGTTCCAACATTTTTGCAAGTCTTCTCACACATACCAGTGCTTTTCYCTCCTCCATCAGTGGAACTGAAATGTTTTTCCCTTTTGCAACAGCTGTTGGACATCATGACAGAAAATCTCTAATATGAGATTTAAACTTATGGCAACATCCTCAGACACCTCCTTCCCACTGGCTCTGACCTTTGTGGGCTGTGTCCTGCTGTCTCTGACCCAAGACAGATCACACCAGTATCTGGATCCTTATCTTGACTGGGACCCCCAGGATGTCTTGTAAAGCAAGCAGAGATCTGTCCTGCTGCATAATGTGTCATTTCACCAATCTAACTCCTTTGCCTGAGGTAAAGAGACTGTTGACTTCCATAAGTACAAGAAAGCTTTTCAATACTCTATCTCAAGTATGAATTCCCACTAGTACCAAAACAAATCAATATCAAATGTAGAACATTGTACTGTTTACTTACATGTTTGTATTTTATTGGGGAAAAATGTCTGTTTGAATCTTTCTGCTGTGTTCAGATGGACGGCTTAGGAGGAAGTGTATAAGAAAATAAACAACTATATTCTTATCTCCGTGAGTAACAGAGAACTGTGGCACTGCCAATTCTTTAATATGATTGTTGAGCTAATCTTTTCATGTCAACTGCCAAATAAATGATATGCCCTCACATTCCTGCGCAGCTGATCYGGAAATGTCACTGTTTATAGAGTGTAATGAATCCTGAAACTGGCTCCACTGGAGGGCTTTTCCTCCACCCTTTAGATCCACTGTCCTTTTTGTTTCTGACCCAAAATATGAGCATATTTTACCACAAGGTCAAAAGTCATGTGAATTAAACATCATGAAAGAAGCAAGAAGATCTCAACCTTGACAATTCATGATGGCCCATGTTCAGCTGAATTATAAATAGGACTTGGATTCTTAAGAGTTATGTCTTCTAAGCTCCACACATAATCATGCAATAGATATCCTTGATTTAGATTTCTGATGATATAGTTTAAATAATTACTCATGGCATGAAATAAAGAAATGGAAAATATGTTATTTGTATATCATTATGGGATAGCCATAGGTCAGCAGACAGAATCACCTCTCTGAGTAAAGTTTGTACTTCTGAATAAATTTGTTGCATTGAGAAACTGGGAAGGACAGTGAGAGATTATATTAGAGTTGGTTTTGTTTCCAGCTGATTTCTGTTCCCAGCTCTTTCTATTTTATTCATTCCTGCTCTTTTACTGGACAGTGTTCTTGTACATGCAGTGTGATGCAGATCGGGTAATTGATCTTAAAAAAAACAAAACAAATGAACAACAACCCCCCAAAACCAAAAACAAATAAAGCAAAAACCAATTGCTGTTGCTTTTAAGTTAGCTCACTTGAATGATGCATGCATACCAAGGAGAAGTGCTTGTGTTTGTAGGAGCACAACCAAGCAGAAGGAGGTTGGCACCCAGACATCAGCAGGTATTTCAGTAAAAAAATTCAGTATCATGAAGCCCATAGACTAAAAGGACCAATATCATAGAAACATAAAAGAGTTTGTGTTGGAAAGGACCTTTAAATATCATCTAGTCTACTCTCTCTGCAATGAGGAGGGACATCTTGAACTAGACCAGTGTTAAAGCTGGATCTCTCTGTAAACCATGATCCAAGTTAAGTTAAAGCCCCTGGAAATCTCTCTATTAGTTTTAATAGATTTTTAACTAGGCCCATGACAAGTGTACGAATTTGTGTGTTCTGATCTGTTAACAAAGAATACATGGCTTATTTTATATAACACTTAGTTACTTCATCCACAAAACATTTAAGGCAACCACAGAAACATGAACATCATGAGAGCCTGAAGTAAATGCAAGTTGGGTTGCCTATGGGTCTCCTTAAATTGTGACCATCTGTTGGCCTGATGAAACAGGTGCTGAGCATTTGTAACTCCAGTGAAGCACAGGGAACTGGGTGGAGTTTTGTTCTAGCTGAAAATCTTCTCATTCTTTTCAGTTCATAATTAGCTATTGGCCAGTGTGTGCTGCCATTAGTTGAACCAGCCCAATGCAATATCATAAAGAAAATCTGTTTCTTTATGGATCTAAAAATGGCTTTTTTTTTTAACTGAGTATTCTTTAATCCTTTGTATTTGGAGTTTATCTATGCAAGATATAAATGCAGCAAAATACTATTCTTTGAGCTATGGGCACATTAATTAACAGCAAGAAGTGTTGGAAAGAATTACTATACTGTCAGTCTAACTTTACAGACAAAATATATTCAGGCAATTAATTTTAATATGTTCCAAATTTTATTCATTGTGGCATACAGAATGGAAATGAAATAGCACTTAGTTGAAAACAAGGAATAGTTCCTCAGCTAGAGTTAAATTATGTTACTCTTTTTAATTTCAGTTGTTCTTTGCTAATTCCTGTAAGTTAAGACCTGTCACACAATGCAGATTTGATCCAGTTAACTAGAAAAACAAGATCAAATCTATTAGGATACTCTAAGCCAGCAGATAGAATTTGCAGGCAAAAGTGACCTTTTCCTGGCATAGCTATATTTCTGTGGGATGCAAATTCCCCTGGCTCATGCCTACCAGCTAAAAAATATTGCCACAAGCAAATGATAGTTTTAACAGAATTGTTGCATGGGGCAAACAATCTGCTGAAATGGTTGAGAGGTTTAGAAAGCTTATTCCAAACCACTAGAAAATTGCTACAATAATTTCTGCAGAATTTATAGTGCCATTGTAGCCAGTTTTTCTTTATACTATCCACATTATTGATTCAGCTGTGCTAGTAATTGTAAGGGATGATATTATAATAATGTCATTTTGGCAAGATGCAGTACTATTTAACTAATACATTATTTTCTAAAAGGATTCCTTTTAGAAACCCTATGGTCTTACTATATCATTTATTCCTTTCTTCCTAGCCTTTGAATACAAACAGAAATAGAAATGGCAGGAGGTAACAACGCTTGTCATATAATCTCTTTCCCCTTAACCTTTATTCAGGATGATGCCTTCAGCTCATGAAAAGTCTGCTTTGGAGCAATGTGAAATGTTTGCTAGGAAACCTGAAGCAAAGTAAAATTCAGCTGTTTGCAGCTTTTCCTACAGATGTGGTATCCGGCCTGTGTTTTGTCAAAAGGGTTGAATCTTTTGATTAAACCTCAGGCTAGTTGTGAATGAATTGAAGCCAATTTATTGTTTTGCATTAAAAGAAAAATATAAACCCCTGGATTTCACGTTCTTCCAGCTACAGATTGACCAAAATCTGAACTGTGAAGTTCTTGTTATTGCTTCAAAGAGGGAAAATGCCAGAGTTGAAGCCTGGAGAGAAATGGGCTGTGATGAGTAGAAGGGCTGCAGGCAGAGGGTTGCAGTTACTCTTTCACATCCTGCACTGCTCTCTCTGAGAGAAACTGTTCAGATTCCTGATTTGCATCCCTGCCACAAATGAAAAAAATGAACAAAGGAAGGTGCCCAGTTGACAGCTGAAACAGCCTGAAAATGTCTTCAATTTTTGCTTTTTGGTTTTGCTTCCCTCCCTCTCTGTTCCTCCCCACAGAGTCTGAAAACAAGCCCACAGTGCCAATTACAACTCATCTCCATGATATGGACACTTCATCACTTTGTCCTGGACAAAACCCATGAGCTCATTTAGGATAGAAAGTGAATAGTTGTCCTTTGGCTTTGTGTTTGTTACTAAAACAGGAGACTTGCAGAGTGAAATAAGCAATGAACTTTTCTTAAAATTTGAGTACTTCAAGCATGTTCCCATTTCAACCTTAGAGCTGGTTTCCAGTAACATGCATTGGCCTTTCAGAGATAAACAGAAGATGCTGGAAGGTTGTTTGTTTAAAGGTGTGTCCCAGGAAGCCAGTCTGTGCAGATGGTAAGAATGGTAGCTGCAGATACAGGAAACAGGCAGTAAAAGGCCACCTTGGTTTTAGAAGCAAGAACCCACGATGTTATTGTCCAGCACCTGCACTTGGCAGGTGGTTAGCTATACAACCAGCAGAGAAAGGCAGGTGATGGGCAGATGAGCAAAATAGTACCTAGAAAACGGCAAAGTAAGAATCCAGATCAATGGGAATGAAAAAATTCAGGCAAAATAGTATAACAAAAGCTTTGGAGTATTGGAAAGAAGAATCTACTCTGTATAGAGGACTGTCTGGAGGGATTAAAGTAAGAAAATAAAAGTAAAAATTTTGTTTCACTACCTGATGGGAGGGAAATAATAAGAAGTGAATGTAATAGCAGATAGTAGCACAGTTGTAAAAACTGAAGGGGAAGAATAGACCATCACAAATGATCAAGTGAAAATAGTTTAAGTTAAGACATCCTCAGCCGGATTTTACCAATCCCCCAACTGAAACGTGATCATTGWCTGTGTGAAAATCCCCATTACTCAACAGGAGAACAACAGGAGAGCTCAAAGCACCCTTCACAGCACTTTTCAATGCCAATAAGTTTTACAAAGGACTTCAAAGGATACAGTGTAGTTCTGGAAATTTAAAAGATGTCCTCATTAGAGACAAGATCGCTGGAGGATCACTGCCTGCATACAGCACAGAGAACAGAGACACTGATCCTTCTCTAGAAAAAGTGCCTGAGGATGACAGAGGAAACAAATATATCCAGAAAACAAGGTAAACTGGGTCAGGCACTTAGAATCCTACAGCAATCATAAGGTTACCCACTGAGGAAAGTTGGTCTCTGTGGCAGTACAAAAGTCCATTAACATAACTGTGGAAAACAGAATAAATGGGAAAACTCAAATGCTCAAATTGTGCCAGCAGTGCAGAAAAGAATTGGGCAACAGGAGCTGAGAATGAAAGGCAATGGAATTCTTATGAWGATTTCTAGTGAAAGAAGAAGCCAGCTACCTAGTCTGATGAAAAGGATGTCAGTACTCATTATAGACAACTAAACTAGTGCATCAACAACCAATTTGATTTGCATTTGAACTGTGGAATCAGTGACAAACATCCCTTTTAGGGAAGGTGCTCTATAAAACTGTTTGAACCAATGACAATCAAGTGTTGGATGTTATAGTTGAACATTCRCAACGCACACAATCAAAAGTAACAGGGAAATGCAAATGCAGCATCTGGCATCACACATTTGCCCTCTCTTGACCAGAGGAGTTAGAATTTTCTCTATGGGATTTGTTCTAGTAGTTCTACAATGGCTAAAAGGCAACAGAGCTTGGAGGAACACTGAACAGAGAGTGAGCCCTGCGCTGTCTCACTAGATTACTGAAATGCATAATTCCACTTGAGAACAAAGGGGATTAGAGAGGCTGCAAAGGTATGAAACAATGTTGGACTTCCTAATACTCTTTCAAAGGGAGGGAATGGTCCAATAGCAGTCATAGCAATCAATATCTTGGAGAGCTGCATTATTTAATAGGAAACAGGTAAAAAAGTAAATTTCCATTACTGATGACTGTGGGTAAATTTGTTAAAAAATTGGCAAAAATTCTAATTTTAACACCAAAACCAGTTTTTGGCATCCTGAGTCATTCAGTCAAGACGCCAGAATTCTCCATAGAAGCCTTGGTCTAAAACTTAAAAGCATCAACCTGGTTACAAATGTGTTTATATGTAAACTGAGCCTCTCCCTAGAGAGAAGCCAAGCAGATGCTGGAGAGGAGGCTAATGGGAGTTTATAGCCTGTAATATCCAAAATGAAAGTGAAGACTGCCATAGGAGGTAACCTTCTATATGAGGTGGTACATGGGTGAAAGATCACTGTGTTTAAAGCATCCCAGCAGTAATGTCAGCTAAAGGAAGAGCAGGTGTCATAAAAATGAAAAACGGTGCAGTAAAAACCAAGTTTGAGATGAGCTAAAGCACGTTCTGCTCGCCAGTAAAAACCCCAAACCCTTACTGGGGACATAAATGAAATAGAACAGGTTGTCCAAAATTTTCATGTACTTAAATAGCCACCTGAAATCCTAAGTAGCTCTGGAAAATGCTGGATAAATATGTTCACTACTTGTAAAGAAAATAGCATGAAGATGGAAAATAGCCATCCCATTTCTGCGTGAGGTAGGTGTAGACCTTCATCCCAAACAAGCTGAAAAGTTGGACAGAATTAATGAAGCAGCAGTTGCCCTGCACAGATATGCTTGGAGAGCAGTTCATTTGGTGTCTGAGGTTCACTGAGATGGTTCTAGCTGCAAAGAGGCCTGTGTGTTGCACACAGTTGAAAGTACAGCATTTCCTACCTAGTTCTTCTAACAAAGAGCCAGAAACTTCTTCATTTTAGAAATGTGTATTCTCTTATGTTAATGAACATGCTACATGAAACAAAGATCATTTCTCTTACCAGTGACTTCAAAGGGCTTAGATCAAGTGTTGAGTGAAAATATACTTATGGCAAAAATGATTGAAATTCAGTGCCAAGTCTGCTCCAAAAGCTATTTTCTGTGCTCCTCCTCCTAAATTTTACCATTTTGGGTGCACTTTATCAAAGCCCTTGGGGTGTCTATAGTGTAGTCTATATCGTGCTTGTTCTGACATTACATTAAAATGAACAGTGCTGTATGAAACTATCAGCACTGCATGAAAGTGCTGCAGCCTTCCTTACACAAAATATTTGTGATGTCTGAAAGTGCTGTATTGTACTGTTTGACTTGGCTTTCCCTGATAGAAAAGTTAGGAAAGCCAGTATTTTAATATTGTGTATTGTTATGAGATTTTTTAAAAAATGAATTATTATGCTGAAGGTTTTTTTCCAAAGAGATAACATCCCACAGTGCTGACAGGCTTTTTTCTCTAATGATATATGAATTGGAGCTAACAGGGGAGACAATAACTGCAGGCCTTTTGATTAATCTATTTTCTTTGGTCCTCTCTTTAAAATGATAGATTGGTCCATGAGGACAGTTTGCCATAGATATTTGCAATAGAAGTGTGAGCTCCAAACAAAATAAGGAACCAAGGTTTGTTTAATATATTGTAGACATCTGGTCCATTTTCATTAGAAAATTAGCATAGAGTTATCATCTAATTATTGACATGTGCGAAAAGCTGAAAAAGGAGTCCAGTGTATCTGATGACACAAGGGTAGAAAAGAAAAAGAGTCCTGTAGCAAAATTTAAAAGAAGAATGTATTTTAGCTCTACAATTTAACTTCAGTGATTCAAATCTACCTGGATGTAATAAAAAAGAAAATAAGYAAAGGAGAAAAACATCCCTTTCAAGTCATGACATGCTTATGGTAAGTCTTTCATAACATCACAGTTGCTTTACTTTTGTCTGTTTAGAGTAAATGAATTGCCTCACATTTAAAAAGTAAAGACAGGTGATAGAACAAATTGTACTGGATACACAACAGCTATCAATCTGTATCTGTGATGGTGGTAAAGTTAAACCAGACTCTACTCAGAACCAAGTACTATAATTTCCATGTTTAACTGAGACCTGCCAAATGGCATTCTGCAAAATTCACAATTTATAAAGCCTCTTTGCTAAATACTGTTATTTCAAATATTGTGAAATGCCTTTAAAAAATGACTGTAGAAGCCATGGCAATATTGATGAGAGCAGTTCATAGAATGKACTTGACAATTTGTTGAAATGCTGTGCGTCTCCACCCTTCTCCAACAGCACAGCCTCCAGCATATAACACTRTGTAAGGTGTATTTAATTCCTTCTGTGCACTGTGGTCTTAGCAAACATGCAAACTGACCAAGTGTGGGGAGAGAGGAAACGAGACTGATCTGGGGCAGCATGCAACAAATATGCAGCCTGATAACTGAGGTGTGCTACACAAACAAATCACGTACAGGGGCTGCACACTGAACAGAGGATTCTTATTTGCTTATTGCAAAACGGATGAAGACAGCCCTTCTGTGATGGCAGGAGGGGATTATCACTCAACCAGTGGCTTTAATTTAGTGAGCCAGAAATGCTGGGGTGGTGTTAA
This sequence comes from Cardinalis cardinalis, assembly GCA_014549065.1. NCBI lineage: Eukaryota > Metazoa > Chordata > Aves > Passeriformes > Cardinalidae > Cardinalis > Cardinalis cardinalis. Next base: position 272,043 of record JACDOX010000049.1, read on the forward strand.
TGGAGGGCCAAACATTTTAAGACTTTGAAGATAAGTTAGCTAAGGACTTTCAGAATTAAAGCACCAAGGCAGAGACCCATTTCTCTTATGTTAAACATCTGGGTGTTTATGTTGGAAGGCTTCCTGTAAAAGGAGAAATAGACACSTCCTGAGGCAAGTTCTGTTGATCAGTGTGTCTCATCGTTGGCTACCCAAGAAACATCTGAACTAAGCACTTTAACGTACAAAAGCTGAATCTGGGCCAGTGAGTTTGACTCTCTCTTTTTTGTGACCCATTTGACACTCAYAGAGATGCAAGATTATAAGGAAATTGCTACTTTCCCTTTTTTCTGCATGGTGTAAATATGGTGTGTGGTATTTATCAGTAGACTCAAACCCACTCTGTCCTTTGCTGTAGCAAATCTCTTCTAAAGGAAGAAAAAAAAGTCACATCACATTACTTCTTTTCAAACCATTCACAAATTGTTTTGATCAACCTCAAYATGCATTTTTAAGGAAATATAATAATTGGTTATAAAAGATACCACATGCTAATGGTAGTGCCATTGTAACATCTATTTTGCTAGGAAATTATATATTTACACTGAATCTTTAGACCAAGGAACCCCTTTTATGGCCCACTTTGGGCCATGACACCTAGGGGCTGATAAAAGTAAATTTCCTTTTTACTGCTTTGGGGCTACAGACCTGGGTAGAAAAAGGGATATAACCATAGCAGACAACTGCATCTAAGGCAGATTTTGCATACAATAGAACAGTTTATTTCTGGCTTGTTTCCTTTTATTTCTTAAGCCCTTATCTTTCTACACAGTTTTGTTTTGGTTTGGTTTTTTTTTTGGTCTGGTTTACTTACAAGTGTGCTGGAGCATTCAGATGACAGAAAACCAAACATACCACCACAAAATGGAGGTCTTAAGTAGTAACATCCGTAGCACTTCTCTATTGCTTTCTGGAAGTTAAGGTGTCTATTCTGAGTCATCTAGGCTTTCTTCAGAGGGTGGGGAGGCAGTCTCTGTAGTACTGCAGAGAAGTAATAGTGCTGTAGAAAAATTCCAAGGGAAAAATCATCCCACATTTTTTTGGTGCCCCTCCTGAGAGCTTTGCTGAAAAATATCCTTAAAGAGGAGACAACAAAAGAGACTGACTTGCCAGCTCTTTCTTTTTGAAAGAAATCTTTCTTTCTACAACAGAGATAGAAAATGAAAAAAATCCAGGTTGTTAGAAGAAATGGGGAAAAAGAAAAGATGTGGCAGCAGTATAATTCTGCCTGAAGGTAAGATACGTGTTGCAATGTGCACTGAATTTTTCACTGAATTAATTTGCATGAATATTACACAGGGAAATGTGCATGTGCTATGCCTTTAAATGTAGATGCTTCTCAGAATCTTATTTGCATGTTCACAAATTATGTATTCCTATTGTACCATGTATTGGAAAACAAAAATAAATGTAGTTGCTACAAGGGGGGAGGGTCTTTTTAATCTTTAATTAAAAATTGAATAGAAGTGTTCTTTGATGATGTCAATCTCAACTTCATTAATGACCAGATCATACCCTAATCCAGTATCTTTGGCAGACTAGGTTATAGTGACTAATTAAACAAAAACAGTCAGTATTGATACATGAGAACAATCACACAACTCTAATTAAAGTTGTAACAAATTGGTTTTTAGTCATTTCATGCATTCAGCAGCAACCCAAATTGCACTTATTTTGCAAAATTCCAGTTTTAGTCTGTCTTAAGCCAAAAACTGAGCTCTTTTACACCTACATATGCACTGACACACTCTATGAAATATGTTTTGACAGCTTCCTATAATATTTAGCCAACGATGGCAGGCAAGCTAAAGAATCAATAACTAAATCTTTGGTGCATGTTGCAATCAAGAGCAATTATTTACATGTCATGTTGAGTCATTTGGATGGTGAATTGTTGTTCAGACCCATCATTTAACCAGACAACTGTATATATGAGCTTTCAATTGGCTCTCTGGTCCCTTGAGACTTCACTTGAATTATTCTGATGTGAATATTCATGAGGTTTGACGATGGTGTTTACCACTTCATTATGTCAAAGATTTAAGAGTTGTTCTACAGTTCCTGGAAGGGAGTAGCCATGACATTTGGGAAACAAATAGCTGTGGTTACACCACCTGCATAGCTCATATGTGGAGAAGCTGCAGCTGCTCCAAGACAGCTCCATGCATCTGTGCATAGTGGGGTGATGGGATTTATATGGAAAAAGCAATGCTTTGCACTGGATCCAAAAGTCAGAGGTTGTAGGGAATCCCAGACTATCAAGTCTACCTGTTGGGCACCCGCCTAGGATGATTCACACCATGTATGATTTCAGAGCTGTGCCTTGCAGGCTGTGCTGGTGAAATGCAGATCCCTGAGGTTGACTCTGGTGCCCCAGATGCTCACTGCTATCGGCTCTCCCTCAGCTGCACTTCTTACTTGATGGCACTTTTCAACATAAACTGAGCAAATAAAAGCCAAGACATGTAAAATCTCCAGGTACCTTTGAAATAGCTGGATGTCTAGCTTTTCTGAACATAAAATGGTCAAAGTAATTCTTATCCCGTTTAGCTAACCCACAGCTATATTCTCCTTAATGATGGAGTGCAGAAAATTTTGATCATGGAATTYAACAAGTCCCAGTATTATTATTTTGCTCTTTTTCACAAATGCAGCTGTTATTTTACAGGCCTCCCATGAGACACAGAGACAGCATGTTCCAGGAATGGAAGARCTGAGTGCTCAGCACCTCTTCTGTGATTTAAACTGGATTAAAGTCTGAACTCCTGCGCTGATAAATATTTGAATTTTTATATAGTGGCTATATACTGTGGAAGTTGCATGCTAGTACAAAAGTGGAATGTGCCTATTATTGGCTTGAAGTTCAATTTTTGCATGGCCAAGTTAAGAGGTTCAAGAGCATCTTTGAAGTTTAGAAACTCACGTCCTGAATGGTGTTTTGCCTTTGCCAGTTTACTGACTAACAGTGGAATATAGATGTATTACCTCTGAAAAAATGTGCCTCTATTAGCTTCCAAATGGGCAGAGGTTTACAGAAAAACTTTTATAGCATTGATGATATTGGCTGACACAAGCACTATGCTGGTGTCAAGCTGGCTTGAAAATTTGAGGTGTCTCACTCTGAGTTTCCAAGATATGAGGATCTCAGTCTCACCAGCAGTTTTGAAAAGTCTTGGATAGATGTCTTTTTAATTGTGGCACCAATACCTTGCTAGTATGTTAAATTCTTTAAAATAGGAAAAGACAATATTACTGGAGGAGCTGACAAGCCTGATCAACAGGCATAAAGGTCTGGAGGTGGGAGTTAACATTGCTGCTACAGCTGTCTTCAATGCCACATCAACCAGGTCCTATCAGTGCAAACCTCTCTTAGCAGCTCTCCCTTCCTTTTCTTAACTAAATCTTGATGAAGATTTTAAAAACCCCAACAAAATGAAACAAAACAAAACAAAACAAAACAAAAAAGCTGGCGCACAAGCTGGCAGATAAAGGTGTCTCTAAACAGCAGTGTTTCCAGGAGCAATGATTCTTTCATGCTCCTTAAATCAGAAAAAGGACACCAAGAGCCCTTCCTTAAATTCAGTAAGATGCAGAATTCAGTTGTCCACAGACTAGAAGGTCAGGAAACTCAAGTGCAGAGCCTGTGGAGCCTCCCCAATTGAAAACTTGTTCATAATAAAAAAGATTATTCACTGCTATCAAATATAATTACAGGCATYGAACACCCTGGAGCTGAAAGACCATTTATTTTACATACAGAATAAGCAGATGTAGTTGTGTGATGTGCTTCACTGCAGCATCTTAACACAAGGCTTCAGGTGGCAAAATAAACCACATTACTGGAGCTATAATAGTGATTACATACAGGGATTTTATGTGGCACAGYATGCTTAAAAAAAATTAAATTGGCCACCTTACTTTTGTGTAATTTTAATGCATTTCAATGAGTATTTTATCTATCCATCCAGACATTTTGTGTCTGTAACTTCAGGTCCAGGGACTGAACTATTATGCAAGCCATTTTTAATGATTCCTTGACTGAGTAAATCACACAAGCACCTGGACTGTGATTTGTGTTTCTTAATCTGGAATTAAGCTCCAGCTACAACCCAGTGCCTGGATCCAAACACAGTGATCAATGGATTTAACTGAAAGATTATTACTGACAGGTTTGAGGCAGATCTTTCATATTGGAGGAATATCTCCTTAGCTAAACTACAGTACCAACAAAGATGGAAAACACAGGATCACAGGGYGGGTCTATTTCTGTCAAATATTTTATCTGACTGTTTCAATCTTAGGTCTTGGCATCGTCACCACCTACACTAAACACACATTACTTCATTTTTAAGTAAACTAATGCCTTCCCTCCAGAAGAAATCTTGTGTGTCGTGAAAAGTTCAATCCCAGCACTACTCTTTCAGTGTGAGGAGGATGAGAATTGGTAAAAAGTGACCCCTTTCAATTTACAAATACCTCCAATCCCCATTTACAAGGGGCAAGCCTATAAGTATATAGGTATATCTACTTCTTGCCCCACTTATTTCACCTTTTGGCCCATTCTGGCCTTGAGAAAGTGCTCAGACTGTGCCCTGGCCCTGGGGGCAGGCAGGGGAAGGACAGACTGAGATCAAGGTGCCTGGGATCCCCTTGGTGAGGCATAAGTTACCCAGGCCTCGTTAAGCTGCCAGGGCTCTTTCCTGTGCTTCCGTTCTCATTGTYGCTGCTCTCCAAGATATAGATACACAAAAAGCTTGACAAGCAGCACAGAAAGGCAGAAAACACATATGACAGCTTAATGGCTTTGAGAAAAAAAACATGCCAATGTCTATATTTGCAGAAGCAAGGCGGCACGTCTTTAAATGACCTAATGGGCTTCATTTGTTAGGGCATCTGATTGAAGGTCTCACATAATTTGTAAAGTAACAAAAGCTTCATCAGGCACTGAAAAAAATTATTACTATTAGTATTATTATGCAGCATTTATACTGCAGTCAGTCCTAAGATTTCCAGACAAGAAAAAAGAAGTGACAGCTACACAAGAAGTAAAAAGAATAAAAATAAAACAACTTTCATAGAAAATGTCTTAGTCACAAATAGCTTATAATCGAGGTAATTCCCTACATTTCTTCTGCCAGTTGCTACCCTTATGCACATATCTGAATATGTATATATATTCAAATATATATGTCAAAATTCCACCATTAGTGAGAGTAGAATATTTTTTCAGGAATAGATATCTGTCATAATTATCTTGTTTGCCTGAAATATAAGTGTATTGCTATAATCATTGACTACTTCCAAGGCTACAACTTCTATCTAAACTAAAGGGTAAATGTGGGACACACAGAAGTACACAATATCTAACTATTAATTTTGTATGAACTTTATGAAGTGTTGCAGAAAAGTATTATCAGTTCCTTTAAAAGTTTTAGGTATTAAAAACCATAAAAGTGAACATAAAATCTGACCTTTTTTGGAAAAGACCTCATGTAACAATATTAGCATCAATTTTTTTTCATTTTGACTAATGCAGTAATTTTTTCCCAACAACTCTTTGTATCAGCTGGCAGATGTCCTTGTGCTGTGGGGTTTTTTTCCCATCAGTTTTTTTTTTTTCTGCTTCTTATGAGTTTTTAGGAACTGCAGCATTCAGGGATGATGCAATGATTATGACAATTCCACCAATATAAGCAAACAATAGCACAGGACATTGAAAAAGAAAAGATATTTTTAGGGATCTAAAAAGGTTGAAACCACTGCTAAGAATTCAGGCTAAAGGCATTCTATACATGATGTAAATGAGCAGCTAAAAGTTTGGTCTTCACCAGCAGAACTGATAGGAGCCCAAAGCAAGGTGGACAAAATGGCAAAAAAATAATCAGAATTTTTTAGGTTGTAATATTTTCCAAGAATTTTAAATCCAGTGAACAGATTAGGACATTCAATTTCCTGAAGATTTTCAATGTATTTGTCCTGAGTTTAAGGTGAGTAACTGTGTGAATAAACATATACATCTTTCAGGGGCAATAAAATTTAAAAATTCTTTGCTGAAAACAACAATGCTACTGACTGCAGCAGGCTCACTCTCATTTACATGGGTGGAGGATTTGAGCCAAACTTAGGGTAATTTTTGAATTAGGAGATATTAAGCCAACAATCAAAATGTCCAGAGAAAAGCAGAGAAAGAGAAGTGGTGTGAGAAACAGAAGAAGTGAACATCAAGTTTCTGCAGGAGACCAAGGAGAGAATACACACCAGAAACAGGGGACTGGCCAAGGTAATTACCACATGATTAGAAAACCAGGAACAGGACCCAGCTGTGTAACCCCATCTGCTGTGATGGACTACATTCCTGGCCCTTTCCTTCTTCATCTCCACTTTAAATCCATCTACATTCAAGAAAAGACTGATGAAGTCCAAGTCAAACTCATCTCAAATACACACAGAAATTCCTCAACTCTGAGATTCCTCAGGCAGAATCTTTCAATACAGAGTTGAGCTTCCTACCTCAAAGTTGTGCCATTGTACCAGTGAAGGAAACAACACAGATGAGAGAGTCCAAATTGTGGGAGAAAATTAAAAGCAAGTAAGGTGGATGTTTGTCTACAGATGTGTGTAGGAGTTGAACAGACTGAGTAAAATTAGAGATGAACTCCTAACCTCTGGTACAGACAACATCAAGATCTCCAGAAAAGAAATAAAAAAGGAAAATCTGAGGTAAACTGGGGCTGTGACAGAGTGGGAAGAATAGAAGGAACTGCTGTAGGAAGTCACTGTGCAGGGGCTGCACCCTGTGCAAAARGAGCCCGTGGGAGTTGATGGATTGCAACTTCATAGCCACTGAGAAAGAGGAAATCTGGAGACCAGCATCAGAAAAAATATTGAACTGAATCTCCAGCCTGTGATAGGAACATATTTGGAAGAATGAGACCAAGAGGGGGTCATATCCAGTATTATCTGTATTGGTTTGTACAGAAAGAASAGGGACTTGGCTTCCAAGGCATCAACATTAAAAAAGTAATACAATACCGTAATTACAAAACCACAATTGAAAGCCCAAGAGAGTTATGTCTTTTACATAATATGTCTGCTTTTGGTGAATTCTTTAGAAAGATATGCTCAATTAGCAGTAAGAAATAAATATTCAAGGAGACAAGAAAATGTGTTCTTAGTGAATTAGTCTGATTAATTACATTTGCAATCTGTTTCTTTTAGTGCATGCTTTCAAAAAATTGCATTTTTGATGAAGAATTGTGCTCTACTCTTGAGTGTGGAAAAGGGGGTGTAATAGAAACAACCCATAAGCTGTAGGTTTATGCAAATATACTGGTTGCACATGTACACACATATTGTTCAATGTGAATTCACTGAGGTTGTTGGATTTACTCTGTGAATAAGAGTCTCTGAAATAATTTTGTAGCTACTGAGACACAGAATAAAATGGTTGTCCCTGGAGMCAAGTTTTTCAGAACCATAACAACAAAATATACAATATGTGAGAAATAAGGCAGTACAGTTTATTTGGGATATGTATATAGGGCACCATCCACCTGCCAAAAATTTGAAAAAACACTCTTATAAACTTTGTTCAATTAGAGCCTTTAATAAAGCAATTTTAATTGGCCTCACTTGATACTGAAACTTTTCTGTCAATGGAAGTTTTGCCCGTGTTGAGCACAGCCCAGGGCCCTCACCCAGACATTCCCGTGCGGCTCCAGCTGGGAGCAGAGTCATGTGCAGGCACAGGGCTCAGGGTTTGTGGGCTCAGAGTAAAGGTAAAGCTGTTCTGCTTGGCATTTACTCTGGAGGATTCCTGGGAAATCTGCCAGGTTTATGCTTCGGCAGCACAGGCTTTTCCATGGAGACTGTGGGGAAAATCCAGTCCTCTCTGGGTAAAACACGGGCAAACCCTCAAGGGAATCCTGAGAGGGAAAACTCGGAGATTTTGCATCATCTTCCTTACAGCAGAGGTGGTTCAAGGCTTATTTTGTATTGCAGCTAGAAAAAAAAAAAAAGCTTTTTTTTTAATAATCCTTTTAATTTTTATGAATGTGCACTTCCAATGAAAAGTTTGAAGTAGCATCTTTTTGCTCTAGAGAATCCCTGAAAATTGCTCAGCAGTAGTAGTGCTAGGAAGACTTATCAGGAGAATAAAGAGCCTGGGTGAGCTGATATGTACAACACCAGGAGCTCACAAGGGGCTCTGCTTCCCAGGTTAGGAGCTCACAGATGTGCTGAGTGCCCCTTCCAGCATTCCCTTCCCGTTGGAACCAAGTTTTGGAAGGGTGATGATAAGTTTGCAAATATCAAACTCATGTTTTGATAAGTTTGGTGTCTCATCACAACACAGTCTTGAATAACCCTTTTTTTAATCCAGGATCTGGAAAGTTTTCCCAACTACTGCTGTGCAGACAAAACCTCCGGCACCTGCGGGCTCAGGCACAGAGGCCCCACATCTCTGCATGTGTTCCCAAGGTGGATTTCCTCTTATCTCCCCTACACCTTCACAGTGCCTGTGTCAAAGCTGCCAGGGTAAACATTCCAAGCACACACAGGGACATCCCCACATACACAACAGCAAATATCTCTCATGCCTTCTTTTCATGAATATTTCTATGAATGAAAMCTCAGTGCAGCCAACATTCACAGAAAGAAAACAGACACAGTCATAGACACTGTCTGAGCAAACTTTCTGATGCTAAAGAAAACTTAAAGCAGCACTGTTCATCTCTTCATCCTAAGATCCTTTGAATCTATAGGAGTTTTCTTCATACATAGACTGCCAAATTTGGCGCATAACTCTCCTTTCAGAAGTTCTAGATTAATCCAAAACTCTAAACCAAATTATTTTAACTTATTTCATTAAATTTTCTAAARATGTGACTTTGCAGAAGAAGAAAAGAGTCTTTGTAAAGGTACTGACTAAAAGGTTAAAATTTACATAAGTCTAGCATTGTTRTAATTATTAATACTTACTACATACCCCTCACAAGCCCCAAGATGCTTCAAAGAATGAAATTATACTGATTTTCAAGGAAATGGGAAAAGTCCTGTCACCTACATGATTTTAAATAAGATTTTTTCAAATTCCATAGATAAATTCAGATTGGAGCATTTTTGCCCTACCACACGCGCAGAGGGGAACTCATCTTTTTTATTGACCTTCAGCTTCTCTGTCTGTGCTTTGGAGAGTTTACAAGTAAACTGTATTCATTCCTGATCACTTTTTCTCATCCTCCTCTCAGAGATGGCATTCCAGCTAAGCTGCTTTGGGTGAGGACATTCATGGTGCAGTGTCTGGTATCCTACTTTCTAGGAACAGGTCAAGCATAGACATGCTGAAGTTGTTTGCAACWCTTGGTGTCTCATGGTATCTGATAGGCAATCTTTGACCTCTTTGTTTTCCCCATCTTCTCATTTTCTGTGGTTGGGAACAGATTTTCCTTTTGTTTTCATGGTTAGATTTAAAAAAAATATGTAATTTCCTAATGTCTAAATTCTGAATTTAGTTAGATTTTTGATCTAGTATAATACTGCTAAAAAAGATCAGGCTGAAAGGGATCACCAGCAGGATCACTCTGTGAATGAGGGCGGAGTAAAACCTGTGAGAGAACAGAAGGGTCTGGCTTCTTTGAGTAAATAAATACCTTAAATGCAATGTTGAAAGCCATCCATGGTATCACACAAACGTATCAGTTAGTTGAGCTGAACTCTCTGTGGAACCAACAAACATGTTTAACCAAATTGAAGTTTATTCAAATCAATTTACATAGCTTTGAACTTAACTCTCATTTATTCCTTACCCTGGTTTACAAGGAATTTTCTTTCTCTCCTTAATTATTTGCTTTTGTTTGGTTTTATTCCATATCATGGCATGATCTCTGCTGGAGGAGGGGCAAGTTCCACATCAGACAGCTGTTCCAACCAAAAAAAGAAAACCTAACCTAGATAAACAATCTCTAATCTGGAGGCAAATGAAAGTTCTCCAGACAAGGTCTGCTCCCTGCTTGGGGTTCATTTTGCTTTCTGGTTCTCATATATAGAGGCCTGCTTGGGAAAATCAGACAGACTGTGTCTGCTTTGAATTTATCAGGCGAACACACACACAGAAAACAAGAGTGTTTAGACTCTGGGCTGCTGGTGAACACTCAGAATTCCCCACTGTCCCAATGACTGTAGAGCTAGTTGGCACATCTTCAAAAAAAAATTACATCAGTGATGCTCTGGAAACTCAATTGAGGCATTGGAATGACAAGAAAATAAGCAAATCCACAGTGAAAGCTTTGGCAAAAATTCTCCACTTCATTTCAAATGTAATAGCATTCCTGGTCTCTAATTTCTATTTTATTTTTAGTGACAAATGAATTACTAGTACAGCTCCTCACAATCTATTTCTTTCCCTTTCTCAGACTCTTTTGGGGAGCAGTATAATTTTAGACTGTAAAAATATACGCCATCTGGATTATATATAATTGAGCCACTCATACTCACATTTTTTGGATGTAAAGCCATGATTTAGACAGAACTGGAGAAAGGCTGTGAGAAGTTACACATTATTGAGGGCAAAGCTGACTCCACTTCTCTGCCTCTCTAGGCATGCCCCCCGGCTGGCCTTGGTTTTGGCTCACCTTACAGTGTCACCTTGCAAGAGATGACACAGAGTCAGAAGGGACATCACAGAAATTACTGTGGTGTTAAGACAGGCACTCAAAGAAACCGCCTTTTTGGCTACCAGCCAATGTATAAGGTCAAGCATTTGAGCAGAAAGTGCTGATTTTATTATTCCTGAAATGCTCCAAAGCAGATGGGAAGGTACAGAATGAGCAGAATGCAAGTACTGTCTTCATTTATTTTCTTCCCCATCAACTCATGGTCAGTAAACTGGTCAGTATGACCAGCAGGTCACAAAGTCCAGTATTTGGGATTGGTAAGAATGGTGACATACAGGATGAAATGGGGAATTTGGAAGAGCCATCCATCCAGTCTTTTTCTCCTGCCTACCTCTATTTGCTAAGCTCAGCATGGAAGTCCTGCTTGCTTATGGGTGACAGTGCAGCTGTGTCATGTATTGGTTTGGATTTGCTTCTCTGGCTCAGCACCCCCCTGAACTGCAGTGGGAGCCATTCACTGAGTAAAGTGTCCATTCCCTAAATGTATTTTCCTGGACACTTGGAAGAGAATGACCCCAAATAAATTTGCTTTTCCTCAGCAGATACCCCAATGATGTTCCTTGCTGTGCTACTGTCAGTAACAAAGGACAAAGCTGTGAAGTTTGGGTCTCAAGTTTGGATCTCGTTGCCATTTAGATCACAGAGATTACAGCAAGGGAGTGAACAAGGCAGGAACAAACAGCACAGTCAAAACAGTGTGCAAATGTGCTGAGTGTTAGAAGTTAATGAAATACAGTTGGCTGCCACTGACATTGGGCAAACACAGGCTGCAGGCTTTCAGCACAGCAATACTCTATTTGCTCTAAATAGTTTTACTGCAATAATTGAAACACAATATGCAATTAAAGCATATTTACTGCATCCTCTTGAAACTTGTGAAGCTGATGAGGAACACATTCATTCAGCAAACCTATCTTGCTCTGTTTGCATTGCTAGCTGGGCTGGCAGAGACACAGATGGKAAAATTGCTCTGAAGAAAACAGCTCTGCTGCTGAGAACTGTGCATTCCATCATCCTAAAATGCCAACTAACACAATCATCAGAACAAGATCCAATGAAACATCACACTGATACTGGCTTTACACAGGTCTGTACATCTGCTGCCAATCTGTTGTCCATTTATGCCCTATTTGTGGCCCAAGGGAGMAATTTCTTTGTGCGGGGTTTGCAGTCAAGACAACTGCTTTGGAGGAAGGCACTCTAAGTGTGCACGTAACCTGGCAAGGGATTTTTATTTTATATTCTGCTCAGAAACAATGTAATTAAAGGCATTGGAAAGATAGTCACCCTATTAATGTGCATGAGATCAARCCCTAACCAGTGTCCATACTGCCTAGATGCTGGCAAATAATGGCAAGGATCCTGCCATTGCTTTTGGAATTTGTAATACTCTGTTTTCACATTCTCTCCTGCCTTTGCCTTTATTTCTAGTGATCATGCACTTCATCTTAGTAGCTGGAATGTATTTAAAAAGTTGACTTGGAGCTGGAGTGTTCACACCWGCTGAGAATGTGCCCAAGGTGATTTCTGTGGACAATTGTGACAGATCCCTGACCATTACAGGCAKGCATTCCTCCCCTAAGCAGGAATAGGCACACTTGCCATTTTGCCAAGCAATAATCAATAAGGGAGRCCATCCAGAAAACTTAGAGCTGTTCATGGCTCCAGAGTTGTATGAAGTATGAAATAGAGAAACTTCTTGGTTAGTACAGTGCTTTCTGCTGTGCCTCTCTCTAGCACTGTTTTTCAGGAGTCGGCAAAATATCTTTGTGGAACAACAGAGCCTGGGAACTTCTCTCCAATACTTTCATCCCATGTACCTCCCAGACCCCAGTCTCTTCCAAGGACAGGGTTAGGTGAGAAGGCACCACAGAGCATTTAACATGCAAAGCCACCATGTATCAAAAACTCCTTCCTACTGGACAATTCCCAAACATCAAATTCTTGGRTGATGGATTTATTTATTTCACCACTTCCCATCATTGTCCTCAGTCAATTACAGGCTGGGTAATGATTTAACTGAGCTCTGAGCAAGCCAATGTGCCAAGTCCTGCCTCTTATCCAGTTACATTGCAACAAAAAAGGACAGGGGAAGATCTCCACCACACTGCTGGACAATTTGGATGCAGAGGCATATCCATAAGTTCTACWGTCTCAGGGACAAGTTCAATTATGCAGCATCTCCACTAAGCACAGCCCCACCAGTTGCTAAGTAAAATCAACAGTAGATAAAACACTTACATAAACCTATTTCTTCTTCAACTCTTGCACAAAATTCCTCCCACTGCAACACTAGACTAAGCACTAACAATGAGTATCATTAATTAAATTGTCTTTTAATGGTTCAGGAAGTGGACTCTGTAAAAAGGAGGAAAGGGACAGAAACCTAGATTTAGAGAATAAGGAAGTATTTAGACATGAAGGATGAATTTCACTTCATTTGAACCATCTGAAAAAAAGAGCATCTGGGCTAAGCTCATGCTTTGTGCTCCCATCAGCCTTTTTCAAACAAAGGAGAGAAGCYGATGCTAACAGAAGATAAAGTTAGATTATCTTACGTGAGAAGTGATTTTGAAACACTTAAATATGACAACACAAGGAAAGAGTATTCGAAGAACCATACAGAGATCAATGAACTGTAGTTTTTTTCCTTCACAGAAACTGAAACGTGAACAGAATAGCTTCTCAGGTCTCCTGCCTTCCTCATGGTCTTTCTTGCTAGAATTCAAAGATGAATCCAGCAGCTGCAGATATCACAGGCAGTTCAATGAAAGGTAGATTTCATAAAACACATTTCTTTATTCTCAAGGAACAGCTTGCCTAAACACTGATCCCTGGAAGCCAGGAGGATCTCTAAGCAGAACTAAAAAATGGGTGTAACGTGGTAGAACAGCAACCACAGCRCTGTAGTATGGTCCAGGAATGGAAAGATCCTTTGGAATGTGGGAGTCATACAGTTAAGATTCATAAAATTGCCTCTGACTTACTTGCCTGAGCTTCACATGTGTTCACTGGAAAGATCACCTATTCAAGCCTCTCCTGTCAAATGGTGTGATGCTATTTAAAATCAATTAATTCTTTCTAGGACTTGAGTACATTTTTTACATCACCTGTGAAGCTTTCTGGACACAAGAATGTCACTGACATCATAATCTGTGGCTGATTCATTAAGTGGTGAGCTGAGAACCATTACAGAATGTGAAATGAAAAATTTAGTTAATAAGGAAGAGGTCAGACTATATGACTTGAATTAACAGATCATCAAAAATGAATAGGCATGTGATGATTTCAATACTAATGCGATTTTTATTTGAAAACTGTGATTCTATGGCTATTTGAGAAAAGAAATTATAAGAAGTCTTTATGCCTGGTGCATCTTCCTGCCCTTCCTTCCCTTCCTGACACAGGGAGGATGAATACACTCTTTGAACTCATTTTCCACTAGCACATCTCACTGGTAGTTGCTTACTCACAAATACAGCAGCCTGATGGGGCCAGTGAAACAACTGTATGGCAAAAATGCCAAGAGCATAAAAAGAGTAGACAAACTAAAGAATAACTAAGAAGCAGAAAAAGAATGACCAGGAGTCTGTATTGATGCTGCTATGAGTCTGAAACAACATTTACACTGTATGTGAGAAATACTCTGTTGCTTCTTTGGACCCTTTATGCCTTGGCAAAAAAACTTTTCAAGCAGGAAATAAAAAGCATTCCTGCTTACATTAATAGATCTGTCAGTTAGGATGCAGAAACAAAGTAATTTAATATGGCCCAGTCAGCAGAGGCAGAAACATGGCTCTGTCCTAGGTTGATGCTAGTGTCAAGAAAAAATTTGTCTCTCATAGACATTTTTTTACAGATTAAGCCTTTCTTTTGTGATGTGGAACATGACTTTTGAAGCAAATTTGAAAGAGTTCAAAAGAAAGAATTCATGGAAGAGAAGAAGCCAGGCAATAGGATCCTTGGGATAATCAAATTCTTCCTTAAATAAAAAAGAAACTGACACAAATGTACATCTTCCTAACTAACAGGAGTGGAATTTATAATCTCACTTTATCTCATCCATACCTCAAACTCCATAATGGACCTAAGAACTCCTTTAAATGATGTTGTTTCTACGTATACTACTATTCTTTACAGCATTATGCCATTTGCAAAGCAATGGTTTTTTGGTTTTTTTTAAATAGTCAGTTTGGAAGACAAAGGGGGGAGGCATCATATTGCACTTCTTTGAAAGGGTCTTTCCAGGATTCCTCACTTTCATTTTCCCAGATGAATTGGATGGCTCCTCTGATCTCATCAGAGATGTGGTGAATAACAAAACTCTCCTCGGGTTACCCTATTGAAAGATGAATGCCTAGAGGTAGAAATGGAGAGTTAGAACTTGCAGTTCCTTTTCCAGCTTGGGATGAACTTTGGCTGCATGTCTATCTGCACCACATCTGGACTCATCTTTCTGTAACTTCATCTTGTCTGCATGAGCCTTCTTTCTCCAAGGTTTGTTGTGCAGGGTCTTTCACCCTACAAAAAAAGTGAAGCATTTATATATTGGGACTTTGTTTTTTAGTGGAAAACTTTGGCAAACATCTCTTCAAAGACAGCAATGATGCCTGTGCTGAGTTATCATTCTTTATCTTTTACTTGTCCTGTCAGTTTTCTGGCAGTTCACAGTAAATCAGAAGCATTTGGAGTTGCACAAATTATTTTCCAGGCTGTCCTGTCACAGTTCAGGGCTGGAGTACAGTGAGTAAAGAGATGTGATTTGGAACTAGACATGTACTGTCAGACCAGCAACCTGAGCTTTGATGCTCAAAAAACATTCTGTAGGCGCTTGCTTTGTGATTTTGTCCTTAGACTGTGTAAGAGTCACAGCAACAGTGCGTTGGTCTGTGAAGATGCTGCTCAAGTGAATAAAAGGACCTCTTTTTACACAATCTGGCAAATATGCCTTGAGCAATTGTTTTCTTATCCAACTGAAAAAAAAAAAAAAGTTTAATGAAATTTTCTTCAAGTTTGCTTCAGAAGATTATTTGGCACCTTCAAATGGGCAAGACTGACATAAATAAAATGGGAATCTGATGCAATGAGAAACAATTACTTCCTTTCCTAGTGGAAGGAGATCATAAAGAAGGTGTTAGGGTTATTTTTTTTCATTCAGAAATTGACACAAAACAGATTACTCTCTAGGGAGGATCTGTAGATTTTAGGTATAAACCAACATTGAGTAGATCACTTGTGGTTTCCTCTATTGCCTCTTTGAGGAGTAAGTCATTGGAGAGTAGTAAATTCCAAGTGAATGCAAAATGACACTATATTGAATACTGGTGATTTTCTGATTTAAGGACTGGCTGTTCTCTCATCTTGGAGCATGCAAAAAAACCCACCACTGCCAACAAAAAGATAGRGCTCTTAAAGTTGTGGAGTTTTGCCTTGAAAACAAACTGGGGAAAAAAATCATATCCTCTGCTGAACTCCTGGAGAATTTAATTAAAAAAAAAAAAGAAGAGAGATCATTAAGTTCAGCTTTCAAAACAAAACAAAACAAAACACAGTCACTGCGGTGAGTTCCTATCAAGGACTTCTCATTTCAAACCAGCTAGAAGGGGAAAATTGAAATTAGGAGCATGAGGCTGAAGAGGTGAGCTGCCTCAGAGCCAGGACCCAAGTTTGCCAATGAAAATCAAGAGCAAGCAGCCCGGCGGAGCTTTGTCTAAGGTCTGCTCAGCAGCCTTTCTCTACCTCTAACAGCCTGTCCCCCTGCTTCAGGGGGAAATTTGGAAAGAAACTGATGGAGGCCATGAAAGAAGATTAGATAGGATACTAAGCGAGTTTCTGGAGAGTTTTGGTATGTTTGAGTAGACATGGAGATGGGTGAACCTCACTCAAAGTTAATTTAGTGCTGTTTTAAACAATCAGTAGAGCAAAGATATTGGATGATCATGTAGGTTGGATATAAATTTCTACTCTCAACAGCTACATCTTGGGTCATTCTAGAGGACCAAGATCTCCAGGAAGCAGAGTCTGTCCATTTGTGAAATCCCCTTCCTTGCCAATATATGAGTTGGCAATTTTGGGACAAGTGATTCCAGAAGCCATTCTAATGATTCAGTAGTAACAACGATGAAGTCCTAATGGCCAGAAAATACCCTTTGAATTTAATGTAGGTAGGGCTATACACCATGAAAATCAGATTACCCTGTGCTTTTCAAAACCATAAATCCATGCCACAGTCCTCACCCTTTCTAACCCCATGATTTCTGTGGGAGATTTTTCTGCACTCACTCATCTGTAGCCTCTGAAACCTGCTCTGAGCATGATCCAGAGTTCTTGAACTGCTAGTTATCTACAGGAAGATAAGAAATGAAAACACTGGGAAGAAAATAAGAAGAAGGGCATGATGCCAGCATAGCAGAGCAATAATCATGGGACTTTTCTTCAGCAGGGCTTCAGTCCTTGTTTTACAAGTCAGAAGCAGTGAACACTTCATTACTTCATTACTTATCCTCATGAAGAGCTTGGGGAATGGAATCCTCAGCTAGTGAACAATCAGCCTTGCTTTTTCTCCTAATTTCTCATGTTTCAAGGGGCTGTGAGCCAGAGGGCTGTACCTGGGTGCTGTTTGATGCTTCTACTCCAGTCTACTTTCAGCACAACTGCAATAAGAATCCACTATACACCAGACATCACAGTGAGGGTTCCATCAAAATGCTAAAACACACATATGGCAATAAAATAGTTCTGATATCTTTCTACCAACATTCAAAATAATCTGAAGCATTTTATGCATTTAGAGAAAGGTACAGAAGCTTTACTCAATGTCTTTTATGTTTTCCTAATCTTTTTTCTCACACTGGTTGATGGAGTTCATCTATATTTCTGTAATTTCAGGGCTGCTTTAGGAATGAGGCTCCATACACTTTATAACTAAGGAGGTTTTTACAAAATCCTGAAGCTTTCTCCTTCCAAAGGAAAAAAAAATCATGTGTAACTGATGGAGAAAGCAAATTGAATATAGAAAAAAATACCCACTCTGGGAACAAGTGTATCTAGAACTAGCCCTTTTCCTAACAGCTTGAGGTCAAGGTATGAACACACRTTTGTAAAAGGTGGTTGCTCAGCTGGTGCATACTGCTGCTGCTTAGTTAACATAGGCAGACCTGCATCAGAGTTAATAGAATTGCTGACCTACACCCCTTTGACTGATGAGCAGGCTTATTTCTTAAAATCTGGAAGTATTAGGAGACTTGGAATAGGACTTAACTATTAATGTGCTTATACAAGTGTTTGCTTGTGGTGCTTTCTGAAGTAGTGCAAGAACTGTGTCTCTCGTTACATACTGGCACTTCTAATGTACCCAGAACAGAAATCCCTACAAATCTGTGCACATCAAGAAATATTAACATGAAAAATTATGGTTCTAGATACAGATTTAGCATTTGACTCCTAACTGTAGCATGAAAAAAAGATCCTGATAAGACCCCAAAATACAATGTCATCAATGTTGTTTATAATGTTACAAGTAACACTATTACTACCCTGCAGGTCCGTACGTTTGGGAATTTCCTCCTCTGAAAACTCACATTGGTAAAGGAGGGTAAAAATGAAACAGTTTTTTCTTTGCCTTGTGATCTGCAGAGGCATTTCAGTAGGGTACAACTATGTTGAGGCTGATGTAACCAGAGCTTGCAGTGAGTGAGGACAGACCCTGCAGAACATGCTTTGGCCAGAAATGAGCTTGTGTTAAGTTTTGTCACATTTTGGGCAGGTTGGAAGAGCTGCTAGCTATGTTTCAAAGAAATGATAGTTATGGATAAAGTTCTTTTGCATGTGAGGTACAAGGAATTGCTTGATTACAATGAAGCAATAGTGAGCTGAGGTGTGTGTGCCTGTGCTTCTTTCCAGGTAAGATATAGATATAGATATAGATATAGATATAGATATAGATATAGATATAGATATAGATATAGATATATAGATATAGATAGATATAGGTATAGATATTTTCTACATATATGTATATAAATATGTGTGTGAGAGTATTCAAATAGATGTAAAATTCTTAATGTACTGAATTTCTCTTCTGAATGATGCTACTTATGCAGCAAATATTTACATTGATCTTCCTAATAATATTTCATTAGGAAGGGATGTAGGAGGTTGTTTTCTCTCTCCCCAGGCTTTGAATTTGGATCAGGTAATCTTCAGGACATGTTTCTCATATTTGAGCTTAAATATCTGTAGAGGTAGAGACTCTTTAATCACTCTTACAAATTTTTTTCCTAATACCATAAAAGTCTCATTCCTGAATGGGTAAGAATCTCACAGCAAATAGTTCAAATTATTTCTTCTAGAAGGAATTAAATTTGCCCTTACCAAAGCCTAGAAAATCTTTGGCCAACATAAATGACCATTCACTTSTCTTTCCTAGATCCCTATAAAGCTCTTTAGTGTTGGCTTATAACACAACTTCTGTAAATACTTGTATTACCTTCCAGATTTGCTGCTTCTTTGATCACTACACGCTGCTTCTTTCAAATTTCCAGTACACCTAACAACTATCATGAGTGCAATGGCCCCTTAGGCTTTCTAGTGCTTTACTTTATGCTATACTGAAAAAAAAGAGAAATCATTATTCTTTGTTTCCAGCTTTTTTGACAGTTCCAAATTCATGAAAGAGCCCGACATCTCATGCATGATTATTTCAATTCCTTAAAAAGTCTCCAGCAAAGTTTCTTCTGAGACCTTTAGAAACTCTGACAAATTGTAACTGCTACTGCTCCTTTATGCACTTTTTAGCTGATATGTTCAAAAGACATATCTGTCATTTTTCCCTTTTGCACAAACTGCTTGTATTAATGTAGATCACCTGAGGTTCATGAAGGTGCTTGAAATCCAATTTCTCATTTTTGTCTCAACTAGTTCCTTTTCCTTTTATTTTTTGATCAACTTTTAAAAATAGTGACCTTTGAAGTAGCATAAATAGCTCCAACATGTATTCTGCTTTCTTCAAACACAATATATGAAAACAAGAGAAAATGTCGTTCCCCTCTCTGAACACATCTGCTTTATTTTACATTACATATCATGTCCTGATAGCTAAGATTATAAACTTGCTTACACAGCATTTCATAAAAAATTCAAGAACAGAAGAACAAATAATAAAGACATGTTCCAGTGTTTATTAATTCACATCAAAGTATTCATGATTAATTCACATATCTGACCAAGGACTGGGAAAAGGGAATTCTATGAAACAGCCCATGCCCACCTTAGCAACTAAGGCTCAAAAATCTTCATTTGTTGGTTAAGAAATACTTTATATCATAGATTAATCAGAAGAAAGAAAAGAAGGTCTCCCAAACATGATATTTTTAAAGGGAAAAATGGAGAACAGTGACTTTTAGACCTCCTGGTAATGACGTGAATGAAAGCAATTTTCTTCATTTGCCTGTCTCCAGGTCACCTCCAGCATTCCTCTTGTGTGGGCAGGGTGCAGATGTTTTGCCCAGAGTCTGGAGCTGCCGTTTGGCACTGCAAGACATATGCAAAACCTCTCGGGAGCTGCAGGCCTTTGGAAGTTCACTCTGTGCTGCTCACGTGGTAAATCACTGGCTTTTGCATGTCGGAGGAATTGCCTGACAGACGGCGTTTCTCCCCTTCAGGCTGCTGCCGAATTCTTCTGCTTGCTTACAAGAACATATGCTTTAAAAAAAAAAACAACAACAACTTCTCTGCTATTTGGCACCTAAAGCTTTATTCTAATTTCTGGGTGCAGCTTTTTCTCTGAACATATTGTGAAATACCAGTTTGTTACCCATCTGTTCCAACTTGGTGTGTTCGGGGCTGAGTGCTGTAGAGGAAAGGTCATCATTAACTCACCTTAAAAAACCTTTTTGCTTACAAAAATAGTAACTGAGAGAATTAATTGTATTCTACTCACAGTGCAGGTTATTACTCCTCATTTAACAATAAATACCTGGGAACAAAATCCTTTTTGCAGCCTGTGAGGCTTGAGCAATCCAAATCCCACAAATCTTTCCTTCCGTTTCAGTTCAGGCTGATCACTGATGCTGCCTCTGAGGATCCCCAAAACTACAGACAGACCTGGGGTTTTCAGAGTGGAGATACACACACAAATTGACTGAGGAGTGTTTGGCATGTTTGTGTACTCCAGAGAGCCTGGCAGAACTGAACAGAACAAAATCAAGCATGAGCTTGTGACCTCCAAACTGAATCAGTGCAGCACAGGATTCTCAAAGCAACCCCTGATGCAGCTAGAACAGAGAAAGGTCTAGTTGTGCTAAATGAGCCCAATGAGTTTCAATGGGTTTAGCTCACTTATCCCATTGGAAGCTCATGGAAGCTCACTGGGACATGAAGTTTCTGCTTTTTCTATGGGCATGGTATCAATGCCTGATTTCAAGTCTGCAAATCTTTCCCTGTTATTTTTGCAGCCTTGCATGAACCTGCACAGCTGAAAAGAGGCATATGGCATTGCTCTGGGCTCCTTCTGGCTGCTGGTGAACCACTTGTCAGTGYAGAGCTCTTTGCACAGTGATGTACAGGGCTCTGCATCACTCAGGCCAGGCATTCAGATCCACCAGGGTCCCTGACATGGCTCATTAGCCCAAAACCCTGCACATCAATGACTCTCCAGACAAGACTCTAACATCCCACAACTAGTCAAAGGGCATCTCAGCAATGCCTGGGCTGACTTTAAATTTTTTAAATGGAAAAGTCCTGCAGATCCTAGGAAATAAATCTACTGTAGAAAAGGACAGATCTTCCCCTTGAAATACTGTCAATCATTGCCCTTGTGAATTGGGAAATTGTTTCTCAACCACACATCTGTAGGGAGCTGTGGTAAGATTTTGTGAGTCTGTAAGTGAAAAAAAATGACATGCACAATTTTTTTAATCCATTCTGTAAATACACATTTAAGTATGCACATGCAGATAAGCATATGCAAGCAGATATTTAAGTGTGTCTGGGTCTGTGTGTGTGTTGGTGGAGATGTGCTTATGGATGCAGGTGCACATCTCTCTACCAGTCAGTTGAATCCAATGTAACAAAAGCAGGGTAATTTCAAAGACATTATATTCCCACAAGTGTTATGAAAATCAGAAACTGGGTGGAGCAAAAATACACTGTGGCTACATCTACAGTGGTGAATTAATCATGCCTCATATTGTTCTCTGCTCCTGAAGCCAATTGGCACAGAACACACAGTTTGCATACTATTAAACTCTCTTACCCTCCCAAAGAGGATGACTGTGTCCAAGTGCCTCTTTTGGTGGACCTTGCCCTCTTCTAACTCCTAAACAGTTCCTGGGAATTGTTTAAAAGAGTTCTAGTTTTGTCTGGTCAAAACTATGCCAGTCAATATTCTCACAATTTAACAGCATAGTTGGTCAAATTCCAGTGCTTGGGAACATTCCCAAGTATTGTTTAATTTATTAGTGTAGATGCAGCTTATGTGTGCACCCAACTGAGAAGCAGGCTGTTCTGTTAATTCAGGCTTTATTAGACACCAGATTATGCTCAGAAAACCAATGTTGTGACTGCCCTAGCAGTGGGGAACTGCTAAGATCTGAGTTCAGATTTTGCTAGGTGTCAGAGGCAGCAGCCAGGCAGCACAAACCAGCAAGGAGCTGGGCTTCGTTAGCTCTACTGCTCACAACCTTGCTTGTTCTTTGCCACCACCAGTCAGTGCATTTGCTGCATATGACCAAGGTCAAGAGAGGTTGTCAGATGGGCTCTGAGAAGTGCTCATACTGAGATGTGGTTTCTCAAGGGTAACAGAGTCCCCTGCTTTGTGCAGAGGCTGCCTGGAAGCTGGCAGCACACACATTAGGCTCATTTTCTTAATGGGTGCTACAGACAGTGCTTCAGAGCAGCTGAAAGTGGCAGTTTCTGGAGCATTTATGCACAACAGTAGAAGCAAAGTTGTCAAACCTTTACCTACAGAAGCTGAATGAAAAAAATGGAATGAAGAAAAGCTGAAAAAAAAACCTGAGAACATAGCCAATTGGCAGGGACACCACAAAAGGGACAAAAAAGTTATGAATTGTGAGGGAATGAGGACAGTCCTGTGGTCCCATTGGTCCTGAGAGCACTCCCTCTCCTTGTGCTTTTCCAGCCCTTGTTGCATGTGGGAGCTGCTGTGTGCACAGAGGGGGCACCAGTGTGAGAAGCCTGTACTCCACAAACACCAACACACATTGCCAGATTGATGTGCTTATTGGTCAAAATGGGGTAAAATGAAGAAAAAAGTTTATAATCTAAATAGTATGAGAAGTTTAAATTAGAATGATCTGAGAGCCAAGACCTGCCAGAAGTAGAACACTGGGAAGAGATCTATTAAAATAGATACAGTTTTTTGTGGAATGATGGTGGTGAGAGGCCACAGCAAGACCTCAGTCCCCACCTACAGGTCAGAAGCCCTGGGGGTGGTTGGGCACTCGAACAGGATCCCCAGGAAAATGGTCACACCACCAAGCCTAAGAAATTTCATGAAGCATTTGGACAATTCTTTCAGGAACATAATGTGATCCTTGGGGTCATCCTGAGAAGAACCAGGAGCTGGACTTGATGATCCTTGTGGGCTCCTTCCAGCTTAGTCTATGATCCTATGAACCCAGTGTGAAACAAAGGAAAGGTCCTGTGCTTAAGGGCTCAAGGTGTAAATAAACATCTCCTGGTTGAAGGGGGACAAATGGTGTGACAGCCACAATTGTATAGCAGTGATAAACCCAAACCTTTGGCTTCTTCACTGCCTATCTAAWGGCTAAGGTACTTGTCTGGGATGTCTATCAGATGGACAGGGCTAGACAGAGGCAGAGAGATGCAAATGCAAATGTACATAAAGGAAACACTGCTGTATATGAAAGGAACATTGAACTTCCTGCTTTGGGGCTAATGGAAACCTCTCTGAAGGAAGAGATTTCCAGGGGAAAATGATCTGCAAGATCAGCAGCTTCCAGGAAAAGATCAATTTATTTCAAATGTGATAGGACATCGTAAAAATGCATCCTTTCAAAATTTTTACCTCATTTTCTGTCAGAGGTTTTAGCTTTTTGGTTGGAAGTGATAAATATGAACAGTTAGAACATTGCCGGGAAATAACTTCAGAACACTTAATTTTCTGAAAAGTTTCCAAAAGAGTTTCCACCTGAGTCAGGACAAGAGCAAGCTGAGGGTCTAGGGGTGTATTGGGATATTTTTAATCAGTCAATTGTAGTACAACCAGGGGAAATGTACAGGCAGGGTACATCAATAAACCAACCAACAATGCATCTGCATGGGAATATGTGGCCATACCCTTCGCAAACAAGGCCATGCATGTACATGCCAACACAATCACTCTGCCTGGATTTGCCAGGAGAAAATGGAATGTAAAGTAGTCTGTAAATAGCCAATAAATCTTGGTCCCTGTATTTTAGTGTTTCTACCTTAGTCAGGAAGGAACTTGGGTTTTTTAAGACCTGAAGATAATGCAGCTAGCTCAAATGTGGTGTTTTAGTGGAAGAGAGAATGAAAAGGTTTTGATTGTTCTGCCATTCCCTTGAGAGGGTCTTATCTTCAAATAAACGTTTTTAAGAGCTTCAACCTTATTTTTAAAGAAAAACAAACACGTCCAGAAACTTAGGCAGACTTTCCTGTTTAGTAGACGAACATTCCCAAAAATTAACATCAACAGAAAAAAAAAGATCATGTAGGTGGTTGAAACAATCAGGCCTATAGCTCCTCTCTCTAATTCCATTTACTAAGCAAGCTGTATGCCTACAGTGTAGGCAATTAGTCTTTGATGTAAAGACTAATTGTTATTTTAGCAGAAAAAGAGACCACAGTTAGGTGGCAGATTTTTCAAGGTTTAGGGCAAAAAATCAGGAGTAAAACTTCCTTTCTGAGCTTCATCCTTATCCCCTGAAAAATATTTCTTGTGTTTTCACTGAGACTTGTAGCACTCAGTGCAGATATGTCATAAATCTGGTGAATATGCTGTCTGCTCAGAGCAGTTTGTTCAGCTCTGGGTCTAATTCTGTGTTGCAGTGTACAAAAATTGTCATGGTTTATAGGGAAGCTCTGCTCGCATTGAACGCCTTTTATTTTATCTTTCTTTGTGAGGGGAAAATATGACTTTGCTAAAAGAATGATTCCACTAGGCAGCCCTAAAGGCTGAATGGACTGTAATGTATAGTTGACTTCAGAAGCATAAACAGTTGGTGCTTCATCTTTCTGCCAGGACATTGGCTTTCTCCAAAAACATCATCAGTCTCCGTTTCAATGTGTGCACAGCTGTAATGCTTGAGGACACTGAGTGAAGTGTCATGTATTAAACATTTGTAATTGTTTTTCACTGGACTGTGACCTGAATTTAGTAACATCTGACTGACGGCTACTACCAACAGGATATCCCAATGAGTGAGAGGAAGATCCTGTGTCAGTGCATTTGCTGGAGCTAGACCAGCTGCATTTCTCTTTTGTTTAATATGTTCAAAATTCTGCAAGGAAATCATCTGTAATGGGGAGAGTGCCAGAGCTTATCAGAGAGATAAGAAAGCTGCCTAAGTTTCCTGGACCTCTTTGTACTTGGGAACACTCCTTGTGTGCACTGGCAGAACTGAGACAGTAAAAGTAGAGTCTTCAAATCTGTCTTGTTGGACACTGTATGGTCCTCATGTTTCCTATTCCTCTGGCACAGCTGACCCTTCAGTCAGGATCAAGATATACTGTGAAATGAAACCTGGGGTTATTTTTATCTTTGCTTCTTTTCTCCAAGGTGACTTCTCTTTATAAAGAGTCCTGTTACCACCACGCATTCTTCTCCAAGACTGATTTTCTGATGAGCTAAGAGGAACTGGACTGTAATAGCCATTAATTAGTGTTTTAGTTCAAAGTGCTAATGGTCAACTCCATTGGTYATTTCTCTACCACAATGACCTCAGAGAATTGTTATATGTCAGTCAGTACAAAGAACTTATGCTTGATCTTGATCTGAGTGCTTTGAAAAGCACTTTAGCAAAGACATACAGTGTGACTGTTTGCAATAGCAAGAGACTGGACTCATAACCCAAAGGGCACTGACCTCTTTCATATTCCTAAAAAAGCAAGAGCAGATCTGCCCCCGTTTGAAGCCTTCTTTGGTAGCAACACTGATGTGTTCCTACAAGGCCTGCAGTCATGTGAGGGCAAAACAATTGCAACAGGACTGTGTGAAAGTGAAGGACCTTTTAATGAACTCTTGTGTTTGGACTGTGCACAGGGCTTGAGTCATATCCATGTATTAAAAAGTTCACCACATTTGTTAGGAAAGAAATGAAATGCACATCTCTGTTCTACTTAATCACAGAGCCAAGAACTGTTGAAAGGGACAAAGCTCCATCAATGTAATATTTTGTCAGACTGATGAATTTACAGAGAAGGCTTAAGATGATAACAAAAAGAAATTTGGCCCCCCCAAAAAAATTTAATTGTTATGATTACTTCAGTTCTACCTAGAAAGCTTTAACAGGTTGAAGAACTTTTGAAAATAAACAAAATGCTTTCTATGCTGAATTGTTTTGTCCTATCTGAATTCCTTTTCATATTGTTTCCAGAGCAGTTTCCATACCAAAAAGTAGTGAAACACACCACACTTTATTGACATTGACTTCCTTCCTGTGTTTGCTTGAGGTATTCTTATGAYATTTCTCTTCCTTCTTCCAGTCAATGAGCATCTAGTGAGCAAACACAGAAATACTTGCCCAAAGCACATTCAGATCAGGGACCAACACAATCAATCAGCCAGATGGCAGGTCCAGAAATAAGCTCTGATCACAAGGCAAGGTGATATGGCATCTTGAAGTCCTCAGCATTTGTTTAAAGCAGCAATGTACTTTCAATATGAATTTTCCAATTGTTCCTAGTTGCTGTCCTTTGGTTTAGCAGTGCAGAGTGCCCTCAGAACCATGATCTGTATTTCTTTCAGCCAAAACAAAACCAGAAGATTCTGTCTGCAAGTGTTCTCCAACTCCAAATGGTTGTTCAAACAACAGAGACAGAAAAGGGCCAATTGCTGTATGGCCTGTACAGCACATATGCATGGGGGCTTAGGGGAATTTGGCACCCAATTTTTTTTTTCTCTACAGATCTGCTGAATCCAGTCTGAATCTGCACTGGTCCCACTAAGCTCTCCCCGTAGTCAAAGGAAAGAAATGGAAATTTCTAGGGAATTAGTCATATGACCTGAATTGTTTTTCATATCAAATTACATATTAAATTAACCATGCTGCAGAAGCAGTGATTTCTCTCCACTGAATTTAGGCAGCTGACTTGGTGGTAACTATTCTTGGTCAGATGTTTCACTTTAGACAGTGGGCAATCCAAGTGCCCTGAGACAATTGCATAGGCTTAAAGCCTGATAACTTATTTATTGAATATCTCATTAAGTTCACTTGACTGATCCCCCCTCAGTGACTAATTTTATTTATGTGCTCTGCTTGCTGAGCTCCACATATCCCTCATTTGTCACTCAATTAACTGAGGTGTTTGGGTATCCAAGCCTTTCCCCACTGTCTTTTTCTCATGGGAGACCTTGTCCATGACAGATCAATTTAGACTTAATGCTAGCCATGGCTTAAAATGCACCAATGACTTCCCTGAAGATTTCAGAAGTCTTAAGACTAAAACTAGTGCTTGTTTTCGGAGATCTGATGCTCCTTGGAAGACTCAGTGAGAAAATGCTTGGGGGATGTACTGGTCTTCCATTGCACAATTAACATATGTATAAAATTGTCTTGTCTCACTGGCACGTTTATACTTTCAGCAGCTTTGATCCTTGCCTCGTCTAGAACCTGTCCTTTCTGTGAAAGGCTGTTCCCCTCCCAGCCTCCACCATCCATCCCAGGACTGCTCCTTTCCCCAGGCAGGCGGTGTCACTGTTGAGCAAGGCACAGCTCTCCCTTTCTTAGAGAATGAAAGGGATTTGCTCACAGCACAGGACATGAAAGATTAAAACA
This sequence comes from Cardinalis cardinalis, assembly GCA_014549065.1. Lineage (NCBI taxonomy): Eukaryota > Metazoa > Chordata > Aves > Passeriformes > Cardinalidae > Cardinalis > Cardinalis cardinalis. Next base: position 299,755 of record JACDOX010000049.1, read on the forward strand.
TGCAGTCTCACCTCTCTGTTGGTAGTGCCAGAACACTTAATCCACTGCTTCTTTTGTGGCTGTGATAGATATTAAGAAATTAGACCCATCTCAAAACCCAGTACTGCAAAATACRTGTTAAAGTCACAGGAACTGACTTGACCACAGAACAGAACTACAGGAGAGCAGGTCTACAGAGGTCAAACAGATTCCTTTTTTTTGTGGAGCGAGACAAGTGGCCCATCAACATGACTACCACAAAAGAATCACTGAAAGTTGTGTTTGGAAAATGGGTTTAGATGAACTAAGACATTTCGGAGTCAGAGGTACAGTTTTATTCACAGCAGCATGGGCAGAAGGAACTCACCCCAAGGCTGGCCACGTCAAACCTCTACTGGGTGCTCTGCCTTTCCCAGACACACTTTAGTRTTGGGTCCTAACCACAGGTGAGTCCAGCAGACAGCTCTGTTCACTGAGATAATAGTGAATTAATCAAGCAAGTTGCTAAGGACAGGTGGGAAATTGCTAGGTCCTCTTACCAGGCATCTCAGACCCTCATCTCTCTGCATAGAGACATTTCCCTTCTAGGCAAAATAATTGGTTGGGATCATTGCTTTCTATCACCACACCAAAACATGAAGTGCCTTGTGCRTCTAATCACCTTCTGTATGGTGTCAAATGCCACCTCTTGATGCTGATGCTATTACAYTCCTTCGYTATTACAATCCTACCCCCATCAGGTTCTATCACATATCAGTCTTGTTAGAGCTCAGCCATGCTGTACTCTTTTGGTAGCTCTGCCAGTGGCTGGTATTTTCCTCAGATGCCTCCTGTTCCTCAATCTAACTTGCCTTTTCCAGATGGTTTCTACTGTGGGCCTCCAGTTTGAGGACTGGAGCAACAAAACCTGTCTCTCAAAACTTATTTCCAGTTATTGCCCTACTGTGTCATRTGTAATTTGAACAGGTGTTTCAGGGTAAGAACTGCACATTTTATGTTCATATTCAAGAAAATTTCTGGGGTTGGGGAGATAAGATATTCCACATATGATAAAAACAGAACTTCATCACGACCATCCCCAACTAAAGAGTGAAATGTCTCAATCTCTAATTAGCCAAAGAATTTTTCTATGCCCATGCAATCTGCATTGACAGTAATAGTTACAGCAAGAAGAGTTCATAGTTGTCACCATTTGACACAGGGGCTGACCAGGGTTTAATAAAGAGTGAGACAAAACATGGACATCCTTGTGCCAAGAGCAGAGGCCTTCCTCATCCTGGAGGAGTACAGCCACATAGACTTGGGGTTAGAAGTGTTTGGGGTTAAGCCAGACTTTCATAAGTTAAGTTCAGGTGGAGGAGGAAAAGTGAGAAAGGAGAAGAGACTGATGTTAAATGACAGGCCAGTGCTTAGGGCACTCACTTCAGCTAGAGGAGACATMGTTCACATCCCTTTTTTCAAATCAAGCTAAGCTGACACCATTCTGCCTCTGCTGTCGTAGCTAAATGCCCAGTGAATATTTATGTCTAGCCTTGGTTCTTATCCTTATCAACATTTGAGGGGGAAAAAAAGGTCGTTTTTTTTTTCCTTCAGGGCAAGAAAAAAACAGCTTTAGAAACCTTGTTCCTTTTTTTTTTAATTTTGCTCTCTCTATTTTGTGAAAGAGAGCTCTTTGTTTTTTAGGACAGCCCCACCTCCAGTTAATGCCAGTTAACACCRTAAACCATTTGTCTTACAATGGAGTGGAACTGATTGCATCCTACAGAAAGCAGCAGTGCACAAACACACCAGWCTGCTCCTGCTTACAGGATCCAGGGGGCTGATCTTCTGTCTGATAAATGTAAAACTTCCCTTTCCTCTCTGCAGAGTGAAACAGCACTGTCCTTGAAGGAAGTGAGGCTTCAGATTAACATTTAGCAGCATTTAATCCCTGCCTAAAAAAATACAGTTGTATATTTTCTTGTGGCAGTACTATTGCCCAGGCCTTTAATTAGCTGCATTCCTGGATGGTTTTTTGGTTATTTTACCGTAATGGGACTTAGCTGAGGCCACAGGTCTATTGAAATATGYGCCATACAAACAGATCACAAATTGCACATTCTCTGTCCCAAACAGTGACCTGCCAAAGGTCACACTAACAAATATAGGCAAAGGACAGAACCCAAATCTCCTGTATCCTCAGTCTACTCCATTAATCAAAAGACCTTCTGCCTCTCTCCTTAATTTCTATGGCTCAGTGACAGTTTCTCCAAAACAAGATGCAATAAATTACGCATGAGATGGAAAATGTACATTATCAAAGAACAGAGCTGGGAGTACAATCGTGTGTGTTGGTAGCAAGGTTGTTTGGGTTTTTTGCTGACATAGATGAAATGCAAAATAGGAGAAATCTGGTTAGCCTAAGATGTCACCTGATGCACTGAGGGAAGCAGATCAATAAAAAGCTTTATGTTAGACCTTGCATGCCAAGACAGCAGCTATGAAAAGACAATGGTGTATCATGAGAAAAATAAACACATGGTTAAATGGATGACTGGAAAAATGAGCTTCATGAAGGTTACTGAAAAACTGAAGAGGCTTTTACTGAGATAGAAAAGAAATTCTTGCTTTCCAATGGAAAATAATTTCTGCTGAAAAAAAAACAGGCCTTCAAATAAAAACTGTCCTTTCTGCCCAGAGAGAGAATCAGTTTCATGTTCTCAGGCAGAAATGGAGAAGAACAAATTGTTTTGGTGAATGAAATCTTCATCAGCCAGATGGTTAATAAAGTTGATATCCTTTTAAATTCACCTCTGGGTCTTGCACAGATGGAGGAGAGTAAATTCTAGATCATCTCARTGGAGTTTGTATATACACTTCTAAAGAGTGAAAGGAGTTTCCCGTCTTCTCTGGGAAAAGTAAATGTGAGATTCACATGTGAGACCCTAAAACATCAATACCATGAAGAAGCAAGGATGAGAGTAACAGAGCTGCCACAGAAAAGGTACTTTTTTATGAAACTGGCTGGTGAAAATTGTGGAAAAGGTAAAGAAATTGGCACCTTTCATASAGCARTACAAATTAGAGGAGAAGGGCCTGAGCCAGTATTTTCAAAGAAAAATTTATCCACCACACCATCCCATTACAACCTCCCATAGGATGAAGGCTTCACTATTTTGCGTGCTTTTACTCTTGATGTTTCTCAGAGATGCAAAAGTGTAAGTATTTCTGTTCAGTGGATGAGGAAACCAAGACAGAGGGAGAGCGCAYGAGCTGTGTTAACTCACACACAGGAGCTCCAGAACTCTGCCAGCAGCAGCAGTGGGACTACACTCCTCCTCAGCTTCCATCAGAGGTTAAAAATAGGGGTGTTATTTAACTGAGATCAATTTTTAGGGTTGCAGGAGCAGATCCACCAGCCTTTAAGTASAAAGCTTTCAGTACTGAGTCACACAACAAGGAATGCACTCATGGSACCTAGGGTCATGTGCTGGGGAGAAGAAGAGGTGAGAAGCTGCCATTTCAAAATCTTTCTAATATCACAGCCCTCAGCTAGTGCAGAGGACAGCACCACAAACCTCTGAGATGAAGCTGGATGGCTGTGTCCTCAGCARTGTCTGGCAGGTGGGTGTCACACAAAAGAGGCATCCCCAGGTCCCATTGTTGAAAACACAGCTGCTGCAGTGATGGAGAGCAGCAGCTCAGTGGACCTCAAAAGTAAATTGTGAGATTTGTCTGTTCTCTGCTGTAGAGTAGTAATCCACCTAAGTGTTTAGGATCAAGCTAGAAAAAATAAAGGCTTGTCAAGAACCTGTTGTGGCTTCCCAACACATCCTCATTTCTGAAAGTGGTGACCAAARTATCATTTTGATTCTTAGATAGAACTCCTCCAGAAATAAAATATGTCTTTATATTAGAGGAATAACAGGTTATCAGATGAGAACTTGCATCAGACCTAATAGAGAAGGAGGTACATGTAATCTTTAATTACTCTTTAAAATTTTCTATTCTCATTTGGTGATGGTAACATAAGACAGAAAGCCAAGCAGCAGCAAAACTGATTAGGAAGGGATATCAGTGTATGCTAACAGCATACTGGCACTGTTGAATGTGCATTTACAGACAGAGCACTCACCAGGCAGCCCATGCTTTTATGCCTTGCAGTGCAGTGCTTCCTTTCAGCTRTGTGGACAGCAGTGGAGACATGCTGCATCTACACCAGCTAGTTATGGTGTATGACACCCAACTTATTCTCCCTCTTTCACTGTCTGTCTTTCGCAACTCTGTCTGCCTACCCAGGAAAACACTGAACATCTGGTTTGACATATACACAGTCCTGCTTGCAGCTCTAGGGCTGAGCTGGTAAATGTGTTCCCAGCAGGATCACTTAGCCCTTTTCTGTTCCCTAGGGAAGTGAAGGCCATAAGGGAATTAATGAAGCAATGCTAAAAAGAGTCATGTCATAGAATCRTAGATTGGTTTGGACTGGGAGAGAATGGATAGATCATCTCACTCCARACCTCCCCTATCATGGGTGGGGAACCTTCCTCTAGACCAGCCTGCTCAGAGTCTGGTCTTGAACAACTTCRGGGATGGGACATCAACAGCTTCTCTGGGCAGCCTGTTCCACTGCCTCCCCACCCACACAGTAAAGGCATTCCTTCCTCAAATCTATCTAACTCTATCCCCTTTCAGCTTAAAGCCATTCTCCCTTGTCCTGTCACTGCATGCTCTTGTGAAATATCTTCAGCATTCTTGTAAAGCCCCTTTAGGAACTGGAAGGTTCTGTAAGGCCTCCTCAAAGCCTTCTCTTCTGCAAAATGAACAACACCAATTCCCTCAGCCTGTAAGTCAGACCATCTTCAAAGTCCAAAGTGCTAGGAGATGTGAGCATAAACCAGCAAGGATTAACCAGAAGGGCACAGACCAAGCTGCACAATCTTTGCCACTTGTCTACACTCCAAAACAAGGGAGGGAGAAGAGGAAGGCGTGTCAGTCAGACCCTTGGCTCCAGGGATTTCCTGTGCCTTGTCAAGGTCAGAAGGACATAGGTCCCTCCCAAGTGAAAGGAGAGACACATGGCTTCACAGAACTGCTCTTGGAAATTGCATTTCGTGCTCCAGGGTATAAATGAACCTGCAGAACAACACCCTTCCTCCCTGCAACGTGCCCATGGGCTTCCATCAGYTGCTACCAGCAGCCCCTTTATGTTTCTTCCCTTTCCTTGAGTGATAGTGTGTCCCCCTCAATATCAGAGCTGCCACTTTTGATGCTCAGAACTATTGATTCAGCAATGTTTCAGAGCTCTCCAGCCAGCAGTGAGTTTTACTCATTGCACTAGGTGGTAAGACCACAAAAGAACAAAGAGGAAAATGGGTTTCCATGTAATTGTGGAGGGAATGGGGAATGCAAAGCCTGAAAAGCAAAATTACACCCTCAGGCTGTTGTGAGCATTGTTATGCAAATCAGCGTGAAGGCAGGGAGGATTTTCTTCAAAGATCCTAGCAATGCCCACAGACATCAATTTTTAATTAGAAATTATCTGAAATATTAAACATGCCCTCACTGAAACACCTGTGAGAGTCCCCACTCCTCCACTGGGTTGGACAATGCACAGCTCAGTGTCCAGATCCAACAGGGCTCAGTGCAGTGAACAGTCCCACTATGGTGAGTGAGAGAAAGGCTTTAAGGAGCAGCTGAGGGAATGCTGGATGACACACAAAGATCAGATTTGTTCCCTGCAGAACACACTCCTTGTACATGCTGTGAGGAAATAAATTTTTTTCATCAAGAAAGCAACAGCAGCATGGCTTTAAAYGGCTTTAAAAAGCTCCAAGAAGCTTGTTCCAGAAAATGGTTAAGGTAAGTCCATCTTCAAACATTGTATGAATGTTTTGGCCAGGTTTACAGCTTCTGCTTCACTGAATAGCAGCTTCTGTATGGTAACAAATAASAAACAAATAAACAGACAAATAAATATTCCAAGAGTATTTTTATCCCTCTTGTGCTCTGGAGCATTTAAAGTGTGCTGAAGTTGATGGTGCAAATGCATCAAAGCTATAAGCATCTGTATGTTTTCAACACACCTTTTAGTACTAGAAGAGTATTTCACCAAAAAACTCTACCAGGTGAACTCAGTCTCCACCKGGCATTAAATCTGGCATTTCAAACATAGCTCTTGTTCATTCTCACAGGAGCTCTGGGTCCATCCTGGAGCCATAACAGAAGGGTTACACCCACACACAAAGAAATTACGTTCCAACCTTTTCCCTACAAGAGGCTTCCATCTGAAGTTTTTTCAGGAGCTGAGCATGTACTCCAGCACACTGGTCCTGCTGTACCTTTTCCCCACACCAATATCCCATGAGTGTCTGCAGCTGAGGAAAGTTATAGCTGTCGTGCACAGATGTTTTAGCTAGCTTTAGATGTGAGTAGTGCATTCATCCCCAAATACAAGAAAACAACCRGGTGGCAGGTACAGGATTCAAACTCAGCCTGCTACAGAAAACTATAAATTGCACAAGGCTGAATCATCTTCTGTTAACAGTGAGTTGTATCTGACTTGGGCTGGCAGGAATGCATTGTACATAAAGTAAAATAGGTCATTAGGGAAAACTGAAAGAGTGGAAGCTGACTGTGAATTTTGATCAAGGTAAAGATTTCTGCATGACATTCTCAATTCCAAAGCTGTTTCTAGATACCTAAGCAATTACATGGACTTGTTATTATGAATTTTATCTCTGTTACATCCCTCTAGGGCAAGCGGTATTCCATTTCCTCTCCCAGATGGCAAATAACTATAGTAGATACATCATAAGTGACCTGAGAACGCGAACATAAATATCTGGGAGTCTAGGCTTCCTGCAGGTCCTTGTGCTGTCCTTCCCTCTCCTCACTTCTTGCACCAGCAGAGTCAGAGCTGCAGTCTGAGCTGTCTCCATGCAAACATTACAGATGTGTTTGCAGACTCAGCTGCACAGTGACACTGCTGGGGTGACACGGAAGGTGACATGCAGCTCACTCTCTGCCACACTGAGGGGCTGCAGATTCTGGTGCAACACGGTGGGCCCTGCAGGATGAAGAGCTGGCTGCATGCAGAGAGGTAGCTCTGTCTGTCAGCTCCTTCTTAGCCTGCCCTGATAAACTCAGCCAATTACACTAATGGAAAAAATGCTTCAAAGTTCTGCCAGCGGTTTGGCTTTCCCGTGTTTTTCACCCTTTAATTTCAAAAAATAAATGCTTAGAGGTCACCCTGGCCTGATTAAATCACAGGAATATACAGTGTCTGTTTTCAAAATTTGGTGACTACTAATTAATTTATGTCATCAAACAATTATTTTCTACCTCATTAGCCCATGAAATGTGAAGATTGTGTCAGCACTTTTGCTGGCAGTCTCACACTCATTAGTTTGTAACCTTGTCCAAAAAGAGACAAAGAGAGACAGAGACAGAGAGAGAGAGAGAAGGAATACCATTTAACAACTTGCAATGTGGTTTTGAAGCCACAGGTGCTGGAAACTGGAATTATTTTCACATTTCCCTTGGTGCTAGATGACTGAACCACCACAAATTGGAAATATCTCTCACTCATGATTCAATGACTAACATATCATGAAAGGGGGAGTGGGGAAGTGAAGCGAAGGACAAGGGGAGGGCTGTTCTGCACACGCATTCCGCAACCAAGTGTCATCATGTACTCAACCTGAAGGACTCACACAAGGTATTCGGGTCAGGTGATGGGGTTTTCACTTCTCACATTACATGACAAGGATCTAAAACAACTCTGCATAGGAAACTGTGGGACACCGCAGGGCAGCTAGCAAGCAGAAGTGYAAAGGGAGGTAAACTTGAGCTATCTGGCCCAAAAAGGTCCTGCCAACATTCATGTACATCCAAGGAAGTTTCCCACTGTATTTTACTGTATATAAAAATAGGAGATGGTCATCATGATCAGTTAAATGTGCCTGAGTAGTAGTCTTTTGTCCTTGACTGTTTGCTGACTCTTAGTATGTTAGTTGTTCATCTGATTTATTTTTTAATGTTTCCTTGCCCAGACTTTTTTCGTTAATCTCTGTTAAGATTGATGTACCTCACCGTTTTAATTTTGAACAGCATTGTTCAGCAGTAATGCTGGCCTTTTAGTCAGTGCAGTGCAGAATTCAGTGCATGGAAAATGGTTTCATTAGAAAACATCATTTTTAAARAAATCTGCAAGGGACATCTGTTTGTCAAGAAAATTGAAACATTTGGACAGGGCACTATTTTTCTTCTTGCTACTCAGCTTAAGACCAATTTTTTGAGTCTGAGTTCCCATTGTCCCATTTAGGATGATCATTCTTGATGAATTCAATCTTTTCACTTTTTGTGGAAGATAAAGCCTACCAAAGAAACAAAACTGAAATACAATGTGCACAAACTGCATTTCCTATTGATCACCTCAGATCAAATGATACTTCTGTCAATAGAGGTTTTCTGGTCTTAGATACAAAGCCACCACTGACCTGCTCTGGTGCTGGTGACACTCCTTCTTCAAGCAGAAGGTTGGACAGGTGATTTCCAGAATCTCCTCCAAAGAAGCTTTTATGGTTATGTAAATGTCTAAGTGGTGCTGAAGTGATATTGCACCATAATTCGTTCCATTTCCTGTCTTCCTGCATCCTGATTTGGACAAAAATATTAATGTATTAAAATTACCAGAGAATTTCTGAACTTTTATGAGAATGACTTAGGTTTTAGACAGGAATTTGACTTGTTTTTAACTACTATTTAATGGTCATGTCTAGTGGYTAAGAATTCCAGGAAAAATACCAATTTGAAGGGAAAGAAGGACATGAGTTCAAGGTAAGAAATGATGCCTTGGGAAAACTGCCATTGCCACAACCTGGGCAATCCCGACAGATTTACTTATACCCTGTACTCCTCAAATATAAAGAAAGAAGAGTAGCCAAATAACATAATTAAGTTCCAAATATCAGTGATATGAACATTCTTCACTGTGCCATTAAAAGACAGTGGAACATTTTCAGTCAAATGAAATTTATTCCAAATACTCATTGAAGACAAAACACTACAGGAAGACATAACACTAAAGGAGAGTTTCCAGTGTAGAAGGCTGCTATTAAAGCTCTTCATGTCTGATCTGAGAGAGAAAAGGACCATTTTCCACTAAGATTTTTTGTGACTTTTCCATTCTATAAATTTCTCCCAGTTTTTTGTCCTAAAATCAGTGCCAAATAAACATGAGTTTTGAGGCTTGATATGTGACAGACTTACAGAATTGACAATGTAAAAAAGTAATTCAGAAGCTGAAATATCAAGTTTTCTTTGTTACCTGCACAGGAAAATCCCCTGGYTTAGTAGTTTTAAATCTAAAGAGATGTGAAACTCAGCAGTTTCAGTTCACAGAATATAATGAAAACATTATTTTGATTTGCATAGGGTCACATTTATGTAGCTTCTTTAGAGTTTCATATTCAAAGAAATAAGGCATTCTCGTATCAAAACCAGGGTAAAATACTGGGTCCAGTTAACCCAGTGGTATCTTTGAAACTCTTTGGTTGGTTGATTGAAATTTGCTGAAACTGGTAAATTCTCATCAGTGAATTTCCCAGCAAGTCTTTTGATGTGAATGCCRAAATGTCAAATGATCCACCTCCCAGAGAATTACAATATATTTCAACTATAGTTAAATAAATAGTTAAAACAAGAAATAAAACAGTCCCTGGTAAAAATTACATAAAATCTAAGGGACTGTAATAGAGAATTATAACACATCTCCAAATTTTATGAGTTTTCTCATTAAGYTCCATTGCAGAAATAAACTTCTCTGTTAAATTCTATGATAGGACTCTAAAGAAAATCTATATTATTTTATCACACCAGTGGTTGCATGTTCATGGCAAGATTAGGACACATTGTTTTAAGTAGTGTATTAGCATATATTGTACAGACTAATTCCTGAAAGTTAGACTTAACCAAAAAAATCACACCCTACTTAAAACATTTGAATAACTGAAATTTTTACTCAGCTATACAACATTCATATTTTTCTTCCACTAAAAAAATATTGAAAATCATATTTTAAAAAAAAATTTACTTCTTTCAAAGTATACGTCCCTGGGGTTTTTTTTTCAAGCAGTTCTACCTCCTTGGAATCTCTTGTCCTCTTCAGTAGATCTAAATATCCAACAACATATCACAAAACCATTTGCAGGAACAAAATTCACCTTGAGGCTGACAGCATGCCTAAGCACTATCACTGCAAAGAATATTTCTGGTGGCATGATAAAAACACCTGAAAATAAGGAGTTAATAAATCAATATCTCTTTGATCATAATACCATGTCACTTCTCTTCTAAAGTAGGTGTTTACTTCTTGAGRAAAACCAGCTCATTTTCTTAAGTAGTGGTACGCTTTTAGGAATTTGTGGTACAACATTGAAAGCCCATAAGTTGGTTTCTTCTGTTTCTTCCATTAAATATTTATTTCCAGTAAATAGACAGAATTTCCCAGTGTCCCCAAATAGTCACAGCAACAGTCACAGCATCAGTCACATTGATGAGTCTTGACGTCCTCAGCACTGGAAAATCAGCCAGCATTACAAGGAGATCCCCTTGTTTTAAAATATGAAAAACAAGAGAGATAACCAGACTGATGTCCCTCCCCCATCATGTCCCATGCTCCCTTCCCCTCCCCACTGCTCATTTAGCAAAAAYAGTGGCAAAAAATAAAAGTTCTGTTTTCTATCAACAGGCTTTGAACCCACTCAGTTCACCTTCCTGTATGTATTTTCTACTGCTTTTTCTGAGCTTTGTACTTCCTGAACCACAGAAGTACCTACACACTCTGTTTCCTGTCATTAAGATGTAAATATGAGCTTTAACATAATTTGAGTGTTCAACCTCCAGTGGCCTAATTCTTCTGTCTCTTGCACCAGATTTATCACACTATTATTTTTCAGATACTGCTGAATTTTACCAGAGTCCACTAGCATGAGGCCTAAACATCTCAGGTGAACCAGCCTGGAGAAATTATGCTGTTTATAGCTGCTTTCACACTCATGTGAATGCATGTGATGTGGTTTGGGGTGAGGAGATAAGTAGGCAGCATGACGTCCTTGTTGGAGGATATTATTTRAAGTTTATTGCTATGACCAATTTTCCCCGTTCAGCTGTGAATTTACCAAGGTGCTCYGACCCATTAATTGCTTCTAGGCTGRTTTCATGCCAAAGAAAGGTGAATTACACAACTGCCCTAAACAAACTGGGGCTGGAGATGGAAAATATTTATTTCTGTGTTTTTCTACAGCATATGTAATGGGATTTATTATTCCAGGTTGCTCTTTGGTAGATTGCACTACAACAACAACAACAACAATAATCAACACTTACTCCAATTATGAGGCCTCCACCCACCTGATGCTCAGAGATAAGCATCGCTCAAGAAGTAGGAGGTCACCCCATGACCTCCTTTTCCCACTCTCCTGTCTCCATCATTTATTTGTAGGACATGTTTGCTTATGGAAATGTGGGATGATGCCTCTCTAGATGCTACCCTTGAGTCTTGCTACGACCCAGTTACACCCCATGCTGTGCACACTGCTGGGAAGGTGGTATTTTCACCTAAATTTCAACAAATTTGTCAGTGTGCAGTAGRTGTCAGTACTGAGACACCTACCCTTTCTAGGTAAGAAATAACCCTTGTCCTGAAGCTAAACTCTATTCATTTTCCCAGTTCTAACCCAAAGCTCAGCTGGGGGACGTGGGAATTGTGGTGATCTGCTGCACAGGCTAAATCCCAGCTTTSTTGAGGATAGAGGCAGGACTCTCTGGTAACCACTGCCTGCCTGTAGAGAGCAATTTGTAATTATGATAGCACATGCCTAAAGTGATTCTTAGCGAGAAGAAACTGAAGACTGGAAAAAACCAAACTAAAGCAAGAGAGCTCAATTAAACACTGAAATCTGGGGGAAAAACCCACAAAAATTCCAGCATGTTTTCCTGTAGTMCCCCTTAATAAACAAAGCAAAATACATTGGAAGCTGAAAGTTTGATGAGGTTGAAGCTGGACCAAAAACCGGTTAGAGAAGGCCAGACCCAGTTCATTTATGGGGTTGTGGATAGAGGGGTTATATATTAGAAAATCAGCTGGAAAAYGCTAGGTGATATTCCAGTATACTTGTATCTATTATGCTTCTTTCAGAAGAACTATAATGTCATTATAGTGTGAAATACTAAAACTAAATCCTTTAGCACACTTTCCTGAGCAAGAGGAAAAATTAAGCACTGGTTACAATCTATATAAGTGACCTTTGTAAAGGATCAGGTAGAATATCCTTAGAGATTTTTACCTTTTTATTTAATGGTGGTGAAGGACAGGTGAGCAGATATTTTTCAAGAAAAAGTTTAATGCCTTTTAATATTTAAAGTTATTTGAGACATTTGTAAAATTGCACAAATAGGTCCCATCAAGCACAGAAATTCTTCCTACTGCACATACAAATTGGAGTACCAGACATGAACAGGGATGCACGTCATTCTGCTGTGGCCTTTGTGTTCTAAAGCTCGCTTGAATCCTTGGATGCGGGATGTTCTTGGAACTGCAGAGATGGATATGTTATGTAGATACAGCTATAGATACAGTTGAAGTTAATGTAATTCAACATATTCTCTAATYTTTCAAAAGTTATGTATTGGAAGTCACTGCAGCCATGCTTCCACCAGAAAGTTCTGGGTAGAAATTTTGTTCTGCTGACAGTTAAGGGGAAGTTAATTTTAAAATATTATTTACTTATTTCTCCCCAGTGCTTGTGTAGATGGTAACTTCATTAGCAGAATGGATGGCACCAGACAAGGACCAGAACAACAGAGAAGGATTGGAACCCATGCAAATAGGTGGGCTTTTATAAGTTTTCCTGCTCTGCAGTGAGACACAAGGGACTTRCAATATTTTCATGCAYAGGTAAAATAATAAATTATTGCACAGCATTTCAATGTGAGAACATCTCCCTGTGATGTGAAAATTCTAGGTTTGTGGTCTTACGTTACCTGGTTCAGAGCAGGAACTTTCACTCTCATCCATTACAGATTAGAGCTCTAATAATTTAATAATTTCTTTTGAGTAACAAATATTAATTTTTGAAAGTTGGAAAACTGAAAAGAGTGAGGAAGATGCAGAAGGTCTCATGGTTTGAGTATACATTCAAGACAGAAGAAAATTGGGGTTACACTCTGTTTTGAAGTGGGTCAAGCAGGAAGTTTGATTGGGCTGGGGCCACATGCTGTTTCCCAATGAAAGTCATAGACAAGTTTCAGCCACAATGAATCATCACATTCCTCACTGAAAGGAAAAAAAAAAAAAGAAAAAAAGGAAAAAATGAAAAAATGCCAAATCCTCCACCACTTTCTTGGAAGGTTTCCAGTCAATTCTAGTGCCTGGTTCGCACAGTCTGCTGGATACTGTAGGCATATTTCCATTGACCTCAAAAAGACTTTCCATAAGGCTCAGGTAAATCAAATATGGTTATTGCAAGAGAAGTAAGGATTACACAGAGGGAAGAGATATAGAGGGAGAAAACGGTTGATTCTTAAAATGAGAGGGAACAAGAAATGTGATAAGTCACTCAGACCACATTTGAGTCAGGAAACAGGCTCTGGATGTGGAGAAAGTAGAGATCACTGGATTCTAAAGCRCACTACTCTCAAATTTCCAAAGATACTGAAGGCAGACATTCTGAAATTGGTTTAACTTTGAGTCATCACGTTCCAGTGCTTGTAAAACAGTGAGGAGTAGATGATGAGTGAAATGAACAGTTTCTTTGCCTCAAAACTATCCYGTTCTCTCATACTGAAGGCATGAGTGACTCATAGCATAAAAGACATGAGGGTTTAATGTGTAACAAGAAAGAGAGCAGGAAGGGGTACAAAGCTGACCTTTCACACACATTGGGAATGACAGCGGAAAGCTCAGTGCACTTCATTCCTTAAAGTACATAGCAAGATAAATACTCAGGACTGACTCTTGTAACAAAAGAATTTCCTTTTGCTCACAGTGGTCAGGGGCATTACAGAGGAATCTCTCCAACCTTATCCTTCATATTTGTGGTTAAAGAAGCTTTTTCTGTGTTAGTAGATAGAGGATGGAGTTACTCAATCTTCTTAACAGCTACTGAGTCTATGAGAGTGCAGAGAGCCTGACCATTGGGGTTTCCAAATCAGGTAAAAAAAGCTTGGTTATTCAATCAAAAAAAAAGTCAAATATGAATAATGGGTCAACTATAAAAGGTCTGAGACATTGATCTTGAAGAAAGACTGGGAATGGAGACATGCCAAAACTTTGGGAACACCTCAAAATTAGCTTGCAAGGCTAACTTTGTTATTGGCAAAAGCACTGATTCATTGAAAGTAAAATTCTTTGAGAAAGCATTTCCAGAAATATTTGTGTTGTTTCCCTATCAGTTCATGCCAGTTTCATGCCAGTTTTCAGGCTTCAAGCTTTCCAGCTTTACAAAGCAGGGGATCCCTAATTCCATTCTTTACTAAAAATGCTTTCACCCAGAGGAGGAGCTGTCAGGCTCAAGAGCCATTCAAGCCTTTACAGATAACCAAGAAAGTGACATTTTTTCATAGTACTCACAAGTCAGGTACTTACAATCCCTGCAAAAATTAATATGAAAACTTGTATTAAACATTAACTGAGTGCAGCCAGCTGAAGAACTGCAGAACTGACTTTTATTTAAATCACTGCATGATACAAGAAAGCTTCCTTGCCTTGGTTGTGCTTATACCACAAACATTGATCATAAAAAAGTGAAAAATGCATTTTGTTTAAAAACAAGGAGGAAACCCTATGAAAAGTTAATCAAGGATTCTAATTCCTGCTTCAGCCTGTTACTAATGCCCCAGGAGTCTAAATCTTAGAAGACTAAGCATCAAAGTGTTTCTAGGGAGAACCAAAGGAAAAACAATACTAGGAGTGCACTAATCCCATGTTACTGATACAGGGAAGAGAAGCAGCAGAGTTTATGCAGCATCAGTTCACATTAGAAGCTTGTGGTAGGATACTCAACCCATTTCCTGAGTCAGAGACTCGTGTCTCAACCACAAGACTATCATTCTTCTCTATAGATAATTTCCCTTGATTCCTGAGGGCTGGTAATGTACAGTGGACAGAATTAAATTTTTGTTGTTCTGCTTTTTCAGATGCTCTCTATGAAGCAAGATAACCACGTGTCAGAGGAAGGGTCGTGTTTCCTGGTGAAGTCAATGGCAGAATGTCTGGAATTTGGCCAATGCTGTAGCACACACTCAGTGCTACCAAGCAAATCCTTTTGACCAACGCATAGAGAACTAAATTCTCCCATTCACCTTAATTTCACACTCACACCTTGAAAGAAAGCAGTGTATCCTTATAGAGGCACATTCATATCTTAGGAGGAAAACATAAGAAAAAAATTATGTATATGAATTTAGGATTATTATTCCTATGGGTTTATTACCATTAGTTCTCATGAGGAAAAKATCTGAATGGAAAGGTTGTTATGACATTTAAATGTGGACAAGTTCTACTGAGAATGGCTGAAAACAGCTTCAGCCTTATGGATTATCGACTTCTGTTGAAMGACAGATGTTTGCTCTGTGTCTCTTCCAGAAAAAGTAAGGAGAGTGGAAAAGAACATACGTCTAGTAAAAGGAAGAGTGATAAACTTGTGTCTTTTTCTCCCTGCCTCCCAAAATGTGTGTAGTATATTCTACGCAATATTAAAATTAATTATGTAGCCAAACATAGCTACCATAGCCACAATGGGATTGCAAATAGATCAATYGGAAGAAACAGACTGCAGAACCAGCATGAGTGGAGGCAAGAGGTGCTGCTCCAGTCCTTGGTGTGCTCCAAGGACTRGATTTTCCCTAGGTGCCCTCTAGTCAACAGAAGCAGTGAGCTTCACCCTGGCAGAGCGACAGAGCTGCAGGGTAATCTGAGCTGTCCTTGGGGGCTGCCCATCTCCTCTGCTAGTGAACAAAAGGCACATACATTGACCTGTAAAACTAAATGTTCCCAGTACCCAAAATCTGGTTTTATGAGCAACCTCGCCACAACATAAAACTGATTTGAAAAAACAAGAKGTGGCTTTGAATTTTTGTGATGGAACATCAGCAATAATATTATGRCCTGTATAAATAACACCTTACTATCTTCCATCTTCAGGCAGGAGGCAGGGGATTTTAAACTCTSACAAACACCTGAACACAAACCCCATCCTATGCAGTCCCCAACAGGATGGCTTGCACACAAACAGAGCTAGTTCCCTTTGCATAAATTTTGGAAAGCCATGTTAATTTAGACTGAATTTRCCACTTTGCAAGCAGCAAACACAAGGAAAGCAAAGCAGTCTAAACCTGTGCTTGCTCAGTTGTAACTTTTCAATGACCCTAACCAGAAACCAATACACAATTTGATGTGTATGTAGGGAAATAACTCCCCCAAATCCTCTGTGTTTTGGATTCGTTTTGTAAAATGGAAGTCTTGTTCCATAGCCACCCTCACTGAGAATGTCAGTTCCCTCTGCTCCACAGGTTCACACAAATGCCCACACCTGTAAAACAGACTTTGAATGCCAAAAAACTCCTTTGCTGGATACGTTCCAGCAAAAGAACTAAAACCTTTTGAAGAAAAAACCCACGGTTTTTCTCTTTCCCACACTCCATTCCTGATTTCAGGGTTAGGCAGGAGGTAGATAACTTTGACCTATACTCATGTTGCTGCCAGGTTTTTCAACACATTTATTTGTGTTTGCACTGTCTTTGTTTCAGTGATGTGTTGAGTAATGTGAGCAAGCAGAAAGCCAACTATGCACCAACAGGAAGGCTTAGAGTGCTCTGATTTTTTGGCACGGTGGGATGCATTGTGAGCTGGGTTTTCAGTATCTGACAGTTAAGTCCTTGGAATTGGCATCTGTATGCTGGAGACCAGAGCCCTGAATAACCTAACTTAGAGTACAGCTGGGACCAAACCATTACTTCATTCATCCCTTGTGCACACGTGCTCAGTGCAGTGAGCATTCAGGATTTGCTTGAGTGCATGTCCTGTGCTCAAGGGCAGCACCACACTCTGCCCTTAGCACATGCTGCAKAGCTAAGACTGGGAGCTCCATGCAGGAAAGTGTGTCACATGGACATTAGAAATTACTCATTGACAACAAGGACTTAATTGTACCTTCACCTTGCTCCACAAACATACTATAGCTCTTGTAACCTGAGCACTGAGAGCTGAGCACTCCATTACTGGAGATGATAAAAGTTTTTAAAAAATCAAAATAATAAAGCTGGGGAAAAAACCTGAGACCTCTTGAATCTGTTTACCAATCACATGTATTAATGATAGCATCCCAAATTTGTAATACTGTTGTTTTCTGACCAGGCATCTTCAGCTTTCTCCTGTATTTTCATTTCAGCTTCCCTGTGACCCCGCTGCCTTGGGCTCAGCTCTGTCTTCAGTCACAGACTGAAAGGCTGTGAGGAAGGAAAAACTTGTGACCCCATTTCCTACGTGGGGAAGAATATATTTAAGGGCATTTACCAGCTGAACAAATCAGCCTAGCAGACAGCTGTGAAAATTTCACAGTGTGTTTCTCTGCATGATTAGAAGCCAAGATGTCAGTTCCTCATTGATATCAGGAACTAGTAGGATTTCCTTACTTTTGCAGGAACCCTGTGAGTAGCTCAGAGATTGCATCTTAGGTGACAGATTGACCTACTGCCTCTGGTGGGGAGAGCACAGGACAGCTCTGAGCCATAGGGTTTGTTTCTCAGCTGATTTGTTGCTTTCCTATTAATGCAGTTCTGCTGAGAACCATGCCACGAGTCAACCAACCAACTGTGAAACAAAGCTCAGTTCCACAGGATTTTACCAGCTACCTTTCCASTGAGTCAGGGATAACAGGCACTGCACTTTGGAAGGTGTTTCAAGGCATTCCTTTTTCTTCTTGTGTCATGGAAGTAGTTCTGCACAGACMCAGAGTTCCTGTTTTTCATGGTTTGTGAAGAGAAGGGCTCCTGAGGTCAAGAGCTTTGACAGTACTTTCCAAATGAGGAGTCGAGTACCAGCTGCAAGATTCTCAAAGAGAGCTTACCTTGTCAGGTACCTGKTTCTGGACTCTGGCATCCTCTGTGCCACCTAAAAGCTCTATGCAAGCTGTAGCTCTTGCCCAGTGGAGTGACCAGACACACAYGTACTGTCCAGGACCTGGTGTGCATTCAGGCACAGCATCTCACCCAGCTCAGGGTGGCTGCACACACCATTCAGCATGCTTTRTGAAAGGAAAGTCCTGCTTATCAAACCTGATTTCCTTTTATGTCAAGGTAACCCACCCAGCTGATCAAGGGAAGCCAGCTGGTGTGTGAAATCTTTATGGATTTCATTTGAGCTTTCCATGCTGTCTCTYACAGGATCCTCTGGATGAAATGTCCAGCCCACAACTGGATAAACACATCCTGAGGTGTGTGAGCAACTGGCCCATGGGTCAGGCATGAAGGGTTGTGGTGAATGGGGCGACATCAGACTGGGGACCTGTAACCAGTGGGGCTCCACAGGGCYCCATCCTGGGCCCTGCGCTCTTCAACATCTTCATTAACGACCTGGACATGGGACTGGAAGAGATGCTGAGCAAGCTCACAGATTATACAAAACTGGGGGGAGCTGCTGACTCCCTCAAAGGCACAGAGGCCCTGCAGAGACACCTCACAAATCAGAGGACTGGGCAATCACCAACCATATGAAGTTCAACAAGGGAAATTCTGGATTCTGCACCTGGGGTGGAGCAATCCTGGGTGTATGAACACATTGGGGAATSAGAGGCTGGAAAGCAGAGCCATGAAAAGGGACYTGGGGCCCTGGTCTGYRRAVAGTTGARCACGAGTCAGGAGTGCCCTGGCAGCCAGGAGGGCCAGCCCTGTCCTGAGGGACATCAGGGACAGCATGGCCAGCTGGGCAAGGGAGGGGATTGTCCTGCTCTGSTCTGCACTGGGGCAGCCTCACCTGCAGGCCTGTGAGCAGTTTTTGGTGACACAATGTAAGAAAGACATTAAACTGTTAGAGAGTGTCCAAAGGAGGGCAACAACAACAGTGAAGGGCCTCAAGGGGAAGCCATGTGAGSAGTGTCTGARGTCACTTGGCCTGTTCAGCCTGGAGAAGAGGAGACTGAGGGGAGACCTCATTGAAAGATAYAACTTCTCTCTGGTGACCAGTGGCAGGACCCAAAGGAATGGCCTGAAGTTCTGTCAGAGAAGGTTTATGTTGGATATTAGAAAATGGTTCTTCACCCAGAGGGTGTTTGGGTACTGGAACAGGCTCCCCAGTGAAGTGGTCAGCCACCAAGCCTGACAGAGTTCAATGTGTGTTTGGACAATGGTCTCAGGCACATGGTCTGAGTCTTGGGGATGGTCCTGTGCAGGGGCAGGATTTGGACTCAGTGATMCTCATGGGTCCCTTCCAACTCAGCATGCTCTGCAATTCTGTAACTCCCWTCTGGACTGAAGAGCCAGACTGTGTTTATGCAACTGCAGCCTCATTGCACCAAGAGATGCCTAGCTCAACCAACTACAGAATTTAGTCTTTTGAGTCTATTTCCTCCTTTCAAATGCATGTTGCAACATAGACACTATTAGTAGAGCTTAAGTCATCCACAGACAGTATCCTGCCTGATCTGCTCAGTGCAGGCTCTGTTTTTTGGGGAAGTTTTGCAACCTTAGTTAACAGGGAGAAGCTCTGTCAGTTCCTGCAGGGACTTCTGATTAGAGAAGAGATCTCTGCTTGTCCCTGCATAACTTTTTTAGTCTAGATGCTTTTCAATTATCTGTCAGTCCACAACCAGCAGCCCCCCGAAAGAATTGACTGAAAGCCTCACAGTCAAATGGCATCAATCTAGAACCAAGGAGGAGATATTTTTATTCAAAATCCACAGAAATAGAGATCATAATGCAAAAAAAAATTCATCACCACAAGTTAAAGGTAATGGAAAGGATCTTAAACTTAAATACATGGATTCAAGCAACACAGGATTACAGCTTTCTACCTGTTTTCTACCTGTTTCTTTCCTACCAGACACCAAAATTGTGAGTTCATCTACTAGAAATATTTATGGGATGGTGCATACAAATTTTGCAATTCCTAAGATAAAATAAACATTCCTAGATAAACATTATTAAAAGACTGCTGAAAAACACCAAAGGATATAATAAAGTTTTTATTAATAGTTAATAAAGGACAGACACAAAGCAAAACCTTGCATCCATTTCCCCTTCACTGCTGCAATCTGGCTTTCTTTGATGTTGTTACACAACCACCCTAGGAGGAAGAAAAGAAAGGTTATTCCACATTGTATTCATTCACAGAAGGAGAAGTGACTTCCATTCAAATAGAGAGGAGGAAGCTGTGTGCTAGAGATCTTGCTCTTCTCTCTCAAAATCMTCCTCCCCTCCTTGGCCAGATCTGATGATCATCAGACCGTTTCCTGAATTCAATTCATCTCACAAGCCTGACAGACAACTAACGTGGGAAAAGTGTGAATATTTTTCTGTGTGAATTGAACTGGCTCAACCAAACATCAGCTGAGCACCAAAGCATGTAAAGAGGAAGAAAGCCCCAGGTGCAGCAAGGGGAGTTAAGGAAAGAAGGAATGGGTTTGCCTCTTTTTTTGACAGCAGTTGATAAATTCATTCAGAGACCATTTCAGAGGAGGGAGCTGAATCTGGTTCATGCCCTCAACACAGAGTCATCCTATTTCTCATATTAGTTATGGCCAGGGCTTAACCCCTCGTGTTCTGAGAAGATGTTTTACAGTCTGCGCTCAGAGGCTGAGAGCTGGAAGATTCATAGGCACTATTCCTTGTTATGGGTAGGTATACATGTGTATGAGAGAATATCCTACACAGCCCTGAGCAAAAGGGAAGCGAGTATTTCCAAGRAAAACAGGGAAATTCAGTCAAACACAATATGTTATTCAGCAGCTACTCACTGTAAATGGCCATTTTATACCCTGGAGAGAAAGAAATCTCTTTTAAAAGCTCAGCTCCTTCATTAAGGTGTTAGCTGTTATTCTAAGGACGCAATTACCTGAAACAGAGGAGATGCTTAACTTTTTGTYTTATGGAGCATTATTCCAGTAAGGTATACTATTTTGTGACCTTCAAAACAAGTTTTGCTGGCACAAGAGACGTGGTGGCAAACAAGCAACCAGCGCCCAGGTTCATATTCCAAAATAGCCAACATATTATGCAATGATACACAAAGAAAATCATGAAGAAAACCAAAGACACAACGAACAAAGTCAACAAAAGCAAAGAAAAACAAAAGCAAAGAAACTGAASTTTGTAATCTCACTGTTTAATATAATAAAACCTGAGGAAAAAAATTATTTAAGTACCCTTAAAAGGCTACAAAGCAGAAAAAAAACCCAAAGACACAACCTAGTATTTTTCATCCAAATCACCTTTAAAAAATCCAAAAAAATGGAATGCAATTTTCCTGCCCAAAACTGCACAGTKAAGGGATTGTTTTTGTTTTCCTCACTTGACCAGAGTTATGCCATGAAGYCTCTTTTTGTAGTGTTTTTTGTTGTGCCTGTAGCATAACAGCCCTTGGTAACAGCAGCACATGCACCACGTTATTGCTGCCAGAAGCCCTGTCAATTAAGCCACAATGGCTTTAAAAGAGAAACTTTCTTGCTTTCTTCTCTACTTTCTGTTRTGTTTCCTCCCAGTTCCTGCATCAAACCAAATCATTCAAATACATTGAACCTTCATAATTGCTGGTCTCCTGCCCTTTGTAATGTCCCTTTCCTGTCTGGCAGTGCTGGGCACAGTTCTCCCAAAGCACTTTCCTCACTGTGGGACAGGAGGGGTCCTTGGTTATAATAAAGCAGAGCTCAGAAGCTGGAGAAGAGAAAGGAGTGGCAAGAAGATACAAAGTTCAAGACCCTCCTGCATTTCTTAGGTCAGAGCACTTCCCCAGATTACACCTGTGCTAAACAGAGCTGGCCATGGCAGCCAGTGCTTCTCCACCAAAGCAGGCACTGTGACACCGTGGAGCTACAGAGGAGTATTTGGCAGCTGTGTACAAACCAGGGTATCTCCTGACTTTCCAGGGATTTGTCTAATTTACTGAAGCAAAACTTTTCCTCTTTGCTGTCTGCAAACTATCTCAAAAGAGGTGTAGCCAATGTCTGGCTCTCAGACCTTTTGGATCCAGTCCCACATCCATAGTCTTACTAGAGTCCACTTTACTGCTGTGTAACAGTTACTTCCTTGGATGAAAAGAAGCTGTACTTTCTCCCACTGGGAGAAGCCTAGACAGTATATTCCATTAAGTTCTATTCATTTTCATCTTGACCTGAATCATGGGGATTGAAGTCCCATCTCCCATGGAGTCCTGTGAACCAGGAGCAACTTCAGTAAGGCCAGTGGGTATCATTACACAGCCAGGTGCTTTTCCTTCTAGCACAGTACAGCAATGAAAGTGCTTGAAGGCAACAGGGGACTACCTTACAAGGAGGCAATACTCATATATAGATGGATTTTAAAACCTTTCATTTTGCACCTACAGAATTGTGCAAAGTGGTAATAATGAGGCATAATATTGCACTGCACTCCTCTGGCTTTTTATTTGTTAAATAAAAGATGAGCAAGGAACATTCTGTCATTGTGTGGCCAAGCAGCACGGTGGCCACAGCTGAACTATACAGAACCTTGCCCTGTGTAGCCCTCAAATGTAAATGCCATTTTGGATGTGGTTTTTTTTCCAGTTCTATGAACTAATGTGACATTTTCATAATGTGAAACAAAGAATGTGTGTCAATTTCCTTCAGCGCAACATCAGGGTTTGCAGGTGCTAAGTCTACCATGTACAAGGCCATACAAGGGGCCAAATCCAGGGCAGTCTTGTCTGTGCTGCCTACTGGAAAATCTAGAGCATATGCCATCCCCCAGGCATCACTCAAGCTAGTGCAGTTTGGCACATTTCCAGATCATGCTACACACCATGTGAGCATTCAAACATTACTGATTGACTGGCCTGTGCTGTCTCTTCCCCAGACATTTTTATTCACTGGTACCCTGGGCCCACCTGATTTTGCAGAAGMGTTGAGTCAGTAATGGACCACAACTTGACCATCTACTTACTGACTGAAAGACAATTGGTGAAGACCTCTGAAACTCATTGAGGAAAGATGCTCTGTGAGGAGAAAATGACACGAATGTACCTTGTTCATCATTCTGACAAGCTATGACTCAAATGCACATGTCAAAGACTGAACTGAGTGAAAAGATGCTTTTTATTTCAGACTCTTTTTTTTCCTTCTGATAAATGATAGCTCCACTTCACTGACTAAAGCACATATAGTGCTGCTCAAAATTAAAACCACAGTAGTGGGTTTTTTTTGTGGTCTGTCTTCTCCTTTGAAGAATATAATCTAAAAGAGGATAAAATTTTAGGCCTTGTTATGATTAGACTGGTGAAGCACCACTGTGCCTCGCTGAAAAATGACAGCAGCTGAATAGGGAAGAGAAAAAAAACAAAAGGCAAAATGAGATCACAAACATAATGTAAAATATTCTAAGAAAGAAAACAAAAAAAATGCGYGAAGGTATTTGATTTGCTTGCACTATTGTGATATGTTCCACACCATCTATTAAAATACTCTGCTTCCTGCTCTCTCTTTCCATCATTCTGAAGGTACTGCAGCCACCCAGTCCAGTGGTGCTGTGATTTAGACCTTTATGAGCCCCAGGAGARCAGCTCCCGACACGGCCACTTCACAGGCACGGAATGAATCATTTCCCGTGGATGAGGGACAAGAAGTCAGCTCAGATGGATGGACCGAGAGGGACCAAGGTGATATCAGCCTGACAAGCTGAAGTAGCAGTATATCACATATCAAATTGCTTTGAAAGTTTTGTTGGTGTTACAGGAGAGGTTTTATGCTGCCTTTTCATCCTGGCTGTTGTGTGACATTTTAAAGAGAGGGACTCAAAGCTCTAATCCCTTTCTGAGAGCAAAAGGATGTTTTACCAGAAAGAGTTGTCTGCTACCTGTCAGATCCATCCMCCAGCCCCTGGCCTTGATTCAGCCATCAGTTCACTTAAAGGTCTTAATCCTGTTTCCAACAATATCTTTATTACGTGGTTCTTCCTTCCTACCAAATATCTCTTTGGTCCAAGGACCCAAATCAACACAGAGCTTTATCAACATTGCAGGACAACAGTGAGGGAGGTCACTTTACAGATCTTTTCCATCTTTATATGGAAAATGTATAAGGATTTTTTTTTTCTTAATTTATTATTTAGAAAAAACGATTTTACTTTATGGAAAAAATTTATTTTCTCTATTTGGAGAAAGAGAACTGACTCCATAACCTGATTTAGAAGTCAAGCATCCCCTTGGCCTTTCTGTCACATAATGGTTTATCCTTTTGGCAGTAAACCACTTAGAACAGGACCTCAGGGAGCTTACTGAGACCAGGTATCTCCAGAGAGGGTCTTGGGAAGATTCCATCTCTTCAGGCATTGCTCAGGATTCTTAGCACCATCCATTATCATGGGTGCGTGAGAAACATCTCCTTATTCCCTTTGAACATAGGCATKAGGGAAAGTAAAAGTCAGTGCTTTTCACATACTATGACTTTTATGCTGATTACACAAGGAAATACTCAAAGGTCTTTCGTAACCCAAGGTACACCCTTTCTAAGGCCCCATAGCCTTAATTTCCAGTCTAATTTCAGAGTGCTCACTAGTGACCCCCAGGGGAGCTCCAACTTTGAACATCCCATTTCCGTCCTTACTTGGCTTTTTTTATGTCACATGTATTTCTGTATTTCACAATATCCTGTGCTTGGCTTGGACAGGAAGGGTTTCTTCCCCAGCAGGTACTCTAATGTGAGATGCATTTTTATGTCTGAATTTAGCCCAGTAAATCTGACCACTGCAATAACTACTTGATCCTCTTTCTCATCTTCAGATTAATTCATTCCACTAATTGTGAAAGGGTCATTTCCCTAATTATACCATTTTAACCTCGTTGCCCACACCACATCTTCAGAGTTTAGAAATTAATACAAATTGGAGTGTACAGATGAATCACCCAGAAGTTCAATAACTGCCTGGCTTTCATCATTTGACTTGCAAGAGAGACTTTTTTTTTTGCTCATACCACACTCCCAGGCCTGCAAAGTGCTCTTCAGCAGAAACACTGTTCTGTGCAACGCTTGGTTTCCCTGTCAGACCGTGAGCAGGGGAGTCTCACTTGTGTGGGTTGTCCCCATTTTCACCTCGGGCTGCACACTACACCAGAATAGAAAACATGAGTCAGAAAGGTTAAGGGTTAAAGTGTGAAAAACAAAAGAGAAGAAAATTCATTCAGAAAATAGTGGTTTCTAATGGATAAGAGGAAGTACTGTACAATTTCTTGTAAAGTCACAATGGCCAGCTCATCAGAGGAAACCCCTCCTATCAGGGGCTTGTACAATGCCTCCTGGAGCCTGAACAGCTGCCAAGTCATGACCATGCAGTTAAGGGAGGCAAMAAAGAATGTCAAATCAAGAGCATATTTCCACCTTCCTGTCCAGCTAGGTCCCAATCTATTTTTTTCTTCTTCCCCTTGCATTAACTATTTTTTTACAACATAAGCCCTCTTAGTGACATCTCTCTTTTTTTTTCTTTTTTCTTTTTTTTTTTTTTAATTCTTCTGGCTTTCTTACAAGCTGCAAAAAGAGCTTCTCTGCATGGAAGCAAAGCCTTGGTTTCCACAAGATTTGCTGAGCCAACCTAATCACTCACTGACTTGGAAGGAGGTCCTGAAGCAGCTGCCCCATTCTCCCAGCTTGGCTTCATGCTCTCAGCTGCTTCTGTTGAGGCTGGCACTCAGCAGACCTCCTCCCGTGACCTCGTTACCTCAACAGCCTGCTCAAAACCATCACAGCATAAAGCCCAGCAGCATTCTGCTGTGTCAGCCCTCCGAGATGGCACTGCAAAGCGCAGGGTTGGAGAGGAGGCCAGAGAGGGATGGCCACAAAATCTCTTCCTTTTGGTTGTGAGAAACCAGTAATTCAGCAGAGCTCTTCAGGAAACCACAGCTTCAATATGCCTGTGATAGATGCTCATCCTAGATTACAGCATGCTGAGATCCCTACACTGTTTGCATACATTTGGTGAAAGGCTGACTTTGTAGGCTCAGAGATGGGGCCTTTCCTGGGACTTCTATCTTGGTAGGACTTATAGAATAATAATTTTAAATGGGTTTTTCAGGCCTCTAATTTTGTCCTTCTCAGCTTCCCCTTAAAACCATTTTTCTACCACAGAGCTTTCAAGAAAAAGCCAGTGTTGACCTCTCACAACTGTAATTTGCCCTGAATGACCCAGGAGTTGCACAGCCTTGCCCTGTTTAACCCAGGTTGGCTCTTCATTTTCTTTTTTATTACAGCAAACTCTTTGGAGTAAGAATGGTCACTTCCAGCTGAAATGCTTGGCATCCCATAATTTACTATTTTACCATGAAAAATCTATTCCCACAAAGGAAGTTACATGATGGTGTCCTCTCCACAATCTTTCTTCATAGTATAGGCACAGGTTTTCCTCAGCTGGTTGTTTAAATATCTTCAGAGATGAAATCACCACAGCCTCTCCTTCTCATCCATTCCAAGCCTTCATTCTTTTCACCATGAGACTGTCCAACATCTCTGAGCCTAATGTTCAGCTTAATTTTCTGTTCCTGAATTTATGCCCATCACTAATTGTCCTGTCTTCCACAGACACAGAAAATATAATTTTTTTCCTCCTCGTAGCAATCTCTACATAACTGAAGACTGTTACATTACACCTGAGTTTTCTCTTCTTTAGGGTTAGAGCCCCAACTGTCTCAAACTTCTCTTACAAGTTCATGTTTTCTAGGTCTCTGGCTGTAAACAATGGGATTTTTTTCACAGCTTTCTTCTGGAAGCTAGACAATTAGTCTACCACCTTCTGACTGTGCTGTCATGATGGAAAGAGCATTTCTGCACTTACCTGAAGGTTCAGTAGGTAGAAGATTTATCATAAATCCTAATGAGAAATAGGAAGCTTATTTTTCCTTTTTTCCCCCCACATCAGGGCATTGTCATCTTGCGTACAGTTGAGGACGCAGTCTAGCTCAAAGATACTGATTTTTGCAGCTGCCTGATTAATTATTCCTCTCAGTGTATGCTTATATTCCTAGATGCATTAACAGTCTACAGACTGTTCCTGGGGGATGACTCCAAAGTGCAAAATGCAGCACTTCTCTGGTTTTAAATAGAATCATATTTACTTTGGCAAGATCCTTTTCATCTTTATTCTTGTTCTCTATCACACCTGTAGCCCCTTCTGGCTACTGAGATTGGAGGTTTAGTAAGTATATTTTATTGCAGAAGATACATGACAACAGTACAAGATAGAAAACAGCCCCTTGTAGAAACACACTGAGTACAACTTTCCATTTAGAAATAAATCATAAATAACTGTTTTCTGAAAACAGTGTTACAGATAGAACTGTAGTAAGCAAAACTGTCTTGCACTATCTATATGGTATCTATCTTCTATTTTCTAGTCCTCTCTCATCCACAGAAAGGGCATATGAGTCAGAGTAAAAGGTCTTACTAGAAAATTAGAATATTTACTGCTTTGCCCTTATTCCCAAAGTACCTTACTGTAAGATGGAAGAAATTCAAAAGGGTTTGATAATTTTTTTTTCAGCTTTACTTCCTTTTCAGTTCCTGCAAGATACAGCACAATTAATTCCCAGAAGGAAATATATGTGTCCCCAAATTTCTTGAAGAATGTATAGCAATATCAATACAGTCAATGGCTGCTTTTCATGAGATTGTTTCACACACTTTGCAAGCATGTCCAAATGAACTAGAAAGCCGTATAACTCAGATGCTGACAATACTCCCAGGCTTTTCCATGACTCAACCTAAATCTAACTTATTGGACAACCTTCTGCTGAGTTATTTTTAGCTTTTATCAACTCATGCATTTTCTTCCTGCAAGCTAAACAAATTTCCACAAAGTCTCTTCAGAGCAAAGGTTGAAAATATGAAGAAATAAAAAGAAAAAAACAGTGTCAAAGATTCCTTAGCAGATATTATTTAGCAACAAAGAATGGTGTGGGGTTGTCAAGAGATATCGTGTGTTGTACATCACTTTTAATCATTTTAGATGTAACAGGTCAGTTGCTGAGTTGGTTTGGTTTTATTTGGGGGGTTTTGGGTGAGGTTTTTTTTTACTTTTAACAGAAATTAGTGGGGTTTGAGAGACTGTTCAATGACAGGAAACAGTCCAAATTAATGCACCAGAAACTGGTCTTCACTAAAAAACTAAAAATATAATCCTGATTAGATTTTGAGTGTCTTTTGCAGTAAAACTATTTTCATCATCGTCACTGATTTGAACTGTAATTATTGGCAAAGCCATTATTGTTGCGTGCTATCAAGGAGCAATTGCTAAACAGCAGCAGAGAAATAAAATAATGCATATTCCTTTCTAGGTCTTGACAAAGACCTGGTTAAAAGTGGGCTCCTGGGCTTCTGTGATGCAGATACTCCTTTTCTTGCAGTTTTAGACTATGTCACTTCTAAGATTTTTGAAGCAGTGATTGTATCCGTCAGAATAGACTTATTCACTTGGAAGGGAACTACAGTGACTGTCTACTCCAGCCTGACCACTTTGGGGCTGACCAAGAGTTAAAGCATGTTGTAAAGGGCTTTGTCCAAATACCTTTTAAACACTGACAGGCTTCAGGCCTCCGGCACCTCTCTAGGAAGGCTGTTCCAGTGTTTGACCACGCTCTTCGTACAGAAATGCCTCCTAATGTTCAGTCAGAAACTGCCCTGGCACAGCTTTGAACCRTTCCCATGTGTCCTGTCATTGGATTCCAGGTGGGTTGACCTTGGCTGAACTCCAGGTGCTCACTAGAGCCACTGTCTCAGTCCCCTCCACAGCTGGAYAGGGGAGAGAAAGCATAACAAACATGTCATGGRTTGAGRTAAGRGCAGGGAGAGATCATTCACTTCAGTTACAATCATGGGCAAAACAGATTCAGTTTAGGGGAAATTAGTTTAATTTGTTACACATCAAATCAGAKTAGGATAATGAGAAATAAACCAAATTCTTACAAKACCTTCATCCCTAGTCCTTCCTTCTTCCTCATCTCAACTTCACTCCTAACTTCTCTCTCTTTCCCTTCAGCAGAGAAGGGGGATGGAGAATGGGGGCTCTGATCAGTTCATCACACATTGCCTCTGCCTCYGCTTCCTCCTCAGGAGRAGAACTCACACTCCAGCATGAGGTTCCTCCCACACAAGACAATCTTTCACAAACYTCTCCAACATGACTCCTTCTCATGGGCTGCAGTTCTTCATGAACTGTCCCAGCATGGGACACTTCCATGGGGCACAGTCCTTCAGGAACAGGCTGCTCTGGCATGGGTMKCTTGTGGGGYCACAGGTCCTGCCAGCARACCTGCTCYAGTTTGGGYTCCTTTCTTCATGGTGCCACAGGTCCTGCAAGGAGCCTGCTCCAGTGTGGGCTTCCCCYAGAGACTCCTTTRGGCATCCACCTGCTCTGGCATGGGCTCCTCCATGGGCTGCAGATGGATGTCTGCTCTCCCATGGATCTGCGTGGGCTCTGGGGCACAGCTGCCTCACCATGGGCTGCACCATGGCTGCAGGGGAATCTCTGCTGCAGCATCTGGATCACCTTATTCCCCTTTCTTCCTCACTGACTCAGGYTCCTGCAGGGCAGTTTCACTCACATATTCTCACTCCTCTCTCTGACTGCTGTTGTGCAGCTGTTTATTTCCCAACTTATTAAATATATTATCCCAGAGGTGCTACCACTCTGGGTGGTAGACATTCCACTAATGGGCTTGGGCTTGGCCAKCAGCAAGTCCATCTTGGACCTGTCTGGCATTGACTCTGTTGTGCATGGGGAAAGCTTCTGGCAGCTTCTCAGAAACCCATTACCAAAACTTTACCACACAAACCCAGTACACAGGAAGGAGAGCTCAGCACCTCCCTCTCCCCTTCCTCTCCTCAGGAAGCTGCAAAGAGGCCACCTCTCAGCCTCCTTTTCTTCAAACCAGAGAAGCTCAGAATCCTCAGCTGCTCTTTAAAGGACATGCCCTCCAGTCTTACAACTAGCTTTGTTGCCCTCCTCTGGATAYTTTCAAGGACCTTGACATCKTTCTTAAATKGTGTGGGAGGGKAGATTAAATCAGATTTGGGAGGGCCAAGGACTGAGCAAAGGTAGCTTTGCAGACACACAGACAGCTGCTGGTGGGGCAGGGAAGCAGGATGCACCCGCAGGATGTTGAAAGAGGAATGGTGTCTGCCACATTTACCAGCCTCACYGTGGCTGCAGGTGATGCTGCAGGGTCAGCTCTGAGTGTCTCACATGAAACACACCTCTTCTGCTTAAGCTTTACATTTGCAGAGGTGTGCACTGAGGCAGAATCTTTGCAGCGTGCACCTGAGGGAGATGTGGGGAGTAAGTACAAACCAAAGTAAAAAGCACACTACGGCAAAAAACCAGCTCCCAGTCTCATCTCAKAGTTTAGTTGAGGCAGGGAAGGAGGAAGCAGTGCTTGTGTTATTGATGATAAGGTGTGAGCCAATACTTGCTTACTTGACAGAGCTCCTCAGAGAGGAGTTTCTCAGCAGTACCACAGTGTCAGTCTTTCAGCTTCAGAACTCTACTGCATTATGCCCAAACCCAAACTGCTGTAAGTATGACCTGTGATCTTCATCACCCAACACCCTCACTCTGCATCTCACCTTGCAAGAGGACTCATTCCAAGGTGCACATCAGGACCACCTTACTCCCTTGGTCCCCAACTCATATGTCAGGTCATTCTTTGATGAGCTGATCACAGAGAGTTAATGAACCATATCCATATGTGGAAACCCTGGAAAGTAGGGAAAGATGAATGGTTTCTACAGTGTTAGCTCCATACAGGTATAAAAAATTCCAGATCACATCAAAATGCCTTGGAGCAGGGTTCTTCCCCTGATGCAGCATACAAAAGTGATTTGAGAGTTTTTCTATTTGCTTCTGGTTCTTCTACCCACACAGTTCTTTTATTGTGACCCCAGCAAACAGTGTCTGGGGCTGGAGATTGAGCTGGGCAGAGACTAAAAGCAAGTCCCAATCTTCTCAAAATACCAAACCTCCAATCATACCCAACATTATTGCCACACTTCATGTTTGAAAATCTGATTGGTCTGTAACTGGCTGCTGAACACTAAAAATGAGGGTCTTTACACAGATTATGGTCTTTTGAAAAATGCATTTCATTAATTTACTTTGACTAAATTTAGTCTGACACTGATACACAGTAATGAAAAGAAAAATAAATATATGGATCAATATTTGCTTATGCAGTCTAAGCAATTACTGTGTATTTGAGAGGTTCATTTTTCCATCTTATAAGTTAATTAGCATGGAGAATTAAAAAAATAGCTAGATTCACTGCACCAGTCCTGCTCCTGCTGACAGCAGTACAAGTTTTGTATTGAACAGGAGTAATATTTGCGTGTAAAAACTTTCCCTATAAAGTCAGAAACCATCTTTTACCTGTTCTCTGGTAATATAATTCAGTGTATCAATAAAGACACTCTTACAATGCAAGATAAAAATTATCATGTAAACCTCTCTATCTTTATGTGTGTGTGTGTTTTAGGCATGATTTTGAGAAGTGCTGGACATGGGCTTCTTTTCACTACCAGAAGCTAATGGGGCTTCTCCTGGATAACATAATTGTATGCTCTCATGTAACATAACTGGGGGGAAGTTGGTTGGGTATTTTTAATGAAGACATTTAACAACTGACCCATAAACCCACAGATATCCAGTTAGGAACAGATGAAGTAGACCGCTGCTCTATGCACCAAAGCAGTTATGCACCTGAAGAAGAAACTGAGCTTCTTGGGTGCTTAATGCTCTGCATTTGCTTAGGTGAAAAAGGCTCCAAAGCACCTGTGTTGACTTTAGATCATGGAGAACACTTTAGAAGTGTTCTCCATTGTGAGACAATACTGTTTAATGCATTGATAAAAGGTATTCTTTATCCCTTGAACTGATCTGATTCCTCACTGCTTTGATATTAATGTGGCTACGTGGAAACACATGAAGATGCAGATAACGGAAGTTTGTCTTTTCTCTGCACTTTTCAAGMGACAGCAATTTCTAGGCTAAGTTGACAGAGTTGAGTGCTCTGAGACTCCTGACCAGTCCAGCCTGCGGATGGGATTTGAGGGGGGTGTCAGCATGCTGCTGACAAAATCTGGGGTTTAAATTGACCCTGACCCAATTAGGGCGTTCCCACTGCAGGCTAACCTTGAGTAAAGTGGAATTGATCTAGTGTGGGCTGTTAGATGTGGCATAAATCCAAGCATAACTGCCAAAGAGTTGGGTTTCCAACAGTAATGTGGTTGATTATGACTTGGAAAATCTGCTCCTTTCACTAAGCAGTCACAGTTACAAGTACAGRGATTTGAGGTACCCTGGAGAAGAAACTAAAAGAAAGCCAAGGACRAGTGGAGGTCAAGGAAATATTTCTCTGAGAAATAAAGAATCAGCTCCTGCACTTAATTTCTTACTTTCATGTATATGGCTAAAACACCTCAGTAATATTAAAAATGGTGCTCAGTGTGATGTATAGCTTAATAGTATCTTTAATCAGTAGAAGCTAGACTTAAATAAATTTTCAGTTCATGGATTATTGCTGGACCATGTAAGTTGAGGAGATAGGTTTTCTGCTGCCAAAATTTATKACTTATCCAAAGTCAGCAGAATAGATAAATTGATGTATGCCTTATCTACAAAAAAGAATGTGATTGGGATGAATTCCCAAACAGGTGATTATGTGAATGATGCAGAAGCCAGGAGGTATGCACACACTGAAGGAAGAGCAGATTGGTTTTGGCCCAGGTTCAGCAAAGGCACTCCTGCAAGTAAAAAGCAGTTACTATGAAACAGATCCAGTGTCAGAAAAATGGAATAATCACCTGGAATTCAGCCCAATTAGTTTCTGTACGTTCTCATATTCTACATGTACCAGGAACGTAATGGAAGTGACATTTGATAACATTTTATCTCAGCCTCAGTCAGCTGGGGCCTGTGCACACAAATAAGGAGCGGAAAAGAGTGAAGCAAGAACATTTTTACTCTTTTCTTTTTTTTTTCAGATCAACCACAGAAGTCTGTAGGTGTCAAACCTCATAGCTTTTCAAAAATGGTATTCTCATTAATTCTTCTTTTTTTCCATTTAAGAATAGAAACACTCTGTTAGTAAGGTAAATGTGCTCATTTGCATTGTTAAGCAGTACTTTGAAGTGTTTTCAGTACCTTTTCATAGAAAACAGAAACTTAAAATGAAGAGAAAAAGAATCCTTTCCCATCAAAGGCTAATTGATTAATTCTTTGCTTGAATAATATCAAAACAAGAGAATCCATCATGGCCAGATTCAGAAATGGCATGCATCACATTCTGTTTAAGCAATTTCTACTACAAGTATTTGTGTGTAATAGCATGCAGTTATTATTTAATTTCAGTGCTGATACAAGAGGGTTAGGATGAGGTTGCAAAACCTAACACTTTTCACAACCAGGGATAAATCATGAGTTTGAAATTGTAAAAAATAACTAAATCAGTTCTAGAAGGAGGTGGGTATTTTTAGGCCAATGAGAACTAATGGAGAAGGAGTCAAAAGGGAGAGCCCTGATCTGTGTCACTTCTTGGAATGGCCAATCCTTACGGAGTGCTCCTTGCTTACTGGCACTGACGTCACCCTGTCACTTCTGCYACACAACCTGAGGGTTCACAGGATGCCAAAGAGCAGATTTCCCCTCAGATCTTGGCAATCCCTCAAGGTCACTGTGCCAAAACATTGTTTTCCTCTCCAAATAAAAGTTTGTTGGTAAGAAAGCATTGTCAGTCAGAAAGATATTGCCCAATCAGTCCCGCCAACGTCATTTTGCCTCTACATGAAGCAGCGTGTCCCAGCCTTGGCCAGGGATGCAGGAAAACACAGCAGGCTGGAATTTGCTGCCTGTTTTTGTGATGTCCCTGATGCAAACTCCCAGCCTGTCATGCAAATTTCCCTGCATACCTTCTATTGCAGTCGTCTGGCTCTGCTGTCATCTTGCTGAGGAGCACAGCATGGGTGCATGCTCTTGGGTGGGTCAGGAAGCTGCATGGAGAAGCACAGAGGCAAACCACTGCAATTCAGCACTTCTGGCCTCTCCAAGAAAAGCAGCATCTTCTACTGTGTCTTCCTTTCCTGCATACATGTCCTGACTCTCCATGCCACCCTTCTGCACTTTTAAGGGGAAAGTTCTACAGCTCATATCACAGCACATCTTTCTGCAGCCTTCCAGTCTTCCACTGCAGCTACACCAGCCTGTCCCAGTTAAGCCAAGGAATGCACCCCACAATGCCTGCAGATGCAGCAAGTGCAATTTGAGGTGTCTTGCTGGTCCTTGCRTGCAATATCTTCCTTGTACTTCAGCATGATGGATGATTCTGGCTATTAAATTCAGAGGTGTGAATGAAAGAGCAAGACCTAGACAAGGAAAAGCAGAGCTGTTGCTAGATTTAATTGCAAACTAATATTATTGCAAAACATTTAATTGCTTCTCACTGTGATTTATCAGAAAAAAATTAAAGGAAAACTGAAAAAATATTCTAGCAACAGCAGGAAAGAAGGCATACAGGGAAGCAGGTTATATCTGAATTGTATAAATGTACTTGATCTTCAATAACTCATTAACAACAGTGTCATACTGTTTATTTTCTACTGTAGCTGTGATTTTTAGGATTATGCCTATCAATATTTATTCTTGTTTAACAGAAGGCAAACATCCGGTCAGCCCTGGCAAATGCTATCCTGTGAATGTCAATTTCATTACGCTTTAGTCACAGAGCAAACGTTAGGTTTCTAACAGGAAGGTGAAAGTACAAAATGGGGAGAGTTGGTAACCACTGTGCATAATGCCATGATAATTAATCTGGTACAAACCTATGAAGTTCTTAGAGATCCCAGTTATCTCCTGTCAACGTAAGGAGCAAAATTTCTGTTCCTGTCATGGAGGTAGACTTAGCTTTTACTAGAAATGAGGGCTCYATATGGGACTGTTTCATAGATTGGCAAAAACATCTGTAGAAACAGATTTTTCTGCAAACTGCAGTTTCTAGATGAGGTTCCTCTTTCAGACAACTCATCTTGATGTTGCTCAATGGGGTTGAAATGCTGAGAAGCAATTTTGACTTTTTCAGTGTCATTTCTCTGAATGTCTGTGCAGACAAGACCCTGAAAGTCTCCTGCCTTTTTCTGTCACATTGTTACTCAGGACTGCTTGTAGCTCTGTAGGTTCTGATATCAAGAGCTAATCTAAATTAGCTCTAGATATCTAAAAACTCTAAATATGACTATATATTTTAAAATAACAAAGCTAACTAACATATATAGCAGATGGAGCCTAATGAATATGAGACACATTTGCCAGAACAAACTGAAGAAGGGTTTAAGGAGTACTCTGTGGACTTGGCTGAATGCACAACTCTTTGTTGTTATGTATCTTCATAGCACTTAAGACACTCACAGTGGCTTTATCCTCATGACCTCCTGGGATATAGCAAAGATCTACCAGTCCTGTGGGGRCTGGGGAAAGAGGAGACACCAGACAAGGTGGCCTGAGGACCCGCAGAGTCACACACGGCGTCACGCGCTGCTCGCGCCTCTCTGCGCACCCCACAGTGCTCCACCCGCCTCACCACTGCACTCATAACTCACCCCCARCAAAACACAATGTAAGCTCTCCTTCTGTGAAATATTTACGGATGGGTAAATCACAAAGACTCTGAGAAGCATGCAATCATTAAGGCTGAAAAATGTGTCTGAGATCCTTGAGTCCAACAATTAACCCAGCACTGCCATATCCACCATTAAACCGTGTYCCCAAGTGCCASACCTGTAAGTTTTTTGAATACTTCTAAGGATGGTGACTCAATCACTTCCCTAGGCAGCTTGCTCCAATGCTCAATAACCCTTTCAGTAAAAAAAAAAAAATTCCTAATATCCAACCCAAACCTCCCCAGATGCAACTTGAGGCTGTTTCCTCCTGTCCTATCACTTGTTGCCTAGGAGAAGAGACTGGTCCCTACCTGGCTACACTCTCCTTTCAGTTGCACAGAGAAATGAGGTCCCCCCTGGGCCTCCCTTTCTCCAGGCTAAATACCTCCAGGTCCCTCAGCCGCTCCAGACTTGTGCTCTAGATCCTTCATCAGCTTCATTATCCTTCTCTGGACATGCTCCATCATGTAAATGGTGGCAAAAATAATAAGGGGCTTACTAGGAAAGCCTTTCCAGACAGGAGACATAAGCATATGTTGAAGTGAGGCTAGTCTGACTTCAGGGATTTAAAGTAGCTTAAGATGGTAGAATTGTGTATATATATATATATCTCCAAGGTACAAATCATTAATAATTTTTTTAAGTCTTTAATTTATTTTTGGGATTTGCCAATACTGTTTCTCTGTCTTATATAAACGTTATGCTATTCAGGGCAGGGAATACTTATAGCCTGTTGCATGCATTGTACTTAGTCAAAAAACTAAGCAAAAAGAAGACTCATGTCTTTGTTTCCTATTCTGAATATCAAAAAAATACTCAGGTAGACACAATAATGTGAAAATTGGTATTAAAGTGAGGAAAAAATTCAGCGTATGTATTCATCTCGGGATAATTTTGACCCCAGGAAAGTATTTGATTATGACAGATGAACTATATTGCCACTCATGTTAATATAGTAGTGTCTAATGATTTTTTTTAAAGTATTCATTTTAACACTGCCAATGTTTACTTAGCAGGACATTAATAACAGCAGGATATTTATCATATAGGAAATGGCTAATGAAATCTGCTTCAGCTGTCAGTGGATGTTTATGTTTCAAGGCTGCACTGGATTGTTTATGTACAATATAGGGAGAATGGTAGGGTTTTGTTGATGACTAATAATAAGAGGAAAATTAAACAGCAATTATTATGGCTTTTATTATTATTTATATTACATTAGAATTAACTTGGGCTTCAGATCAATGCTAGAATCAGCTCAACTCTTTGCTGAAAGATTTAAGGATGAGACAAAATATATTTGGCAGTGATGGGACACAGGACTGGGAGCATAAGCTGTCCAGCTTTACAGATAAGTTGATTCACTGCCTACTGCTCCTCTGGTGAGCCCTCCTGCAAGTAGGTCTTAGGATTTGATACATCTCTTTTTAATGCATGCAGCTTATACAATTTCTGCATATTCTTAAATTCAACAGCTAAATCAGGGCCAAACTGCATCCCCTAGTYGATGGTTTTAGAAATACTCTACTAATTATTAGAGTTTTCTCCCAACGGCTACTTCAAATTGGATGAAAATGTCACAACTTTTAAGCATAACTTACACAGCTTCTGGGACCCTTTCCCCCTAACAATTGGACCCCATGGTTTGAACAACAGGGATTTAAAGGATTTCCTTTTGAAAAGCACAAACACCTTTCCAATTTATAAAACAAATCAGGCATTTGAAAATGATATTTTCCATCTTCCTTTGCAAGTCTGAGATCATCATTTGAGGTTTTCCTTCCTTTCTTGAAAAAAGCTTAAAGTGGTACATCCTTGTTGCAAGGACATGTGAGAGCTGCCAGATTGCATCACAACAGGGACAGGCATGAGTGYGGAAACAAGATGAGCTGCACCAGTCTTTGGTTGTCCTTCATCAACCCTTGCTCTTCACAAATATTAATGCCTCCCACTGAAAAAGTGCATAGTTTGTGGTCAGGATGCATGTATGCATGTATGGAATTTGATCCAGCMTGCCACTGACCAACGTCCAGTGATCTACCCTTTCTTCTTTTTATATGGTAAAAAAAAAAATTGTAGATCAAAATCAACGGAAAATTATGTCACTCTGGTTATCTTAACCTCATGAAAAGGARAGTGTATCCCCATGTCAAAATATTTCCCTTTGTTAGTTACTCCTAAAGAATGAAATGAAAATTCCAAAGGCAATTCTCTTCCTCATTTTTTCCTTGCCTGGAAATCCCTGGGAGCATAGAATACGATTCAGAAAYGCTAAAACCAACTTCTGCTGCATCCCTGCAACTACCTCCAAAGTCAATAGGAGTCATGGGTGCACAAGGAACTGACTTCCCCACCAACACACAGCAATTTTTAACCTTTATTAAATTTAAATCTCTCTAGCATCAATATTTATTCCTGCTAAATATGAAGGATGTTTAGACTTATGAGTCACCAATTCTTTTCCAGTTAGYGCTTGTTCTACAAATTCCACCCTTGAATGGAACTAGAGATTTATACATGATAGCAGCACACAAAGTCAACTGCTTGGAACAGGCAACAACAGAATAACAACTGTGGAGATAAAAACGTGCACCAGTCAGAGCCTGCACTGCCCACTGTTGTTTCTCTGCTGTTGGTTTTGTAGCAGGCGTGAGTGGTAAATCACAAAGAGTGTGAATGAGTACAGCAGGATTTGCCCACAATTTGTTCCATGCAAGCTCGAGGTTGCCATGGGAAACAGGAAGCATTTTTCGGGCACTCCCACAGCTATAAACTGTTGCCACTGTATTAAGGAGCGGCAGCACCCTGCATTTCCTTCAGCAGAAGGCAATGAGCTGACTGCCAAAAATGCCCAGGGTGGACGGTGCTTTTCCCCCACTTCTTACTTTGGACGCAGCTCAGGGTCCTGGTAAAGACAACAGGCTGCCCTTTGCTGAAAGGTTGTAGGTTCAGTCTAGTTTCCAGTGAATGCAAGGTCTGCATAATAAAAACCCTCTTTACAAAGTGCCACGGTAGTCAGAAGGCTGGAAAGGAATTGCAGAGGCAGCTGAGAGACAGCTGGAATCCAACAGCCAGGTTGTATTCTTCGCATATGTTACTAGGTGAGAGATTGCACACAGGCAAAAGACAGCTCTCAGTGTGATTGTAGCACAGGTCAGAGGCTGCCAGCCCAAAATGAGGGCCTTTGTCACTTCAGGAAGGGTGAAGTGACACTATGGAGAAGATATGATAGCTTTCCTGTTTCTCAGGATGARTAATCCCTCACAGCACTTCTGTAACTCTGGGCGGTGACTGCACCAATGTACTGAGAGCTCCTTTGATCAGTGAAGATACCTCATTCCAACAGGTACCTCTGTAATCCTGTTCTGGGACAGCAGAGTGAGAAGTGACTAACAGCTGGCTGAAAAGGTAGCAGGTGAAACAGGAGCAGGCAGCAGCACATGCTGCTTGTGTCTGCTGAAGGACTGAGAAACAGAGTTGAAGAATTGCACATAGGAAACACAGAGGCACACTTTTAGAGAACTTAAGAAGCCTTGCTTCTTATTTCAAAGATCAAACCTTGTAAAAGCACTGTAACATCTGTGTGGAAAGRTATGGTTTTCCAAGCCAGATGAACAGAAACAGAAGCCCTACAGCTGCCATAAATCTCTTGCTTCCTAAAGTGGCTCCCAAAGGTAAAGATAGATGCTCACAAGCAGGAAATTTCRTGTTGCAATTGTCTTTATACAGTCAAAGGCATCACTTTTCCAGGTCAAGATAATATGCCTTGAAGAAATAAAGCATTTTCTCCTACTTTATCTTTTCTACAGTCCTCTTCCTTTTCTGTGCTTCTCCCTGAACTGCCAGATATTTTTCTTTCCTGGTAGTTTGGATTGAGAGACAATGTATTCTCACATGTCTGCTACTGAAAAAACWGGGTCTAGCTGTCCCCAAAAAGGAATAGTCTTACCTGAATATGGAAAATGCTGCTGCAGAAAACTGAGTGACATCATTTATTGCTTAGCCCTGACAAGGTTGTTCTATAATGAGTAGGCGCAGAATCCTACTTTTAAGAGTATATACATTTTCTGCAGTTTTTCCTCATAACTGTGAGGTGATCATATGCTAACTGTATCCTTCACCYGCAAAACAGAGTTGTAGACTAATATAGGAAAGGAGAGGAATACAAGGTATTTATTACTTAGTATCTATCAATCCTAGAAATTAAGCAGAGCAGACGTTGATTTCCACCTGGGTACTTTAAATCAATTAAGGTGAAAAGACTTAATGAATGAAAACATCCTCAGTGCTAATTACCATGTCAAATACAAATCAGAACAACAGCAGAAACAGCCCCTTGGAGATAACACATCTACTCAGAGCACACAGATACAACATTTAAAGTTTTGTTTTCTCCATCCTACTCCTTATTTACACCTACATGGAAAYAGGCACTGCATTCATTTCTTGCAGCTGATAGACTCTCAGAAGGTAACAGCACCAATACACTAAGTTTTCATTCTACTTATAATTGCAGTCATATCAGCTCTGGATGTCAGGAGAACCCTGCTGATCAGCCACTGTGCACCACAGCTGATTTCTTTTTAGTAAATCCTTCATTACAAGTCAAATAAAGATTTCAGGAAAKAAATGTCAGTGAAGAAACTTCCTTCTAAGTAGAATATTCTTTCTCTGATAAAAGTTTTGTTTTTCTGAGTTATCCTTTATTTAGCCCATGAACCCAATCTAAAAAGCACTTTCTCACTTTAGGGTGGAAAAATCATTCTGAAGTTGCACAACAGCCACACAATGGTACAAAAAAAAGCTGATGCTGGATCCCTTGCACTTAACCCACATCATTCAGCAGCCACTGCACTTCCTTTGCTTTATCTGTGCACCTACTTCCCACTGAGATGTGTGAGTTTGTGTGAGTTTGAGATGCATCTGGGAAAAAAAACAATCTTTCTTCTTTGTGCAACAGATTAGAAGCTTTTTGCTCATCAGCAAAGAGAGGTTGTTTCTTCCACTTGGCTAACAATAGACCTGGTGGGCTGAAGAGGGCAGTTAATCTGCTCTGACTGCTGCAGCTGTGTGGGAGCACACAGGGGCACAATGCCCTCCTGTAAGGAGATTTTGACTCAGTGAGGCCAAGAATAAATGTTTAGACAATGCTGACTCAGAAATTTTTGGGAGTATATTTTTGGTTTGGGAAATAATCCAAACTGGCACTGAAGGCTGTAGCTTGTTTGGTCAGTTAAAGGCATGGGGAGAAGAGTTTGCTTTTCTAGAATTCATTAGAAATCTTGTGCAGATGATACKACAAGAAATGAAGAATCTTCAGAAAACATTTATTTAAATAATCATTATGGTACAACTGAATGGAATAGGAGGACAGAGTGAAGCCAGCTGAGCTCAAGTGCATTACTACCCTGTAATGCACAGTAGCTGTAGTGCACAGTAGCTCTTGTGCAACTATGAGGTTGCACAAGAGCTACTGCCCAGGCTCCTGGGTCACTCCAGAGAAACTCTTCCTTGGGTTCAAACAAGCAGTGRAAGGAAAGGGTCAATCTGCCTTTTCAAGGTGCCTCTCTTTCTGTTTACTGGACAGGGACCCTGCAGAACCAGCTTAGATTTAGTCACTTTTGTTTAGCTGAAGTTTACATTTTCAGAGTTTATTACAAATAAGGTCTAAGTGATATTTTCATCTTCCCCCCCCTCCCCCTTTTCTTTATCAGGGCCAAAATCTCTTTTTCTYTGTCTYGGCTAATATAKTTTTCAATCAAGAAATCTGTTGCCYAACAGTGACCAGTCCTACTTCACAGTTTTCCTCCAATTCCATAAATTTCATCAAAGTTTCGTCATATCCTCATTCAGGTTTTCTCAGAAACATGACTCATCACTGAAGAATGTTCTGGTGATTAAAAAGATTAGGACATAGTATTTTCTTACATTTTTGTGGCTCTTTTCTCTTTTGAAGAGAATATATTTTAGGAAAGGAAGCTTCCCTGCTGATTGTAACTGCTCAGCTTTCCTGTATTTCTCCTTTTTTTTGCTTCAACAGTTACTCTAATTCAAAATTTAAACCAAGCTTCTTTACAGAAAACCTTGATGTTGCAAAAATATTTTGCTAAGAAACACCATTGGAAAACCAAAAGGATAAATCTTCCTTTCTCCTTAAAGTCAAACAGAGATGGAGGATGATAGAAAGTTGTAAGCAATGCTCTCTGTGAGCTTTGGAACAAGATTCTCATCTGATCCACTGCTCTCATCTGATCCACTGCTGACCACAAAAAGAAGGAGAAGTGACAGCAGGGACTGTTCCACACTGGCCTGCAGCAGCTGGGTTGCAGGCACAAACACTGGTACACAGCTCATTTTTCTGAGCACACTGTGGAGCTCACCCTCAGACTTTYCTTCCTTCTGCAACTTGCACTGCAAGTCTTTTCCTCAATAATTCTTTGCCTTTTCTTAAAAGGAATCTGATTTATATTATCAGAGCATCCCTAACAGCACAAAAATCTCCCCTCAAGCTTTCCCTCCCTTCATGCCAAGTTCTTAGCCTTGCTCCTTTTTCTCCCGCTCCTTTCACTGGCTCTCCTCCCATGCCTTGCAGCCAGCACCTTTGAAGAAATACTCATCCTCCTCCACCTCACTCGTTCCCCTGGCTGTTCTTCCTGCTACACAATGGTGCCCATGCACTGAGAGCTGCTCTCCTTCAGTGAACTCTGCTTGTCCTCACGTACCCTCAGCACCCTGGGCTTCCATTCAGTCACTTTTTTCCAGTTGCAACATTTTCTCCGTGTGAGGAACATGGGTTCAGCTGGCGTGTGCAGGTTCCACCAAGTCTGGATGCAAGGCTGAGTGAGATGGAGTATGGACACTGGCTGTGCAGCTTTCATGGACCTGAAGGAGCTTGTCCAGCTGTAACCCTGTCATCAGAATCATTGGTGTTCCATGTGTGACACTGTGGCTCTGTAATGCTCTCCACACCACCTTCTGGGAGTCCTGCAAGCCCTTCCCTGCTTTATCAGAAATGCCTTTTATGATCTCCCATCCCTTGATGATCTCCCATCCCTTGCCTCGACCCCACAGGGGCCTCGCTCATTCCCTCATTGTCACACAGGTTTCCCATATGTGTTCTTACCTATTCCACTGTCTCCTGCTCTCTCTAATGCCCAATTTCACTCCAAGTGACAGGGTTTTTTATGTGCTCCTCATGTTACGCCTGCTCCAGCCAGACATGATAGGGCTCTTGTCTCCTCTCACAAATGTCTCCTTTTTCCACTTCCACATTTCTGCAGTTTCTATCTTATATTCCACTTACAGTCACTTCTCCAGATGGACTTTACCTAATGCAGAACAGTTGTCCAACCCTCTGCTCCTCATTCCCTTCTATGTCACTCCCCAAGTGACCCTGGATAATGTTCTCCTTTGTTCCTAAGACCCTCTATCTCCACATCCAGCCTGTCATCCCTCTCCTATACTGCTACAACTTCCCCACTCTCTCCTTGGAAAATTTTGGTTATTTTCTAGGAGTTCAGTTCTCATACGCTGTTCCTGGGCAGTAACAAGATTAGTGCTCACTTCWAAAAGAAAGGGAAAAAAATCTTTGTTCAACTAATGACGTAAGGAAAGCTGGAACCTTCATTTTTCTCTGTCAGGCTTTTCCGGTGTTTTGATTTGTATCCATTTTGACAAGGTTGTTCCTACAGATGCTAAAGAATCTCTTGACATTCTCAAATGGAAAATTACTGTGCTAAAGTCAGACAAGCCCAGTAAATTATCTATTTTTATGCAGTGTCCTCAGCATCTGAGTGAGAAGCAAAAGAGTGGATGACACCTCAGTGGCTGTTTGGATGGAAAGTATATRAGTCCCCTCTTCAATTCCTAAAAGGTGCCTTTATCCTCAAGTGCATAGGACAGCAATAGCACCAGTTTTCTGCCTGCATGATCAGAAGACACTCTCCCACTCTGGGGATAGTACCATTGCTAAAACATTTTAGCACCTCAACAGCAGAGCTCAGGGGTTACCATCACTTTCATACAGAAGCAAAGGAAGAAAGGAGTTGTTGCTCCCTAGTTGCACAGTGGCTTCAATGATCCTTGTGGGCCCCTTCCAACCCAGGATATTCTATGGTTCTTTTTTGCTTTYCAAAGAGAAAACCATTGGCACTCATCCCTTGGAGCCTTAGTCTGGGCCTCCATGGATCTCCCATACCCTTTTTTTTTTCACTTTCTCATGTCCCACAGCTGTATGCCAAGTTTTAAATCCTTAAKATTAGGGATATCAACACTACTAGTGCCAAATGGTAAAAACTCAAGGTTAAGGGCTCGTTCAACAGTATAAATGAAAAATTTAAGCACTTCCAGGAATTTCAGGTGTSTTGGCTTCACATTTTCAACTGAGATTTTTTTTTAAGAACACTTTGTTCTTGGGACTGAAAGTCTACAACATTCTTCTGACTTTACCTCTGATGGGAGTTTTTAGCTGAAAGTTTCTCTTTGAAAGGATAAAATTAATCTGGGAAGGACCTCAAGTGTCAGACCAGTCTTCTTTGTCTTAGTGCAAGGTCACCTTTAACCAGGTTGTAAGGTGTGA
Organism: Cardinalis cardinalis; assembly: GCA_014549065.1. Taxonomy (NCBI): domain Eukaryota; kingdom Metazoa; phylum Chordata; class Aves; order Passeriformes; family Cardinalidae; genus Cardinalis; species Cardinalis cardinalis. The sequence continues at coordinate 344,206 of JACDOX010000049.1, forward strand.
CAGTGGTCACAGGGGTTTTCAGGTGAAGAGAGAGATGAGAATGTTGACTCCATGATCAGAAGGCTTGATTTATTATTTTATGATATATATATATATATTACATTATAGCTATACTAAAAAGAAAAAGAAGGAAAAGGTTTCYTCAGCAGCTAGCTAAGCTAAGAATAGAATAGAAAGGATGATAACAAAAGCAGGTGGCTCCAACAGAGAGCGAGAGCCAGCTCTGCCGTGACTGGTCAGTAAATCCAAGCATCTACAGGAGACCAATCACAGATCCACCTGTTGCATTCCACCACAGCAGATAACCATTGTTTACATCTTGTTGCTGAAATTTCTCAGCTTCAGCAGGAAAAATCCTAAAGAAAGGGTTTTTAGTGAAAAAGATGTCTGCAACAGTAAGGGAGTATTTTTCACCCAAGCTGAGGTATGTACAACAAAGATGTCTACATCTAAGCTGATCCCTCATTGGTTTAGAAATTCTAATTTCTGTGGCAAGTAAAATGTAGAGAAAAAACTGGTACACCTCAACCCCATCTTTGTCCTAGGATGCAACGGATGCACTGTGAGGATCCACTGACTGTACTTACTGAATTTCCACAGATAAGACTGGAATTTGAAAACAAACAAAACAAACCAAACCAACAAACAAACAAACAAACAAACAAAAAATCAGGTGTAGGTACAACCTTGTAGAGTTTAAAACCAGGAAAACCAATCCCCATTCCATCTCTTTGGGTGTGTGTAAGCTATTTATCTTGTTCCAGTGCAGCTGGTGAAGCCTTGGCTGGGAGAGTTTAGGATGCAGTTTGTCCAGTAAGATGTGGACACCTGTGTGCCGGTGGGATGGGACACACCCAAATCTCCAATGACCAACCAGTTCTCCAAGGCTCTGTTGGGTGTGTCCTCCAATGTCAAAGCCAACACCATTCCCAAAATCTTTATTTGTCACCACTTTGTACCTTTTTAATTCATGTCACTACTTTGTACCTTTTACCTCAGAGATTTGGTAGCTTTATGCCACAGATTGCAATTCTCCAATGAAAGCCCATCAGTCCATTCCCAATCCATCATGGACACAGGAAACAGAATATATCCTCCAATCATGTAGCAGTCTTTTTCATATTTGAATATTGCGCAATCAAAATTATAATTTGACAGAAACTGGGCTATTTTAAAAACTGGTCACTTAAACGCATGTATCTTCACCTAATACAAAACTCCTACATCTGCCCTGGAAATCTTTTTTCATAGTTGGTCTGTAAATATTTTAATTCTAATATGATAATTTTTTTTCCAGCTATTTCCAGCTTCAAGTATTATACAGTGTGTGTTACACTGGAAAAAAATGTTTTTAAAAATCCTATATTTATGTACTGAAGATATTTTATAAGAAAATTATGAACAACCTAACAGTCTGTTCAATGACATTTCTAGCAGAAAATCAAGTACCACAAAGTTGTTGCCAYCAACAGTTTCTATTCCTTTTAACTTCTACCTGACTGAGCTGTTCTCAAGCCCTGTACCTTGGACTAAGCTACTCCTTCTTCCCTAACTATTGTGACTTTGTGTCTCTCACAAAAGTTATATTGAGAAAGGAAGAATTACTGTCTACATAAGACTTTGCCAGTTTCATCAAACAGACATTGTTTAGCCAAGAAAAATTTAGACTAGTTAAAGCAATGCATATATTACTTTTTTAAACCAATGTGGGTTTTTTCCTTTAGGGATATGTGTACATAGACACATACAGAGATTTTTATGCATATACAAATAATGCATTTTCTTTTAGAGTACTGTGTACTGTGAATAGAAAATATGGCCTTAAAATTCTACAGAACTTTTCTGTTATTAACTATAATTTGCTACCATCAGACTGAAATTTTTTGTATATAATTTATTGATAATCAATTGGTTTGCCCTTGTCTATCCTGCCCTTATCTTGATCCTGTTTAACTTCCAATCATTTTTCTTTAAACTTGGAATTTCTCAGGTCAACACTGTTTGAATTTATATCCTATAGGAATAGGATATTTCTATTCCTATAGGATATATCTATATCTATCCTATAGGAATAGGATATCTATTTTTTTTCATGAAAGCCACCACTGGCAATACTAATACTGGCAAATTCCTGTATGCAAATATATTTCTACCATCTCTATGTTTGAGGTCATATTTGCAATGAGGTACTGACCCTTTAAATTCAGTCCAGTTTGTTCTGGTCACTTTATTTGTTTATTTTTTCAAAACTAAAATGAATGAGATCTAGCAAAGTATCAAAAGAAGATTTTTAAGTACGTGCCATGTGTACCTTCTCCATGAACACTGCCAGTGGAAAGTTGCATATAAAAATAAATTGTCTATTTCCAACTGCTAATAAATATTTGGTTCCATTTGAGGAGGAAGCATACACGTTGCCTGTGAAAATCAACTAAAGTTCTACAAACAGAAGATTTCCAGAATCAGGTACATATGCTTTAGACTGATACTTGGAACATTAGAAATACTTCATAAATTTCATAAATTTGACTGTATCTTTTTTATCTGAACAACCTAGTTGGATTATGCAGTAAAATTGAAAATTGTGACATGACTTAAAAAAAGAGAATTGATCAAAATGCTGCTCTTCCTTTTTTTTTTTTGGTAGTACTAAAACCATTCAACTTTTCTTTTTCCCCAACCTTTTATTTTGAGGCATGCTGGGCGTTGTTTTTTATGGAAACTATTGGATTAGGTCTATGTTTAGGAAAGCATTAAACACATGGCTAAATAAAAAAAAAAGCAAGTATTCTCCTTGAAATCAATGGGCCTGCTTCTAAAATTAAAGTTAAGCATCTGCTTAAGTATTTCTTGGCCTCCGTCTGCAATCCACACACAGATGGACTAACAGTGGTAGTGAGTTTCAAGATGTCATAATGACAAAAAAGCCTCCATTAGATCGTTAATCTATCTAGATATTTATATGGCATCCATCTCCATAAAAACTGCAGTACCTATCTTAGGGCAGCCAAGAGTGAGGTCATATAATTCCCCTGAATCCAGCCTAATTACTGGCTCTTCATTGCTGGCTCTCCAGGGCAGCTAGCTGTGCCACCCTGAATAATTACATGAACACTCTACATCCACTCCTCCTGGCTGCTCAAAACAACCTCACTGGCTTTGCACTGAAGGAAAAGGAAAATTTGTCRAAGAGAAATTTGCTGCTCAGCTAAGGACAGCTTCCAGACAAGGGACAACCAGAAGGAACTGGCGACAAGACCTTAAACCACTCCGTCCACAAAAGGCTGTCTCATTCGCTCCTACATGCCACCTCCCTCCAAAACTATGAACATGTTTCCTGTAAAGCTCCCCCTCTTTCTACCTTCAAACTTTGTTGACTGTAAATCATYCCACAGTTCACTAGTTAGCTGGCTTCACATTCATAACACAACAAATATTTCCCCTCCAGCATCAAGTCATGCAGGCTCCATGGGATATAATTTCTGAAGTAAAGCAGTGATCTTTGAGACAGAGGTTGCTTTCCACTCCACAAAGGAGAAGAGTTTGTTAATCGTGCAACTATTCAAAAGTCACTCCCAAGATGTGCACCTGAGCTCAGAGTCTGTAATTTATAATCTACCCACCCACACACGTGCACTGCAATCAGATCACTGTTCCCACAGAAAATAAACATGCTGAAACACAAGACCCAGCACTGTTCCAAGCAGTGATAAAACTTTTAAAAGATACAGGGTGATTTCATAACATCTCTCGGTAGCATAGGGCAGGGGAAAATGTACCCTCACCTGCTGTGGAGAGTTAGTTCAAATGTACAGACATAAGGAGAGAGAGTTTCCTTTRATCTCATCTCATCTTTACAAATCAGGTCTTGATATGATGGAAGTAAAGTTCYCAATGCCAAAAGATGAGTGGTTCAAAAATCTCCCTTAGTGAAAGGATTGAGAGCTACTCAAAAAAACCTTCTCAACATGTCATTTTCTCATCATGTAGTACCTCTAACATSAAGTAAATCTACAGTGGGGAGGAACTGACTGCAAACAAACCAGTAGAAAGGTTTTGGTAGAACACTCTAACATGAAACTCAAAATAAAATAGYGTCTTTAAAAATAATCTCAGTGCCCACATTGCCTCAGTTGAATGACTGAAGGGCTTTGTGGCAGCCATGGAACATGATCAGTTATAATCTTGTTATTCCACATAAACTTATTTGTCATGGAACCACACCTTGCAGGAGGCAGCAGTTGTGTCTTTGGAAGACTGTGGTACATCATGTAACAGCCAGTTACATAATGTGCATCTAGTTCAACTTTTTACCTCTGTTTAGGATGAAGACAAGTGCTGATACACCTGCATTTTTCAAAAGGCAATTATTCCATTTTTTAAACTAATTTCAAAAAAGTGCCACATTTCTGTTGGCATTCTGGYGTGTGTCCTCACCAAAATAACCATGAACTTGAGTGTTCTTTAGTAGGCTAGATAGCTCTAAAAGTTCCTGGCACTGGAGTACCTAAGCACATCATAAATATTAATGGAGTTATCCTTCCAACWTTTCTATGAGTCTTTATTACCCCCGTTTTGCAAACTGAGAATTGAATTTCAAAGTCACTTGCCCAAGGCAATATGGGAATTTTGTACTGGTGCCAAGATGGAGCCCACATTTCTGGACTCCTCATCCAAAGTGTCTTTTTCTACCCTCTCCCAATGGACACAAAAGAAATTTTTGTACCTCAGTATTTTCTGTTGGTCTGCTTCTAAGTTACTGCCTCCTACTTGTGATCATAAAGCATGCCAAAGYGAGCTGTTATTTTCAGGTAAGAGATAGCACCTCTGTACAAGGGGACCAGGATTTAATTTGCAGCCTTGTTCTCTCCTTGGCTGTCAGGAAGCACAGGCCCTGAAGAAAAAAGGAGTGCTCTGTGTTGCACAACCTATAATGATTGCTCTGGATGATTAAGAAGTGGTATTAATACATTCCATGGATGAACTATCCAATCTTCCTTAGCCTGAGGGATAGAAACTAAAATCCTGGGCCTAGATGGAGAATTCAAAAGAGTTGAAGAGAATCCCTGGAGAACAAAATAATTTGTTTTCCCTTACTTTGATTACACTGACCAAACACACAAAAATATACCAAATGTCTTGTAATTAAGAAAAATGACCAGATCTCACCCAAAGAGCCTTTCATACCTGATGTTTCCAGATTTTTGAGTTCATATCTCTGAAGTTTTACTCTAAATTCAATGCACTCAGAGATGCACATCAAAGCCTACCCAGAACTGTTGTCCGTAGTTCAAGACCAAATAGTCTGATTTTCCTACTGCATCATAACTATGGCTAGATTTGCTCAAAATTTACTCCAGAGTTCAGGCAAGACCCTTAACTTACCCAGAACAAGGTTGAGATTTGTCATTCTAGGCACAATCAGAAACATGAGCTAGAAGAATTTACAGATCTCCAAGGTGACATCTCAGCGCTCACATTGCTGAGGGGCTGTTAAGCATCTAATGCACAAAATAGTAAAATATTTATGCCAATATTTTAAAACACAATGATAAATTATGTATTTAAGACCATTTAAGTTGAATAAGCACATCTTAATCATAAACTGGTGGTTTAGTAAATATTGCAGTGATTGATACTGAGATTTAAAAGCAACATTCCATAGCTCTCASTTTGGGAAGCAGGGGCCTTGTGATGAAAATCAGATGCATTTGAGAGGAGAACCAGCCTAAAATATCTGCAGTGATGTCTAACCTTCATCTTGTAGACACTTATCCCCCACTGTCCTCATCACATTTTTAAAAAATCTTTATGGTTTTGTGACTTCCAAGTCCGTGACTTCTGTCTCATCTGCACTTGAAATGTCTCCTAAATTGATGTTATTAAGTGCTTCTASCCTAATGAAATAGAACTTTCTTTTCCTCCACGGCTATGAAGATGTTAAGAGGTAAGAAATTCTTTAGCATTTAGTAGCTTTTTCCACCAGTACATCCAGGTATTCAGACACAAATATCTTGATACCATTTGGCTGATGTTCAAAGAAAGTTTTCTGCTCTGGGTTTCAGTGTGGCCCTTTACAGTGATGGAAACCATCTGTTAAGCTAGGGTGTAGAATGAATAATCTTCAGACTTTGAGGATACTTTTGTCCTTGAATACTATTTGGTTTCAGATCCTTAGTAGTTTCAAATCACCCTTAGGAGAAAATATAATCCCAGTTAGAATTAGACTTCATACACACCTTGAACTCCTATAGAAACTGGGAATGTTCCTCCACACCAACATTAGACAGAGTCTGTAGGGCACAATCTCCTCTATAATGCTTAGGTCATGTGGGGATAGTCCTTTGTATACTTATTAATTAAGGTGTCATGAATTAATTAGGCAYAATGCCACTAAAAAAGCTATGATAAGCAGTGCATCTTACATGCTAATAGTATGGGCGTCTCTTACAAAAGTGAATCATCCCTATTTCCCAAATCAGCAATTTTGCTGTGCCCTGTGGGTGAATGTCTTTCATAGAAATTATTCCCAGAACTTCTTTAAAGAACATCTGAGACAGCACTGTAACACCACTAATTTATCTTTCCACACCTATGCTGGAGCCCGTTTGGCCAAGAGTTCTTTTACTCATGTCTCCACCCCAGGTGTGAGGTCCTACTCTTACCTTTCAGTTGTCTTTGGGATCATGGCCCTGTCACAGCTCCCTCCCTCTATTTACCTGGATATACCCTGGATATATCCTGGATATATCCTCCTTCTGTGTAGACAGAAACCACTGCTCCTGATGGAGGCTTCATACCCAAAGGGCAGTGCTCTGCTCTAGAGCAACCTCCTCTTTTTCTGAAAGAYTGCCCAGGAACAGGCACAACTTGAAGTGAACTGGAGTACCCATTCTTTTCAAAGCTGAGTTTTCTGAGGAGATGAAATTGTAAGCTCTGATGATAAAAAAAACCAATTCAACTTCTAAGAAAGTTACATACTAAAGGAAACCACATCCAAGTGAAAGAAAAATGCTGAAAATGTGATAAGGTTAAATAAAAAAGGTTAAACTGTCAAGTCATGCCAGTTTTTTCAAGGAGTAAAAATGGCACCTGTAACTAYAACATCTTGGCAGGATAAAGGATAAAGGTGGGTGGCAAGTGCTCAGCACCTCTGAAAATTAAGGCAGTTATTGATGCAGACAGATGAGTTGCCTCAGTCCTGAAAGGTTTGCCTTGTTTGGGATTTTGTTTGTTTGTTTGTTTTCTTGTCCTTTTTTCCCCTGAGTATTTAATGAAATGATAGTAAGTTAAAAAGTTACCATGCCTCATCTGCTGTCCTGCTATTCTATACTGTCTTCAGGTCCAGATGAGTTGACTTACTCCTCTCTCAGGGAGAGGCAGGTTCCTTTGTGTTACCTGATGTTATGTATTATCAGCACTTCCTTTCATTGCAAGGCACCTGTGGACATCTACAGCATGAGCACATGTGACCTGAGGCATTTTGGCAAGTCTATATGGAAAAAAGTAGGCATCTCTGTATTATGAAGYACCATAGCAGTTTAAAAAAATCTGTGTATCACTCTGGGGATCTGCCTTTGGAACTTAAGCAAATAAGTAACTTTTCGGGTCCCATCCAAAATGTTTTGCCTGAGATTGCACAGGAGAACTGCCAAAATGATCTCTAAGCAGCTCAAATCACAGATAAAACCTCTGCCACTAACGCATCCTTTCCTCATTTATGGCTAATCTCCCCTATCTTGACTCTGCTCAGCTAGGATTGACAGCAGTGTTAATCACTGCAATAATGCCCCTCCAATAGTTGCACACAGTACATTTTTACTTTGCCTTGTAATACATCAAAGAAGAGAGACAGAAGAGTCAAAATACATTATTAGCATTGACCTAACCTGCTTTGCTTAAAAAGCATCTACAGCAAAGCAAGATGGGCTAAAATGTTGAAGAAAGAGTCACACACATTGCAGTTCTCTAAACCCAGAATCAGAGGGGTCTGCAGGCATCTCTATTGATTTAAATGAGTTTTGTATAAGATCCCTATACTGCATGGTCAAGAGATTTTGGGCAGGGTGAGCTGTCAAGGAAAGGATGTAGTTAAAATTACGTTTTGACAAAAAAAGGAAAACAAGATTTCCAAAGTACAGAGTGTTTTTGCTGTTACTGGGATGCTTTCTGAGCCCCACTGTTCCTCTGTGCTTTAATTCTTTTGTTACTACCACCACAAACATCTTCTGAGCCAGGAAATCCAACGTCTCTGGAAGTAATTATCTTTACACACAATAGACACAGAAAGCATTGTCACCACCTGAGAAGCTCATAAGGCTAAAAGGTTTGTGTGTAGATATTCCTGGGCCACCAGTGGAGGATGAAGTAGGCTAAGAAAAGAGCTAAGAGAGTGAATGAGGTAGATGCTTTTATAAACAACATATTTTCTTATTAGGTGGTTTTCATTAAATTATAATTCTAGTATACTAAGTTAAAAATCAGCTGGATCCAGCCAAGTTCACACATGGCAGGAAGGCAGGGCAAGGGCAGAATCCAGGAATCCTGCCTGCTCTGCTTGAGAGCGATTAGTCAGACCCTCAGTTCTTCCATAATATTTTCCACACCCTAGCTCTCAAAACATTATTTCAACAAAAGCCACAGAACACTGTTATAGGAGAAGAAAGTAGCTAAGTCATGTCAAAGATCAGTGTCAGAGTAAAATATAATCCTAAGTCATCATGTCCTTAATTGCTTCTGACTGTGCTATTTCACACTAGCAAAAAAGCAAAGTAGCAAAAAAGATATATTTAAGTTCTAAGATCATAATATTAAGGAAAACACAAGCATGCTAATTAGTAAATTACCCAAATACAGTTTTTGCTTCTCAGACTACTGCTAGCCATTACCTTAAAGCTTGAAATAAGAGATCTGTCTGATCACAAATTGGCATTCAATGGGATCAAGGATTTTGCATCTCTGTTCAGATTGTTCTTTAACAGCATGTACATTCCTCAAATCTGAATGGGCTTTTGGTATTTTGCTCTCCTGGTCTCATCTTCTGAAGCGTCAACTGGGTCCTCAATGSATGATTGCTAGGACACAAAGCCTGTCTCCATATGCCCTTCTGCTAAGAGCATGTAGGAGACAAACCTACAACTGGACATACATATGGGTATGCAAGTGATCCACACAACCAGAGGTTCAAACTTAGGGTCCTCTTTAGAAATAGAGTCCTCTCAAGGGAGATGGCTGAGATTTGGCCAAAGAAAAGCATTGTTGATATAAAGAYAGCAGAACCTGAATATTAGTCGAAAAAACAGCTGGTTAAAAGAGAAGTTTGAAAGTGAGGACTCCACTTTCTCATAGAGTTGAATTCTTAAGTTGCACATCTGGGGAGACGTCTTTGGTGGATTCCCTCCTCAGCTTTGGGACCTTTAAGCTCTCAGACTGCCACCAGCCTTGCAGCTTTGGGAGACCACAATCTCCTGCAACATAGGTTTGGGTGTCAGCACTACTAAAGCAAAGCAGAAGTCCTTAAAAGTGAACTTTTATCAGAGATCTTGATGGCAAGCTGACAGAGGAGACCACTCTCCAGGGCTAATAGAAAACTGGGAGCATAGAAACTCTGAAAGCATGATCGAAGTTCAGCTTATGTATGCTTTCCTTTTTCTACCAAATTATTTCTATTMTTTAAAATATTAAAAATGTTGTTTTGTTTTTTTTACYTCATAGTCCATAAGAAATATATGAATTCTATTTTTGTTTGAAAATAGCAAAGGTTTTCCTCCTCCTCAACTCTAATTCATGCCCAGGGCTATGTTAATCATAGAATCAGGGAATCATAGAATWGTTTGGGTTGAAAGGGGCTTTAAAGCCCACCAGGTCCCAAGTCATCAAGTCGTGTCCAGGGACACTTTCCAATAGACCAAAACCTCATCCAGCCTGGCCTTCACATGTTCAGGAATGGGGCATCCACAACCGGTCTGGGCAACCTGTTCCAGTGTCTCATCACCCTCACAGTGAAGAATTTCTTCTTTACATCTGATCTAAATCTACCCTCTTCCACTTTAAAGTCATTCACCTTTTGTTCTATTGMTACCTGCCCTTGTAAAACAATTTCCTCTCCAAGCTTTCTTGTAGCCCCCTTTAGGTACTGGAAGGCTGGTCTAAGGGTTCTCCAGAGCCCTCTCTTCTCCAGGCTGAAAAGCCTCAACTCTTTCAGCCTGACTTCATAGGAAAGGTGTTCCAGCCCTCTGATCATCTTTATGACCCTCCTCTGCMCTTGCTCAGGCAGGTCCAGCAGGTCCCACGTTCCTRTGCTGGGGTCCCCAGAGCTGGCACAGCACTCCCAGTGGGGTCTCAGCAGAGCACAGCAGAAGTGAGAATCATCTACCTTGACCTGCTGCCCATACTTGTTTTGCTGCAGCCCARGACAATGTTGGCTTTCTGGGCTGCYMKRGCACATTGCCAGGTCATGCTGGATTTCTCATCAGCCAAGACTCTCAAGCCCTTCTCCTCAGGGCTACTCTCAGTCTGTTTTTCACCCAGCTCATATTTGTGCTTGGGATTTCCCTGACCCAGGGGCAGGACCTTGCACCTGGCCTTGCTAACTTCATGAGATTCACAGCTCCCCCCTCTCAAGCCTATCTAAGTCCCTCTGGATGGTGCCACTTCCCTCTGGCCTCTTGACTGCACCACACAGCTGGGTGACATCAACAGACTTGCTGAGGGTGAACTTGATCCCAGTCCATGTTGCCAACAAACATTTTAAACAGCATGGGTCCCAGTACTGACCCCAAGGAAGGTCACCTTTCTCCACTTGGACATCAAGGTGTTGGCTTGGATTTGAATGTGACTAGTCAGAAAAATCCTTATCTGCTGAGTGATCCATCCATCAAACCCATGCCCTTCCAGTTTAGAGACAAGAATGTTTTGTGAGAGTCTCAAAAGCTTTGCACAAGTCCAGGTATGTTATGATAAGGAGCTGTTAATTTAGTGGATTGACTCTGTAACATCTTTCTTTTTTTTCCCCTGGTAAACTAAGCAAACATGAGGTCACTGCAAGGGCTTGGAAACTGCTGCATGCCAATGGAGTGGCAAAGTGGCTGAAGTACAGAGAACCTTTGGAAAATCAGGCCAAGATAGTTGGCTTCAGTGCTAGTACCARCTTTCATCTTTGAACAATACTCATTACTGAAATCTACTACTAACTCAAAAAAAGCCTGAGACAAAAATCCCTGAAAGCAGATAGGAYGGAGAGATCTCTGCTTACTTACCCTGTTTGTACTCTCTTTTCTAGCTTATACTCTTCCTTTTTTGTCCTATCCAACCTCAGAGACAGGAGGCTGGGCTGTAGACCCCTTTGGGCAACAGCCCCTCTGATGCCCTTTAATTATGCTATGTTTCAGAGGAATTGATTTTCTCTTATTCCCAATCATTGTCAACAAACAGCAAACCCCTCCAAAGCCATTTTCGACAAAGTCAACCTTAGCATTTACATTCAAGGATTAGTCACAGGCTGCTGGAGTGAAAACACAGCAAATGTAAACAGGTAATGCTTTTGCCAGAAGTATGCAAGAGCCTGTGTGGGAAAGAATATAAGAGCTTGTGTGATCACACATTCTTTTATTAAAATAAAACCTTTCAMAACAATTCCTAACATGATTTTTTCCCCCAAGTACCACCATTCATTAAACAAAGCTTGTCTGTGCAATTATCAAATATGTAAGACTTGTGATATCTAGTAGATCCCTCTATGGGCGTATTTCAAATTGCTGTTGTTTAATTRTTAACTGACTCCATGTTTTCTTTCAATACAGGTTCTTTATTTTAGAAATACATCCTGCAGTATTAAATGGATGGATAAGCTCTGTCAAGAGTCTGAAATGTAATATGAAAATCAGTTTATGTAGGTTTTCTCACTTTCTGTTTCTTAGTTTTCCCAAATTATTGCCAATGCCAAGACAGACAAAGGAAAGAAAATTCACTATGGAAAGTTACACTGGGCTTTGTGGCTGAAGGTAGCTCTTCACCTGCCTCCTTTTTATCCCTGGCTTAGTGATATTGCAAGTATGAAACAAAAAGGGCCATGGTGCAGCACCATGGCATGAAGGTTTAACAAAAACACCACCCTGGAACTAACTGCTACCATAGATACGAACAAAGTTTATTCTCATTTACAGTGTTTTTAGGCGGTTTTTGTACATCATATGACGACTTCATAAAATGCACAAGTCTGAAAAATGGGAATGTCAAGGAACTGTTTCATTAGGYGTCAAAAGGGTTTGTCCTGTCATTGCTAAATCAGGCTGTTTTGGCTCAGATTGGGATGAAGAAACAAAGAGACACGGGCACTGCTCACAAAACCATCCCTGTGATGAGGAATTCTATTTTGGCATCACCACAGTAGGGTAGCCCACTGCAATGCAGAAGGGATCTGTTCACTCTGCTCAGTTTACCTGAGTCAAAGGCCTCTTCCTTCTCAGAAGAGGTGCTGACTGAGAAGTTCACCACTTTTCCTGAAGTGGTGCTCTTTTGTGGTCAAAAAGTCACAAGAAGAGCTGCTGGAACACACCAGTGCTCTTGTCCAAGCAAGAGTCCTTATGACAGGCTGTGATTCTCTCTTGAATGTAAGAGTAAATGTATATAACTGTAAATGAATACTTAAATATTGAAATAAAATTGAAAGCCTTTCAGTGGGGGTGAAAGATAAAGCATTAACCCAAAAYACCTGTAGTCCATCACTCTTCACCCACAAATGAGGTATTAGGTTTAAATTCTCTCCTTTATTTGATGTTAAAATATCTAAACCCCTTCAAAATATTTTAAGTGAGGGCTTTGAAGAAAAAAAGTGGAGATACTTTGTGTGAGTCTTTTATTAGATTCCTTCACAGAACAATTCTTTCAGAAGCAGCAAAATATTTCTACAGTCCCTAGYTGTTTTATCAAACATTTTAAAAATAAAACAGGTTTAGATAAACCTAGAATTTTGGCATATTCCTGGTGTGAAGTTTCTTGCAAGAGGACTACACCACAAAAAACTATGAGGAGTAAAGTTTTCACTTTCTCTGTATCTTCTGTTCCAGCAATCCCATATGCACTGGGCTTCCCATGTAGTCCAGATGGGTGATGAGGCAGGAAACTTGCAGATGAAGCACTTGGACTCTGGAGTTGAGAGATACCTCAAAATGAAAAAGGAATGGTTCTATCCCATCTTGAGGAAACTTTCTAGGTGAGGGAGACTTTCAGCCCAARGAAAGAAAACTTGTGCTTAAATCTACAGAAAATCTGCACTCACCTATCTTAGCACATGAGTTTTCTAGATGTAGAAGAAAGGCAGCTGGGAATTTTCAGTTTTACAGACCAATACCTCCTCATCATGAGACAGAATGTATTCTCTTTAGTCTTGAAAATATTTTTTCCAGACTATCTCCCTCCTTTCTCAAAAAATTCAAATAATTTCTCACATGCTGGAATCTTTAATGTTCCCCCATTCCTTTTGCCTTATCAAGTTTCTAATTGCTAATTTATATATATATGTATATATATATATATATATATATATATACTAAAAATACATTTAACCATTGGCTTACCCTCAGAACAAAACAGCCTCCCTCTAAAGCAAGTTACATGAAATCTCTTGACTCAACAAGTTAACTAATTTTCTTTTGCCTAACCTAACATTTTAGTGTTTGGCAATGAGCCAGGGCTTCTGATTAAGGAAAAAGATGCTGAGGGGACAGATTTTTGAAGGTGCTGAGCACCCACAGAACATGCTGATTTAAACTGAAATTACATAGTCTGGGCCCCTGGGTCATACTGCCCCATGATAATTTACTTTATCTTGGTGTAATACAATATCACTTTCACTTGTTTTTGTTTTATTTTCTTGAACAATTTAATTCCACAGAGCAGCAATGTTTATCTTTGTGAGCTGAGCTGCAGAATAGAATTTTCATTTGAAAAATCAAGTACTTCTACACCTACTTCTCCAAACACAGCCATTACAGGGTTTTGAGATTGTGCCTGTGTTTTCAGTTGATTTATTCCAGCTAAAAGGAAAAATGGAAACTGGAAGTTTTTATTTCAACTTCTGGACTGGTCCTCCAAATGGGTAATTCAGACCTTGCCATTCATTCCTTGTGAATTTCTCATATATGAGCAATGTATCTATAAAATGATGTGATTTCCTTTCTTCTGTTCTTTCACCCTTTTTCTTAACTATTTGGGCATAAAGGCCTTCAGGAATCCTCAGCTGAGGTCTCCAGGATCTAATGCTATAASCTTATGGCTGTTTTTTAAAACCATGTTTAGGGAATTGAAGTCCAAAATGTTGTGTGTCACATCTGTGGGGACTTGTTACAGAAATATCAACCTAAAGGCCCTGGCAGAGCAAAAGTGTCMCAGGACACTCAGTCTCATAGACCACCTCAACCAGGAAAAAAAAGAGCATGTGCAGAAGAAGGGCTAGACAGAAAGAATCTGATTCCTAATGGCAAAAGAGACAAATTCTCTCTGAACAATTGCTGCTCACTGCTGGCTAAATCATCACCCCTTGTTTGTCTTGACTAAACACCCTTGTTTAGTCAGGACCAAAACAGTAAAAGGCTTTATCATAATCCACTCTTCTCTTATATGTTTTATAGAAAGTCCATGACAGAACTCAGTTTTCATGTTACAAATGGGATGGGGAAAAAAAATCAATGAAGAAGCTCAAAAGGCAAAAGATAATACCTTGGAAATCATTGGGAGTGCCTCACTGAAGGCCACAGGGATGGAAGAAAACACTGAATGTTCATGTCTTCCTGTGCTTCAAAGCCCTTTTCTTTCCACTTGGCTTTAAAGAATGTCATTTTGGCTGGCTTCATGGCTCTTACATCAGGAGAAACCATGTGCCCTTCACAATGATTCTGGGCTGAGACACACCTGAAAGCTAGAGGGGAGAAAAGGGAGAGGAAATAAAGCTTAAAATCAGAAGAAAATCAAACCAGGATTTTTTATGATGTTCATTTTTTTCCTTTTATTATTGATGGAAAGGAGGGAAAAAAGTGATTGGAGAAACTGATTTTTGGAGGAAAAAACAAATGAGCATATGAGCTTAGCAGTGCTAGCCATGAGAACACAAATACCTGAGAGAAAAAATATTCAACTTCATTGTTGCATACTCCGGCAACATAATCTCTTCCTATGGCATAATAAGAAGTCACGGGCAGTAATTTTCAGATAATGGTTAACAAAAAGGAAGAATTTCAATATTGCTGCAACATTTGACAACTCTCAGTACCATAAAATCTGTGTAAGAAGTGTTGGTGTGTCCACTTAGAAGTGACAATTTTAAATATCTATAATTTACAGTTTAATTAAAATGAATGTCTTCAGTGCAGTATCATAAGAATCTGGAGATATACACTCAAAATGCCCCTGGAATCTACACAGATACATCCATGGCTTTATCAGACTAACTGCACATTTCTCTTGTCTTATGTAAATATGTGTTTCTCACATAAGAGAAATTTGGCAGAGGTTTTCTATATGTAGCTCAAACCTCTGTCCCTCTGGCTTAGAATTTGCAAGTTCTTGAAGTCCTTCTTACTCACACATTGCTGAGAGATTTTCACTTGTCTACCTATAATAAATGGGGTCTTCAAACAAATAATAAAATTTTTAAAAAATTAAAAATTGCCAACCCAAGACAAACTGGTTGGTACTCAGACGCAAACTAAAAAAAAAAAGGTAACAGGTAAGTTGAAGGGGTTTCATGCTGGAAATGCTCAGAGAACTTGGTGTGGGTCTCTCAGATGCTCATCCTCAGGTGGCCTGTTCCCCTTCTGGTCAAAGCATATGCAGCTGAAGTTGCTGCATTCAAGTGTCATTGCTGCAACCAAAGAAAACCTACTTTGCTGCAAACTAACAAGCGTTGGAAGATGGATGAACTCCCTCATGGTCTGGAACTCTGCTCCAGGGATTACTTTCTTGGAGGCAAGGGTAAAAGAACACATCAAGTTGCTACCTGAGAAAACTGAGAAACATTTGAAGTGCTTAGATTTACAGAAAGGAAAAGGCTAAAATTGGACATTGCCACTTTTTTAATGTGGTTTGTTTTTTTTTTTTTTTGTATGTAATACCATCTTTCAGAAGTTCCTTGAGGTCAGGATGCTCTGCATCCAGCCTTGCCAGAGAGACAGAGTAAAGGGGAGATCAGGTCACATCCCATCTCTCCCTACCTCGATATGAGATTACAGGGGAGGCTCTAAGTCTCACACCAACATTTCATCTCCCTTCATGGCACTTTTTAAGACTGTAAGAAGAATTTAGGTTGCTGACACCTAATTCTGTATCACCACAGAGGTCTCGATGGGGGCTTGTCATTCATCTCTCTTCAGAAAGATCCTCCTGGGCACATGTAAGGATTCCAAGTGGGAGTTTGGGAACTCTCAGGTTAAACAGATCCCTACAGGGCTAAGCAGTCCCGTTGCAGTTTACAACTTGACAAGTTTCATGTAGCAAATTTGGGCTGGGTTTAAACTGACCCAGTGGTCATAAGGGACTGGGGAGAGTTAGATCTTGTACTCCTCAGTGCACAGAGAGTGTTTGGGACAACCAATGCATGCACAGACTCCCAGACACTCATGAATGTCATTGCATGAACAAAATACTAACTCGCACCAGTTTACAGTTACATTTGCACATGACTTGGTGCTGAATTTCTAGGATTGTTCAAACTTCACTCAAAGTGAAACCTGCGGGTGAACCAGCCTGGTTCATAACTAACTGAAGAGAAAGTTCATGCAGCATCCTAGGAAGGAGAACTGACAGGCTTCAACCGTTCCTGTCTCTAGCACAAAAAAAAAAAAAAAAAAAAAAAAAAAGAAACAAAATGAAAAGCTTATAAAAGGGAAATTATCAGATTACAGGACAAAAAAGTGTTCTTCAAACCCTAGTTCATGAACCTTTTGATGAACATGCTCAAAGGTATGTCTGAAGTGCAAGCACAACTTGGTACATTTTTCATTACTTCTGTCATCATCCTGCCAAATTCCCAGACAGCTTGGAAGAGCCCTCCACTTTTGTCTGGCCCAAGGATTCTCACCCTGAGGATTACAAGCAGTTGGCAGATGACTCTCATCACCCTGCCCTGCTCTCAGGATTCATCTCCACAGATAAATCCTGTAGTAACAGGTGGGATCCATTCCGATTAGGTCATTCACCAGAGAAATCACAYGCTCAGACCCCCGAGATCTGTCTTAGAAATAGAAGGCTCAGCAACAGGAGAAAGGCATTACCAAACTGACTGAAGCCAGAAGTGGGGTGAAGGCATCCTTACCTATTCCTTTCCACCCTGGTTCCCTGTAGGAACATGACCCTATTCCAACTCTCCACCTCTTACAGAATAACCTGAGAGCTCTGCCATGCTCAGGTTCTTCCTTGAAGGGTGACTGGCTCTGGAGCAGAAGCACATTAGCACCAGCTGGAATGTGCTCCCCAGACTTGTCCATTTCAGTGGTGTGAGCATGCATGTCCAGCCGAGGGGCAAGGGGGTAGTCAGGTGCTAAAACCATTTACTTGTCCCCATGTAAATATGCTGCTCCTGGGAGTCAAAGCCTTTAGCCAGCCAAACCTAATTTTCAAGACCACCAGGGTGCCTTTAAGGTTGTCTGCATCTCGTAAGTATTTTAACATTTTTATGAATCTATGTTCCCTGTTTCCGATAGGAGATAATAACATTCCTCTCTTTTACTGGGATGCTGGGGGAATAAATATTTATGAAAAAAAAATTAATAGTGAGATTCCATATGATGCAGCGTCCTTGTAAGTACCATAATTAGACTGCTAATATATTGTGCGAAACAAAGGAGGTTTTAGCTTCTGCTGCCTCCAGCCTAGCACAAGGAAGCAAAGTTTGTTTAGCTCTCAATGTTCTTCAGCGTCTTGTGAGATTGGGCAATTTTTAATTTTGTGTGTATGCATGAGGTTTCTACGAATACCACAGAGCCAAATCTTGTCATGATCTTTCATTCTGTCCTCCTTCCAGTCCCAGGCAAATGCAGGAAGTTTAGAGGAGCGGAAAAGCATACAAATCAAAAGTAACTGAGCATTTGTGTGTCTATTCAAAGACTTTTTTAGGCACTAGCATGGAGGATATGCTTGGGACAAGGATTTGATTTCACCCTTGCTGGCTCCCACGCCCCTAATTAGAACTGAGCTCTTTATAGGTAAATAACACTTAAGTGGAACTATTTCTGACCACTGGGGTCCTGCACTCTGCTGTGCAGCGCCCTTTCATTAGRAATTAGCCGACACGATGCTGAATAAACACATTGTATGTTTTGCAAGAGCTCTGATGTGGTCTCTGTTAATTACTCTCTTTAACCTATTACAATCATGTGCTGCTTAGCCACACACACCACAAGACTGCTTGGGAAGGGGAAGATTATGGGCTATGCACAGACAAATTCTTAAAGGGACAGACAGCATAAAGACATGCCACAATGTCTGTTTGAACTGGTGTCAGATACAATAATGAGTGGGTAGGAATAAAAATAAATACGTAGCACTTCAGGAACACTTCACATTCTCTAGGTGCTATTGCATCAAGCAATATGACCAGGACTTTCTCCCCCAGCAGCACCCTCTTGGCTCGACTGAGGAGACCAGCCTGGCTTGCTCGTTTGAGGGTTTTTCTGCAATGCCCTTGGCAGTGGTTTGTACTTGGAACCTCACCCTCTCCCCCTTACCCTCAAATTACACTTCTATTCATGACTGCCTATTCAAAGGGTGCTTAGATGCATGCTTAATGCTTTGTTGCTAAGCTTTCCTCACAGGTGCCTAAGGGCTTTTATCCTTGGAACAATAAACCGAAAGTCCACCATTCCCCTCTTCCTCAGGTGCCTGTGCTGTAACTCCTAAAGCAGATTTGCAGGGAGGCAGACAGAAGTCACCACTGCAGGGGATCCTCACTGATCCAAGGATAATTGTGTGTCAGTAATCGATGCTTTACTATCATTAGCAGCCACTTTAATACAGTCCTCGCTTAGCCCCAAGTTAGACTTATGACTATGGAATTTGCTCTGTCTTAYCAGCTTCACTGGAGCATGTGAACGATCTCAACTTCTGACTATTTAGGCACATACTCAGATGGGAAAAGTAGGCAGAAACTTGTGGGGGTTTTTTGACATTAGTTATATCAGTCCASTAAAACAACTCCTTTGTTTAGTCCTGGAGCTGTCTGTCTTCACTGGGTGTCTCCAGCAACACAATTATGCAGTAATTACCACAACACTGATTCCCTTCAGCTAAACAGGACCCAGCTTTAGATGTCCTTGGTTGAAAACTCAGTAGCCTTTCTGAATCTCAATTCCCGTATTGAAAAAGGAAGAGGCGTTACTATTAACACAATTAATTATTAATATAATATTAATATGTGCAAAGCCCTAAGGCTTCCAGATGAAAGGCACTGGATAATTGTAAGGTGTTCTCCACACAGCCATGGGCTGTTAGCAACCAACTCAAATCAAAAAAGATTATCAAGTACACACACTTAAAGAGATTGGGCTGATCAAGTAAAGAATTGCCATGGGATATTGGTCTCCCACTGCTACAGAAATTCTGAACCATTAATCTCCAAAATGCATCACAAAGGATCTGAGGCTTTTCTCTTCAAAGTGGGAGGTATTACCTTGTCACAATGTCTGAGAGCTGTGATAGTGTTATACCAAATCTCTTGCTGAAATTGTAAAGTTTCATGCGATGAATGTCTGCGATACAGAGTTGCTATTGTGGAACTCCTTCCCATCAGCCAGCCAGAAACTCTGTAGAAATGCTGACACTTTCAATTTCTTTTTTTTGTTGTTAATATTCCAGTCTTCGTACAGTCCTTTTGATGTTGGAGCTAAGTTGATATGAATCAGTCAAGACTATAAGGAGATGTACCTAGGGTTCCCTTTGTTGAAAGTAAGTCCCAAATGGACTTCCATTCCTGTTTTCAAGAGGTGGCCCAGATTCAACCCTATCTAGATTGTAGGTCTTTTATAATCAGTGGAGACAGACAAGCATTTCCAAAGGGCAAGGTAGCTCATACCTATGATGACTTGCCCTCTGTAGGTACCTAAATTCCCTGAACCATCTTCTCGTGTACCCTGGGATTGCCAAGCCCCCAATCAAGTCAGTCTAGGAGCGTAAAGGAAGCATTTCAGTTATGTGATCATGATGGGGTGGGATAAATTTATCACACACTCCCCRGCCTGTCATATGTAAAGCCAAAGAAAACTTGCAGGAGATTCTACCAGGGTTTCCTT
The DNA here is from genome assembly GCA_014549065.1 of Cardinalis cardinalis. Classification (NCBI taxonomy): domain Eukaryota; kingdom Metazoa; phylum Chordata; class Aves; order Passeriformes; family Cardinalidae; genus Cardinalis; species Cardinalis cardinalis. The sequence continues at coordinate 364,485 of JACDOX010000049.1, forward strand.
GTCAGCAAGAGCAATATCAGGACCTGTTATGACACTGTCTTGCAGCTGACACGAGCCTGTTGTGACTAAATGACACAATTGGTATTTGGTATAAGCCTGCTCTCCAGACTTTCTACCACTTTCCTTCTGCAGTGGATTAACTTTAGGTAAAGGTCTCCCTGCTGTGGCATGGGCCCTTGCCCATGTTGCAGCTCTTCATGAACGGCTGCTCCCACTGGACTCTCCACAGTCTCAGCTCCTGCAGGGAATATCCCCTGGGCTGTAGGGGTGGGTCTCTGCTCCAGCCTGCAGCCCCTCCTGTCCTCTTCCTCCTCCTCCAGCCCTCCTCAGGGTCTCTGTGTTGCTGCTCGTCCCTCCTCACCTCCCTTCCTCTCTCCCCCTGCCACTTWTGTCACTTTGTGGAACCTGTTTTCCCCCAGTGCTCCCAGCCTGGCTGAGGAGCTCAGCTGTGCCCTGTGGAGGGGCTGCTGGAGCTGGSYGGAGCTGGCTGTGTCCAGCTCAGGGCATCCCCAGCCTCTCCCACAGAGGGACCTGCYGCCCCCCTGCAGACCCTCAGCATGGACCCAATACACTCACTCTGCCTTGCTGGCACACAAGTGAACTTTTGTGGTCATCCTCATCCAGGGATCTGGAGTACCCTTAGAAATGGAGAACCTGTTAACAGTGGTTCTTTAGCTTGGGACCAGCTAAAGACCTTAAACTATCAGCTAGCTCCAGAAAGTTTTGCCATATCTCTCAGAAAAACTTCCCACATTCCTTAATTCAGGAGTGGCAAATTTCTACTTCATGCCAAGTCACTCTAAGCACAGGTCCTGGTGTGGCCAGACTTGGCTGGGTGATGTGACTCAGGGGATGGAAAGCTCTTCAGGGATCACTCTATTGCAGTTTAGCTTCTCTTGCTCCTTCAAGAGGAGTGTGAGAGGAGTCTTTATTGCAGTCCACATCTTCCTCTGAAGGGGAAACAGAGGGGCAGGCACTGATCTCATCTCTGGTAACAAATGACAGGACTCAAGAGAGTGGCCTGAAGTTTTGTCAGAAGACATTTAGTTTGGATATTAGGAAAACCTACACCAACAGCGTCATTGGGGAACAGAAGCTGGAACAGGCTCCCCAGGGAAGTGGTCATAGCAACAAGTCCGACAGAGCTCAAGAAGCATTTGGGAAATGCTTTCAGGCACATGATGTGCTTCTTGGGATTGCATTATGGGTTGAACTTGATGATCCTTGTGGGTCCCTTCCAACTCAGGATATTCTATGGGTCACCCTGCAAGTCASGATGCTGCCATAAACAGCCACCAAGCTGCTGCACACACCTTTGCATGGAACATTTCAGTCATTTCTCCTTAGTTTCTGTACATTCTCTGCTCTTATTGCAGACGAGAGAAATAACTCTCAGATCCCTGGCAGGAAGTATGGTTTTGGAAAGAGATCAGAATAGTCTGGCTAGGAGTCATATCCTATGGCAAATAGCTTGCACCACCGTTGTAAGTAGGGTTGGAAGACTGCATGCATGCATTTCTGCTTTTCAGATTGCTGGAGCTAACTGATTGCCCACAGCTCTAGCCTAGAAAGCCAGACAGCTGGAACCATCAAGGACTCTTCTGCCTAAATTAATTAGGTAAATGAATTGAGCAATCAGGCACAAAGGAGTGAGTGTGCAACAATTGCCTGTCATTTGAAATGCAAGGAGCAAGTAATTGATTGTGCAGTTATTGTACCACACAACGTAGATACACATTCCTTGCTCTTGTTTGCAATGTGGAAAAAAATAACTGCAAGACACAGATAACAATTCATCTTCCCCTGTGTGGTAACAACATCAATAGTCATTATCCTAAACTCTTCCTTCAAAATATGCTGGGCACTTAAAAAAAAAAGAAATCCTTTGCCTGTCTGACTGACTGGATTTTGCTTCAGTTGAATAACATCTAGCTTCTAATACTGGCTGGATGGACAAAGGGTCAAGAGCAGCCCTGAGGGGAAGGAATTGTGGGTGCTGGCTGACAAGAAATTCAAGGTGATCTGGCAATGTGCAYTTGCAACCCAGAAAGCCAACAATATCCTGGGCTGAATCAAAAGAATTGTGGCCAGCAGGTCCAGAGAGGTCTCATGAGAACTCTCCTGAAGTATTGCAYCCATCTCTGGAGCCCCCAACATGAGAAGGATTTTGGACCTGCTGGAGCAAGTCAAGAGGAGGGTCACAAAGATCGTCAGAGAGCTGGAGCACCTCACCTATATAGACAGGACGGTGCTGAGAGTGTTGGGGCTTTTCAGTCTGGAGARGAGAATGCACCACAGAGCAGCCTTTGAGTACCTAAACAGGTCTTGCAAGAGGTCTGGAGAGGGACTTGTTATTGGAGGGCACGTGGTGATAGAACAAGAGGTAATGGCTTTAAACTTAGAGAGGTTAGGGCTAGACACAAAGAAGAAATTCTTCACTATTGGGGTTGAGACATTGGCACAGATTTCCCAGAGTTGTGGATGCCCCATCTCCAGAAATGTTCAAGGCCAGGATGGATGGGGATTTGAGCCAACTGATCTAGTGAAAACTGTCCCTGCCCATGGCTAGGGGTTTGGAATGAGATGCTTTGAGGCTCCTTCCAGTCCAAACTATTCTATAATACATCACTGGGATTTTATGTAGCAAAGTCAGATAAAAAAGAGAGAAGAGAAGTAAGAACAAGAGAAGCAGAAGGAGTACTTTGTTATTCTCTGCATGCTACCTGGTTATTTTTATAGGCTATATCTTAAATATATTGATACTGGCAGGTGAGGAAGCACAGCAAAGCAAAAAGAAGGTGACAATTATGGTTGTGACAATTTGGCCATTGGGATTTGATACTGGCATTATTGACAAAGGAGATTGCAAGGGTCCCTGTGGAAAGAGACAATGGAATTCCCTGAATAAATAAGACATGCTGGGAAAAAGTTATGAGGCCATATATCTTGGTTTACACACAAGAGCATCCAACTCAGCTCTCCTTAGAAGATTTCCACCAGCTTTATCGAAGCTAGATGGAGACAAGGATATTCGTGCAGAGGTCAAGTTCTTTCTCATATATCATTTTTGTTTAAAAGTGGTTTCTTTCTGGAAAAACAGTACCTTAGGTTTCCAATAAACAGATTTTTTTTTTTAATACACAGAAACAGTATTTCAGTTTCTAGTTTGAGAGAAAAACAGATAAGTAGGCACTGCAATTATGTCAATTTGCACATAAAGCAATCATTTTTAAGCAGACCCTTATTCAGATGCCATAAAATTGCAACTCTTACTCTTGCATTACTTCAGAAGAAAATAATTAAGAAGGATGTAGCAAACATCCAAACAGCACTGACAGATCATCTTTCTGTCACTGAAATGTTTAGATTTTGGTTTCTCCTATACAAATGCCATTTCACCAAGCCAATCTTCAACCCTCAAAATTTAAAATGTAACAGAAATATTGGACAAAGGATAAGAAGACTATTGTTATTCCCTAAGTATTGGACTCCATGACCCAAACAATGATACTGAGTCATGACCAGTAGATCAAGTTATGATAARGGTTGGGATTAAACCCTGCTCAGGGGAAGTCCATTTCAGGCACACAGTTTTCTTTCTTCTACCCACCTGCRTCATGAGTGCTTCCATGTAGTGACACACAGACATTGAAAATAGCAAGGGGAAATGACCTGGCCATTATGGCAGAGAATTTAGGTGCAAGTTGGTGTGTACATGGAAAAGAACAGGACAGTARTTTTGTGTAGGACAGAATGAATTTCTGCTCTGGAGACCTTGTCTAGACAGGTGGGATGGGAGGGATTTGATGGAAGCAATTTGATTTTAGATAGGAAACATCCAAGTCCTTATGTGAAGTTTAAGAACTTCAGCTCAAAGATTTCAGGAGCCTGGGGCTTAGGTTAGGTTATGGATTTCCTTCATTTGCATTTTCTTAAACTCTTTGATAYTGGGCCAAACTTAAACAAGAACTCAAACATCCTTTGCCTTGCTAAGATTTCTTATGTATATATGTGTTTTCTTATGTTCTTATGTATGTTCACATATAGCTGTGGGACTTGTAACCTCAAAAATGTAAATGCCTGTGGGATGGGGAGGTGTCTTCCACAGCTGATGATCCAACATGGTTTATCATCCACCACTGGGATACAGTCTAGGATGAGACCGGAGCTGTACTTGTTTTCCATAGTGCGACAAGAAACTGCCCTGATCTCAAGTAAACAGAAAGGAAAATCACCTATTTCTTAGGAGAAGGAGAGAAACTGAGTTTTCAAGCCAAATTTTGGAGTAAAAATATGTCCACTTTGCCAGAAATCAGAAGTAAATCATTGCAATGTCCTGTGTCCCAGAAATACACACATGCTGATAACTCAGGGTGTCCTCTGGCCAGTTCAGCCTGCACAGTTGGAATCTTTGTTTTCAGTCAAAWGTGGAGTAAATATTTGCAAGAGAATATTTTCCTAACAGGGACACTTTCAAAAGTACATTTTCTGGAAAAGAGCTTTGCCATCATCCTCTTTTATTGTGCAGTCCTGCAAGCCCAGGGCAGGCAGGGACAGAGAAATAAATCAAGTGCTCTGAACCTGCATGTTCAGCCTTTACAGCAAACCATGTAAGAGTGGTTCAAACAGGAGAGTGCCGATAAGATGACCTGACTTCACAGAATTTTGAAGAGCAGTTCTTTGAACTTTTAAAGCCTCATTTGTAAAAGATAAGATTTAGGGTCCTAAAAAGGGCAGGAAAGAGTTGACAAACTGTTGTCACCTGGGGAAGCCTTCCTGATAATTTTCCTTTCCAGTTCCAAGAACAGAATGTTTTAGAAACACAAGTGGACAATAACCTTTTGGCTGAGTCTATTTGACTTTGATTCCAGTCAAATTSACATTTTAGGCTTTACTTAAGTAACTTTGATGTACTTTAAAGATTAGGTCCTGATAGTAAAAGAACCTGCATTGTTGTCTTTGTTCAGATGCTATTAAAAAAGGCAAAAACATCTGAGAACTTTCRTCACCAGCTTTGTCATTTGCTAGATAAAGCATTACTGCTGTTTTGTCAGAATTCATATTTTACTTGCCGCCCCTGTATCAGGACCCTCTGTGATAAGTAGTGCATGTTAATGAAAGAGAGTCCAGCCTGGATTCAGCTGATCTAACTTGAGACATTTACCTGAGGAATCTAATATAGGACCAAAATCATTCAATGCTTCTCCCATAAACAATGGAACACTATGTAGGATGCTTCARACATTTGTCAGCCACTTACCCTCTGGAGGTGATTCTCTGCCTTGGCTGTACATAAATAGTGCAGACACCTGAATTGCTGAAAGATAGGTAAGATAAATCTGAGCTTTCCTTCTCACGGAAGGGAGTAGAGTAAAATAACAAAAGAGGAAAATTGTAGAAGRTAGAAATTTTTTAACCCACTGTCCATACAAAGAGTGCGAGCAACACAGTTTAGGTGATCTGCCAAAGGCCAGGCAGCAGGAGACAGGCCCAGGTGTTGATCATGAYACTTTGAAAGCAGAATTTTACCTATTAAAAAAACCTTACATCTCTGGCAGTGGCCTTAAGATTTTTCCCTAATATAAACAAAGACAATAGAACTGGAAAATTATTTTWAAAAAATAAGTATTCATTTTATTTATTTCCAATTTCAGAAAAACATTGAAAATTATTAAATCATAATACTTTTCACTTTTTCCATGAAAGTTGTCAGGAATATTATATTCATAGCATATCAAGATTATCACATAAAAGCTAATTCTGAAGTTTGTTTCTCATCTACGGCATGTAAGAGTTTTGGCCATACAAACAAAGCACCAAGGCTCCAAAAACCAGTCATGTCTCTGGAATGGAGCTGGAGTTGTGTGGTGCATACCTGCCCTAAAACCATAACAAAAAACCAAAAATCTTCAAAATTTCGATAATTATTGATTTCCCTTAAAGTCAGTTAACTTTCATTTACTGAACCTTTGAAATGAAAAGCTGGGTTGCAAATAACAGAAAGAAGTGTTCCATTTGGACGCTGAAAATTTGGGGTGTATCAACTTTTTTTTCTTTAGCTGTGGTTGATTCCTTAGAACAACCTAATAGCACAAGTGTAACTTCTGATTCTTTTTCCTTTTTTTCTGGTATAAATATGCACAAATAAAAGAATGATTAGAGCAGATGAGAGTAAAGCTCTGTCTGATTCAGTATGCAGTCTCATGACAAGGTCTGTGCTTTATTTAAAAATGATAAGTAGATTGAACAAGAGAACTGAGCAGCCAGAGACACAGTTGGCGCAAGTAGCCTGTGCACAGCAAATGAATTAAAATATTCATGCATAATATATGCAACAAATAGTTCCAAAGTTGTAAGCAAATACACAACAAATAGAGATAGAATGAAACTAATGTAATTAAGTATTTGCTATAAATACTTTGGCTGGTTCTTATGGATAAAATTTCTACTGCAGTGAAGAGAAAGAAAATTTCTGAATTATAGAAAACAGAATCCAATTCAGCATTTGACAGAAAGCGTTTAAAATTTTATCGTAATAAGTTCACGGATAAGCAAAAAAAAAGAGGAAAATTTACTGCATGAACAGTGAAGTATGAAAAGGATTTTGCCAGGGTACCCTATCTGTCTTTGATGTCCACTTTAAAAAAACATATTTTAATAAAACCTTATGGAGAGTAAAGTGAAGAGCCATAAAAATAATGTGAAAATTACATAAAACATACTGCTGTGAGGCACTGAAAGAGCTGCACTTGCTTAGCTGCTTCCTCAAACAGAGCATAAGCAGTGAAAGGTCCAACTTAAGCAGCGGAAAGCTTAACCAACAGAGGACACTCTTAAGAGAAAAAGCAGGTCATTTATTTCTTGATTTTTTTATATTCAATGTGTGCATTAATGACAGACAAATTAATTAATAGTGCAGAGTTGTTTGAGAAACCATGCCAGGTTTGCAGATATTTGTGAGGAAGACAGTGTTTATTTGCTTAATAAAAATAAAGTCTAAATAGTCTTCCCCTTGATTAAGAAATTTGGGGATCTAGCAGTAAGGGTGCCTAGGAGCCTGTCAGAAAGAGAATTGTGTGTGGACAACCTATTGTTTCTGCCTAGGAGAAGGCTTGTAATAGACTTTTGCTCCAGAGAGTTCACTGTCCTGCTGCACTGGAGTTTCTTCTACTTCTAAACAGGCTTTAGCCATAGGTGAGTTTGCAGTAAACAGGCAGCTGATCACAGGGAACTTTGTTCTATGTTGACATCAAAAATACTCTTTGTGCCAGTGACCTAGAGAGCAAAGAACCCTCAAAGTGGCAAAACTGCCAGGTCACTCCAGCACAGCCCATTAGAAAAGGCCATGTGCACACGGAGTGTTCACCATCTCCAATGGTCTGTTTGTCCTTGCAAGGCCAAACATATGTATTGCCCAAATAAACACAGTCCTTTGAAAACAAAAACAGTGAAGTCAGACTACTCAGTACTCCATTAAACTACTCAGGAAAAACATTCAGTTCCCTAGAAGCTATGATGCTTCTTACTCATCCCACCTTCTCACCATTACACCTCTCTGATAGGACTCGCCTTTCCTTTCCCATGTCACATAAGATGCCCTCAGGAAAGGGCTGACAGGGATCTTAGCACGGTTATTCCACACACACACAGTTAGAAAGGACAGTAATTAAGGTAATTTTCATTGGAAGGAGGAGAGAAGAGAAAGGAGATAAAATAGATGAGAGAAGGGATGGCTCTCTGGGTCACAGTTTAGTTTAGGTCAGTGAATTAGGGAAAGGGAAACGAGAATTCACTTTCCAGATCCCATTCACATTCAGATATTTAGTTCAAAGGAGACCATGAGCAACTAAAGCCACTCTAAGGTCACGTTAGATGAGGCTTAACCATGTGCTGAGCATGATCACCAGATTGTAACCATCAAGAGAGACCTGCAGGAAACACTTTGTGAGTTTTCTGGGGATCAGGCAAAGTTTGTGAGTTTTCTGAGGATCCCTGGCTTTTGAGGTTCTTAGGATGCCCTTCTTCAAATCTCTATTCAAACAGCCCCTTGAGTTTTCACAGCATAACCTCAGATTAGGTACCTGGAGGCTGTAGACACATCCAGCTTTGATTGGTAACAGTGCAGCTGCCCTGAGTACCTGAATTTTAGACTTGGAAATTAAAAAAGTGGGAGGTAGGAGGCAGCTGATCTTTGTAGAGCTCCAACATTATCTATTTCAATGCTCATTAAAGAGTTTCAGCATTGCATTAAAGAGTTTCAGCCTTTCATTCTTATAATTTTATTGAACTGTCCTTCCATTCCATCACTTCATGGCTAATTTCCTAATCGCTTTCATTGTCTATTTTGCTCAACTACAGTTGTTCACAATGCTTCACCTCCAATACAAAACCACCTGGATATATTTGTTTTTCCTCTTTGCTTTCAGCATCGTTTTATTGTCCCCTTTGTTATTCTTTTCTGTAAAATCTCCTTCTATGTCGACCTTCTAGATGACAAAAGCAATTTAAAAAGCATCTACAGCTGAAGCTAATACATTCAAATTGTTTTGCTTGCAGTGGGAGTACACCAATAACATTCTCTTCCTACACATGTTCATTTACACAAGTAAGAAGTTATTCCTCAGCTGTGACTTATCTGAAATCATAATGAAGTCACCTTGCGCAAGTGCAGCTGAACAGTTTTTCCGTTTTCTGTGAAACCTCAAAGTTCTGACACTTATGACTGTACAAAATGAAGATTAATTTTTTTAAATTGTCGATATATATTGCAAAGCAAAATTTACATTTAAAATTTCATGCTGAAATGTCATACGCCCTTTTGGATGAGTCCAACCATCTCTGTTTCCACAACTATAACACAGCACAATTTTATCCTCTGGCTTGGTTTCACCTCTGCTTGCTTGCCAGAGCAGCAGGACTCCATGTTGCTCAGCAAAAAGTCAGGCAGGCAGAGGAAAAGAATCCAACATATCGTGCAATACATAAATTTTCTTCCCTCTCTGTTTCTTTCTTCCATCTTCTGTACATGCTCAACTGTTATCTCCAGATGCTATCATGTAGAGGAGAAACACTTATCTTATTCTTCTCTCCAGGAGGCAAGGAAAAGAGCAGGAYGGGTTTCTTCTGAAAAGAAAAATAATTTCTCTCACCTGAAGTGAGCCATCCATAATGTGGATGCCTGCATCTGAGTGAGTTCCCTAAGATCCTTTTAAAAACATTGGGAAAAAACTGGCAATTACAGAGTGTGAGGTTCTTCTCTTTCAGACATTTATCTGAATCACCCACTAATATCTGTATTTCCCTTGTGGTTGTAAAAGGGATTAATAATGGTAGTTCAGATGGGCTCTGTATTGGAAACATTTGCAATGAGATAGCATGGAATTGCTCAGTATAACAAGGGTTTCCTACTTGAACAAGAAAATATTAAGTCATAAATAGCAAAAATGAAATTCTGAATCCATGTTAGATTCTGAACCTGTATAGTTGCCTTTTAYTGCTAGGACTGTAGGTTTCAGTTATGTTTTTTCTGAGTTACAGATTCACAAAATTGGAGGCAAGTTTTAGATCCCCTTACTGTATGCAATARCCATTGACCATTTTCATTGGTTTAGCCACTCTGAAGGGATTAAAGTTGACTGCAGAAGCCAAATCCTAGCAGGGTTTGCTGAGAATTCAGTAGTAAATCTAGAATAAAATAAAAAGTACACTACAGGTGAAGATTAACTTCTCAGTGTAATTTAGATAGGTTAAATACCTGGAGCTCTCAGTCTCCTTAATGATTTGCAAATGAAACCATTCTGATTATGGCTCTGAAAACACACCCAACTTCAATTTTACATTTTGAAAAATGGCACATTAAAATTATTTTAAAATAATTTCATTGCCCTCAAACTTTATTTCAGTCATATAAGTTAAAAATTAGGGGGCACAATATTGGTTGGCACAGCCTGAAGGATTGCTGTGTTTCTATCTACGGAAAACACATACTAAAATCTAGAACAAGGTATCTGTGAAACATGCTAAGTACTCAGTGAGTTGTTACTGCTGTGATCTTCTTGAAAAATCTGTTGGGGYCTTCCTTGTCGCTTCAAAAAAAAGTGAAGTCCAGGGGACAACTATTAACCTGATCAYTCTTATAGTGAGAATGTTGGCTAACCTCAGTCAGGTGCTTCCAAGATGGTGAATATATTGTCTCTTTTCATCTTAAAGAAACCCTGAACTCCCACTTTTTCATTATGAGGCCTGCAAGTCTCTCTTGAGGAACAAACCAAATGAGAATCAAGTTCAGTTAAGAAGCCCCAGGCTCGATGCTGCAAAATTTCCTCTCCAAAATCCAGAATTGTTTAGAGCAATGGGCAATGGTTATTAACACTAAATCTAAAGGAAATAATTATGTGCACGCATTGCAGCTCGTTACCTGTGGCATACCTGTACTGCAGGCTTCAGGCTTTGCAGTCAGCTGGTGCAATTAAAGCCAGCACTGCATCACTAGGAGGGACCATAGATTACCAGAGACCTGAGCTTTAGCCAGACTGATCTGCCATCCTGACTGAGTCACCTCATCCCTCGTATCTTCACCTTTTCATGTCTTCAGACTGTGAACACTAAGGCAGAAAAGGGCTATGGAACCTGMTGGAATAATCCACCCACATTTTGGGTTGCTGATTAACATGTACTATTCTTGGGAATGGGCCAAAAGCAGTCTATAAGATTAAAGAATTTTTCTGGTAGTAGCAGTCCTCTCTAGCCATTCCAGGATGCTGTAGCTTCTACCTGATATGCCAGGGGCACCTCTGGACATGGGAGGGCTACAGGGCTATGGGGCATGGCTACAAAGCCACTAAACTTCTCATTTATAACATGTGTAAGGCATATGTATATGTATATGTATATGTATATGTATATGTATATGTATATGTATAAATAAATATAACTATCTGAAATATAATATATGGTTCTATGCAGTTTTTTGTTTGTGTTAACAAAAAAGTGTAAACATAATTGAGTAACTTACAACCTCTTATGTTTAACATTCTGACATTGAAGGRACTGAGGAACAGTTTTGGAAGTACTGAAGTAAAATGAAAAAGTAGAAATTACTCTTTTCACTTGTGTAGCATTTTGCTTTTATCAAAATCAACAGATTCCCATGACTTTTTATTTTTTGAAGAGTTTAGAACATTTTGTTCAATTCTGGCCTTGAAACCTTCTTTTCTTCTCAGGCAATTTTTTCCTAGAAGCATGAGGTCCCTTTTGCCTGGTTTCTCTGTGTAGATAATYCCCTAGACAAATATTTGCTAATTATTTTTGCCCAAGTCCTGTTCCATCACAAGCATTGGAAGGGCAAAGAACACTTTTTCCTCCAGCACAATGGATCTGGCAGGACATCATTATCCTGGATAGAAATATCAAGTGAACTTGTAGCATTACAAAGCGAATTCACCATCAACACATTCTGCTAAGCTGACAAGAGAAATTCTGTGCAGCTACACTGCTCTGACAATATTAGTCTGTTTAATCTTTTTTGATAGTTGCCTGTGAACATAAACAGAAAAGGAGAGAGGTCAGCTTGGATCTACAGGAAGAAAGAAAGCTCAAATGAAATCTGTGGCTGTTGAAAATGGGTTGTTCTTTGGTTACTTGAAACAAACATTTAAAACCTCTGGATAAAGAGATTTATACTGTGTGATAAACACAGGCAGCAGCTTCACCAGAGGAGTATTTTTCTTTTCCCTTATTTAATACTCAGTGAAAATGTTGTACACACACATGTATATGTGAACATGCTCATTTTGAGCATTTTGAAAGCATGTTGGTGTGTGGTTAACAGGTCACTCAAACTTCTGAGGGAGTTGTTTCTTCTTAATTCTCTTTTTTTATTCTTTTCCTTCCCTTTTTGACCATGGCTACAGGAGCAGACGGTGACAAATGATACATAAAAGGACAAAGTTGGAGAATTTTTGTTTWTTGTCCAGAACAAGTTAACTTTCTMAGCTCAGCTGACTTAATCTGAACTAAAAATACTCCACTTATTAGGCAGGATGGTTTTAAAATAAGGCTAAGTTGGTCCAAGTGATCATCTGTGGCTGGTCTCCTGCCCATGAMCTGGGGTGGTGCCCTGGTGCTCCCCAGCACAGACTGGCTCAGCACAGCCCTTCTGGCTGCTTCTATAACCAACACAATCTGTTCACAAAGTGCAAACACTGGGCAGCTCTGAGATTAACAGATGCAGTTTGGGAAGTCATCAAAATTATGTGAGSAACCCTCACAAGGAAGAAAGGCACAACACTGGCTTTTATGAGACCATGATCAAGCCTTAAAGAGATCCAGTGCCTGAACCATAAACTATTGTTAAATATTATGGAAGAATTGGCATCTCTTTTACTGGGAAGGTTTACAGTTAGGTCTGGTAATGGAACTATTCTCTCATCATTACAAGAGGCTTATAATGCTCTAACAYTGTTCCTAACCCTGAAAAAGATCAGTTGCTGTGCCTTTCACACAATCTTAGTTCATTAATAAGTACAGATGCTGCAAACTTGGCTCTAGTAATGGCATGCAGATTAACTAAAGTACTGCCACACCTCCTGCAGCTTTAGAACCCAGTGGAAATTGCATTTTGGACCTGATCTGAGCAGACTGTTCAGCTTTCTGTATCACAAGAAGCACTAGAGAAAGCCAGATTTAACAGGCTAAATGGAGAGAGAAAAAAAGGCATTTTGCTATGTGCAAWGCTGTTCCTCATCACAGCATAAAAAATAAACTTTGGAAGACAATTTACTGGTTAAATTAAAAGTCTTTATTCCCCTGGGAGGTAACACTTAAAAGATGCAATCCATTCTCCTCATCCAGTGCAGATTGGGAAAATGAGGCAAAGTTGTCACTTATTCAGTAGAGATTTTTTTATCCATTTTTTTATCTGCTGCATGTGTGGAGTCTGACTTGAAAGACAAAACAGTAACATGAAGAATCACAAAGAGTTGTGACACCATTTAGACAGGAATTCCTTGAAAAAACAATGCTGGAATTTATGAATTAAGAATTGTGGGGACTGTATGGCTCTAGAACCTAAAGCACTGGGAATCCCGTTTAGCCATGTGTTAACATTTTCCTTGGAAAAACAAGAGAAAAAGAATTTCAGGGCACAGAAAGTATAAAGTATAACACAAAAGTATCTATGAATTCAAGACAAATGTCTACTTAAATCTAAAAAACCTATATGACATACACTGATAGAGAGTCAGTTTGATTTTGTTGAGTTTGAAAGAAATGTACAATCCTTACAATGTATAATGGTCTAGTAGATCCTAATGGCAGTAGAAGACAGAGACCCTGCCTGTGGTTCACGGCTTTCTCAGCTGGGAATCTAAGATTAAGAGCTGCTACACCTCTGACCAGGCAGGACAGAGACAAATTGCAGCCAAAACAATCTCCAAAGTTGTTTGCCTGGTGGGCTTAGGCTTCAAAATCTCAACTCGGAGCGCACCTGGCAAGGACTTGTGAAAAATGTCAACTTTATTTTCCCTCTGTGTGTGCAATTATGCAGGCACTGTAGTATGGGTTGGAGTCTAATCTCATATTTTAACTCTTCTCCTGATCTGTTTGGATACATAAGCACACACTCCATGTGGATATAAGCCGAGGTCAAGAGTGCAGTAGAGCAAAAGTCAAGAGGAGTAACCTGGCAGGACTAAGCATAGAAGGCAAAGTGGACCAGGAGACCTTGTCCTTGGTTCTTCTCAAGAGCCATAGTGAAGGCCCTGARTCTGGGCTGTTGGGTCAGAATCAGTTGCTGGAGAGACTGGCCAACAGTAATTTCACCTATCTAGTGGACACACTGTTTTCTCTTATACTGCAAAATAAGTGTGGTCATGTTGATATGAGTCCTAAGTGCAAGATTTAGAGTGGGTTTACCAAGRGCAAATCAAGCCTGGCTGACTTGGCTGCTTCCAGGGATAAAATATCCTGTTTGGATGATGAGCATGTATTGGATAAAGTATACTTGATTTCACTAGGACTTCTGACTGATCTCCACAGTCCTTTCATCTGGAAGCTGAGGATTTATAGTCTACCAGATGTCATGAAAGCTGCCTGGACTGTTGATCTCAAAGGCTACCAATCAATATCTTGATTGGTAACCATCAAGCAGCTGTTGGCCAGTAACAAACAGTATCAATGATCTGAACAATAAAATAGAATAAATCCTAAGTMATTTTGAAGATGATGGGAAGTTAGGAGTGGTTGACACACTGAAAAGCAAGCAGAGCGTCAAAGAAACTGGTCCTTTATAAACCTGAAGACAGAGATAACAAAAAAATGTTATGAATATCAATGAAGTGTGACGTTCTGCACTTGGCTGGGCCAGCCCCTGGCATCCAAACAGGGGCTGCTGGGGAGAAGCCCAGTGAAAAGGACAAGCAGACACCAGGCTGGATAGGAGCCAACAGAAGCTCTCTCTGTAAATAAGATAAACCACATCCTGAGCAGCAATAGGAGGAGTATGTCCAGCAGATCAAATTACAATCCACCTGGAATACTGTGTCTCACTGTGGATGCTCCTACTCCCAAGTTAAGAGAGATATACAGATCCAGCAGAAAGATACCAAAATGGTCCAGAAGATAGATGACATAACACGCAATAAGCTGTTTTATCTGGTGAAGGGGAGACAATGAAGTGAATAATGAGCAACGGYCACAAGATGTGGCTGGGGAGGCTCAGTTTGGACATAAGGAAAAGCTTTACTAGGAGGGTAACAGTGGAGGAGGTGCCCAGAGATGCTGCAAAATCACCATCCATAGGAACTTTCACAACTTGCCTAGACAAAGCCACAGCTGACRGCAGGTGTTGGCAGTAGTCCTGTATAAGAGGAGGCTGATCTCAATTAGCTTCAATCAGTTTCTCTGTAATTCTGTAAAACCTATGATAATTTCTCATTCATTTCATTCTGCAATAATTGCTAATAAAGAAAACCCACTGATTGGTGAGTTTATTYTGCTATTTATAGAAAATATAATTACCATATTTGTCTAGCTTTCTATTGTCTAATGGTTGTTTAAGCCATTTATTTTACTGTTCTGCATACTTCCCGTTCAACTGATAAGTGTATCTGGCTATATTTAGCAAAAGCTGTGGCTGTATTACAGCCTCATCCACTTGACACGGTTATGTTTCACATGAGGCAGCCCATCTTGTTCCTGATGACTCATTGTCATTGAAGATATTTCTGTTCAAATTACTTAAGCCATTTCACATGGTTACTTTATGAGCTTTCATGTCTTCTCATAAACCATCATGTACAGCTTTTGTTTTCGTATGTATTAGGAGTCATACACGGAGTCCTCCTTTGAACAGAAATCTCATTAGCAGGGAGAAAAACAGGCCRCGGAAATATAAAACAGAAGAAATAGAAAGGCAAAGAAACAAAGCCACGCATATGGCAGTCTGCTGCTATTTCATGGTGTGTGAGCTCTCTCTCCACAAGGCCTTGTAACCACTGATGATGCTGATGGGAAGTAACTGCTACACTTCTCCCCTGTGCTGGCCTTCCCTCAGCATAGGATGAGGTTTCATGTAGAGTCTGTTACAAGAGCTGGGATTCTCTGGGAGGCAAAGAGTAAAACTCATTATAAAATGTGAGGCATTGACTTGAGTGCTGAAGCACTTATTAATGACCTGATTCARACCTAAAGAATCTCTCCAACAAAGGAGGCTCTTCTGCCAGTGAAGCACAATTTGAGACTCATAGCTTGTATACACAGAGAAAATTACCAGCATAATTATGCCAGTATAATTATACTAGTTTAGCTATGCCAGTAAAATTCTCCCTCTGTGGACACTGCTGTCCCAGTAAAAAAATACTTCTTTTCTAGGGAGCTCATCTCAATATARTTTAAATAAGGGCATTTATCTTGAGATAAGAAAAGAATGGGAAGTTTGACTGGCAGGATATACTGGGACAGCTATACCAGTATAGTTAGCCATTTCCATATAGGCAGCTTTCAGTTGTTCACAGGAGTGTGAGATTGTGTCTTCTTGATGAAAGCCCTGAGTTTAAGTGTTTTCACATTGCTTCATCTACTGAAGTCAGAATAAATAATTATAAAAGAGAATCAGCTCAGTAATAGGATCTGATAAGCATATATCTCTGCTCAGCAAATTGCTGTGCTTGCCTCATTAGGATTAACCACCCTRCAGACAAAGAAGCCAAGTCGCAGCTTCTAAGGATGCAGTGCCAGATGGAAGTTCCTATTCAAAAAATATCTCAGGAGGTGTCTTGGCATCTGTTACTGAAGAATGTTATGGGTAAAACCTTAAGAACCAGCCCAAAAAAGGGGCAAACAGATGCTGGTGAAGCTTTTGTGAGGTTCTCACAAAAAATTCTAGAAGTYCATGTTTTTTAGCTGAGCTGTTGCATTTCAAAAAAAAGCATTATACAGACCCATAGGCTGATGAAGATCCTTTTACCTGGATCTTCATGAGAAAAGCCTTCAAATTATTGCCATTAAAGCTTTGGCTCAACTCTTCCCTGTGGTTAGTCACAGAGACTCACAGCTCTTTAAAGTCAATCACCTGAAGAATTTTATTAGGAGCTGGGGATCAGTCCTGCAATGCATAAAAGAAATAAGCAGGAAGGACACTTACCACTGAGYTTTCCCTTGCTGCTTTTGCAAAAACCATGCCAAGACTGTAGATCTCAGAACCTCCACCATTCCCTGTTTTCATCACTACCCCAACTGGAAAAATTTTGGGCAGGGAAATGTCAGCTCTATTTGCCATTTGTGTGCACCTGTGCAGGTGTAGATTTGAGGCTAACCTCAAGTCCTCTGTTTGCTGGGTAGCATGCTCAGGTATGGACTTCAGCCAAGGTCTGGATTATGGTAGAGCAGGAGCCAAGAAGAAGACCCTGGCAGGACTGAGCAGAGCAGGCAGCAGAGCATTAGGAGACACGTTTCCTCAGGACTTCTCAGGGGCCCCAGTGAGGGCTCTGAGCCTGGGATGCAGCAGGGATAACATCCATCAAAGCAGCAGGGAAAAGAGCAGCCCATGGGATAGAGCATACTTGAAGTCACTCTAGGATTAATCCTTTGTGTAAGAGAAAGCCTGTGAGAAAAGAAAGAATGAAATCCAAAGCAGTGAGCGGGCTACCAAAAAGTATTTCCAGCTTTTGTGAAGTGGTATGCTTGGTCTACAGATAAGAGGTTTGATAGACCTTGATGAAAGGCCTGGCCAACTAAGAAGGATGCACTCAGATTAAGCTGGTCTGAATTTAATAAAATATCACACTTTCTTCATCATTAGCCATGTCAGACCTGACCCACAGCAGTGACCATCTGTTTCCCAGAAGATGCCCATGGATGTCAACTCTCAGGACATGCTAAATTYATCATGAGATGAGKCATCCCTACTTCCTTATGTAATTCATGATCCAAAATTGTGTTCAGGATTGCTCAGCCACTAGATGTCCCTGCATACTACAGGGCAAAGCAGAGAGGACTAGCTCCACATCCAAAGAAAAAGCTGGAGAGCAAGCAGCATAGAAGCCTTCCTATTTGTGTGCCAGCTCTCTGCCTAGGTGGAGGTAGCAACGCAATGATTTTCACTTGCTGACAGGCTGTGTAGTTGTGAGCATACCTCAAGGAGCGTGCTTCTTGCATGTCCTGGCTTGAATTACTGAGCTCCAACATGGGAATATTCACAGAAAAATGGGAAGATAAATCCTTTTCTCTTAGATCTCTGAAGAGGCAAATCTGACTCCAGTTTCTCCAAAAGAAGCTTTTCTAAACTAAGCAGTTTCACCATCCTAGCAGACTGACCCAGAGTGGGAGGAAATTCAACAGCAAAAGCTCTTATCTACTCTTTCTGTTGGATAGGTCATAAAAGGACATCAAATGTTCCCTCAGACCCCTTCCCTGTGTTATTTCTGCCATGTGTACTCACATGCACTCTTCTAACAATATTCTTGTGTTCAGGACGTGTATTTAGCTCACCAGCACTTTGGAGCATGTAAGGTCAAGGGCCATAAAAATAGGTTGTGCAAATCCCATGGGGTCTGCAACAAATGCCAGGCTCTGATCTGACTGCAGAGGTAGAAATCAATAGATGAGGAACRTGTTTGAGTGGCTGCAGAAATCTTTTATCTTTTGCCTGGCAAACAACCACTTTGGCTTGTAAGTACAGGACCTGCACCATCACACAAGTGCTGGRGACACACAAACACATAAACTTAGAGGGGAAAATATTAAAAGTTTTCCCTTTTTTCCTGAGAAACACAAACACAGGCACAACTATGGATGTCAGCTTGGAAATGCCCTTTCAAAGTGCTTAATTTTTAGAAGATGAAGGACAGATGTGTCAAACTGGGCAACCATRAAAGGAAAGCTACATAAATCGCACTTTTGACAAACTTACCCGAGTACCTTGCTCACTTACCCACTTACCTCTTTTCTATTTTACTTTCCTAATCCCAGCTCAATTATAAGCAAGTAAGGCAGCAGCCAGTGGGTCTGATGTGAAAATAATGATGCACTGCATCTGTAAACAAGAGTTCTCTGGTGGTATTAGGACCACCACAATATTTCATAGAAAGCCTTACATTTTTACGTGAAGAGCTGGTGTATAAAGAGCTGGTACAYTAAAGGATGCTTCCAATGGTATATCTTATTACTCATCACTGACTCAGTTTGATAATGTAAAGTCAGTGAGAGAAGTTGCTAGCATTCCTTTGTGTTATAATCATTAAAGAGCAACCGCCAGCATTCCCACACTTTCAACTTCTGCAAAATTATTGCTCTTTGCCCTTTACCACATCTGTGTTTGCATAACCAAGTGGTGTTCAGCTTGTCAACACCTCTTTATGTTTTACCTTCCTCCCTCCAGGGCTTTGTTTATGTGTCATCAGAGCAAATCCACTTCTGAGGATTAGAACCTCCTTTTCCATAGCATACAAAAGGGATCAATAATTGCCATATTAATTCTCAAGCATGAGCTCTGAAGCAATGAAAAAGACCTGTACAATGAAATCCAATTTTAGGAGAAACAGTTTGGCTGATTGCCTCACACCCTGCACTGCAGGGTTCCTTTTTGGCAGTGTTCAATGCCAGGTGAAACCACCCAGCATGTAGGCCGGCAGGAAGAACGTACTAGTGCTTGATCTCTGGCCAGGGTCACTGCAAGTCCAACACTTTCCTTACCTCTGGTAGCACRCGTGTTGCAGTGCCTCTGGGCTCAGGTCACAGGTGTAGAAATGTACTTGACAGAAAATTTGGGCCACATCTGTCTTTGGTAGAATTTAGGTGCTCAGAGCCATGTTCATCACCTCCTTTGCACCCAAGTCATTGTACTTTCTTTTCTTTTGACACACGCTGACCTGTGTCAACAGCTCCCTGCTCTCTGCCTTGCCTACATCTTCTGAATCACTTCACGTCTCACCAGCTAGGTACAGAGATAACAATGAATTTAGGACATTTATGAACACAGCCTCTAGGTCCAAAATGATGGCCTGTACKAGTATTCAGGACCGTGTGATATTGAAGATGGTGAAAAATCTACTCAGCCTCCTGTGCTCAGAGTTGTGCTCAACMTTTTCTCCTACGAGGAACAGTTAGGTTTGCTTTACTAAGCATCTAAATTGTTGCAGCTCTGAGGCAGACAATGAGGCTCTGACATACTACCTTAGAGAGGCTGGATTATTAGATGTTCTCAGACTGTGGTAATACTGACAGCATCAAAACAACATTTGCTATTCTGACTCCTGCATATGTCAGGACGTTAAAGACCAGACTCCAGAGCCTGTCCAGGCATATAACTTTGCTTGCTCTTTCCCAGAACCTAGCCAGATGTCCACTTGGTGTCTTTCAGAAATGAATCACACTATAAGTATTCAGTAAACTCCCTGTATTGGCAATGAAGAGCAATAGGCTCCTCTATTGAGCACCTAAATTGCCCATTGTCCATTTGGGGAATCCTAGGTGCCCAGCTTAGGTGGCATGAGACACCCTGATGGATAGGGTAACTGCTGCCATTATCATACTTACATTTGATGTCCACGGTGAAGTAGTTTGAACATGGATTTTATCCCTTTTTCAAATTGTAGCACCTTGTTCAAGCACTGAAACTTCTGCATTCAGTTCTTGGTAAGAAAATACAGGAAAGTTGGGATGGTTTCCTTGAACATCAGACTCTGAAATATCTTTTAGGGAAAACTTCCTTCAACAGCTAAACTMCAGCAGCTGTAGTTTGCCTGTTTCAACAACCGGCAGACATTTTCTGGACTTGATTTCTAAATGCTATTCCAGCTCCTCTCTAAATTTCCTTTTTTGATATTGCATAGGACATTTGCATAAAACTGAGGAACTCAGCCAAATACTTCTCTTACCACTTCAAAGTTACTGACCTCCAAGAAGCTGGACTGGTGTAAAGGAGGGAAGAATCTGACACAATAGGCTCAGTGTAATTAATCCACTGTCCAATACCACCAGGTAGCTGCAGTTGTGTCTGGCCAAGCCCAAGGTAGGTTTGGACTCAGCACCATAATAACAGTTTCAGACATCTTCTGGATCACAGCTGATTCATGCCTTGCTACTTAGAAACAAAGCCAGGACTTGCTTTCATTCAGACTCCAGTAGATATTTCCTAAAGATGAATCTTAGACAATATTTTAATACAAAAGAAGTCATGCTATGTTTCTTGCACTTTTGCATCCAAGCTGTGSGGAATCCTGTTTCCTGTTTGATTTATGATATTACCTAAGGTTGTAGTCAAGCTGGGAGGTGAAGTAAATGCAGAAAACATGGGATTTACAGAACAAGACTGCCCAAAAGTGGTGGTTATATTCTGTAAATTAGGAAGGCTCCTGTGTTCAGTAATCAGGAGAATAAGCAAGTGACTGAAGCAATTGTGTTTCTCCACATTCCTTCTGACTGGTCATCCTGATTAATGTCTCAAAATTGTCGCTCAAGTGACATTTTGAGGTTTTGAAACAGGAGAGGCTAGTTGGATGTCTTTTTAGTAGCTATCTCTATAGCTATTTTAGCTATCTCTTTTTTTAGTAAATTCCCAGATCACTGCACCATAGGTAAGTTGTGACATATGGGCTAAGTMTGAAATGCTGAGTGCTTCAGGTATTTTGTAGAAGAAAGTAAGTTGAATACAAAATTCCTTTAGCTGGGTAACAATAACAAGATTTCACAGGACTGTACCATTTGGGTATTCAGCATTCCTTGGGGTCTGTTACTCTGTGCCCCCAACAGTCAGCCCTTAATTCTGATCTGTGAGCATACTCAGATTGATCTTAATTAATCTGATTCGCACTATATTAATGCTCAATTTATCAGTGAATTTCAATATGCATAATAATACTAATAATAGATCTGGACTTAAATTTGAAATAGATCTAGTTTATGATACAGACTGCATGCCAGAAGGCCAAATGTGAAAACTGGGACCAAATAAGCCACCTTTGACAAAAATCAAAATTCACATTTTGAAAACACATGTTCAGGAATGGTAGGTTCAGGGATAGGGATATTACTGRCTCACATACAGAACATAAATTCTGATCTGCATTTATTTTAAATTAAATTGAGATAAAATTCTGTGCATGAGGAAATTGATCAAGTACATAAGGCTATGTGATTTTTTCAGGCTACAGCRAACATTGTTGACTCCAAAATCTTCTCATGGACTGTGAGCYTGGGAAGTCAGAATTGTGGCCAGTTGCTCACTTTGTCTGAGATTGATTAGATTAATCTCTGAAGCTTTGGGTCAGAGACATTTTTGGACAATAGCTCTTCACCACAGTTGCAGATATGACCACACTATATCTGTGCTTGAATGTAAACTTCAAATAAGTAAACTTCAGTTAGGACAAACCCATATTCTTTGGCAATTAATAGATGTTAAATTACTGCAACTTGATCCTTTTTACGGTTAGYTTAATGGTTGATTCCAACAAATAGTTGAATCTATTAATTAACTACAAAKAAATTATTTCCCTTTTCCAAAGCTTCTTTGTATTCTACCAGGCTTCCTATATCCTGTCATTTCAGGATGTGGTCTTGATGTGCCATAGCATATGTAATTCATAGAGACACTATCAGATGCATCATACAAAAATAAGGATCTGGGAAAAGGAGAGCTCACACTTCAATGACATGCAATTATTTCAGATAGCAAATGGCTGCCGGCAAAGTCTGACATACTTCTGTTAACCATGGGCAGGCATTCCCATTCTTGAGGGAAGACATGCAGTCTGGTGGCTGGAGGAGTGGACTAACTTTGGTTTTGAGCTCTCTATTGACAGTGACCTCATGCAACCCTTTTGAATTTACTCTGATAACTGTGAGTGAAAGGCAGAGAATTATTAAGCCATCTTTCAGGGACCATTAGCAGGCTTGACTCATTGACATCAATATTGCCTGTAAGGTTTTGGAACATCACAAAGGAACACGTAACAACAATAGGGATGTGAGGGAGCAGAAAGAGTAACATTGCTCTACAAAGGATGAGCTAGGAGCTGATATTAGCACAGGTTGTACTSTCATCCACAGCTCTTGCTGCTCCTAATGACACAGTATCCTGAAGTCTCAAAGTTAGGTATGTTCTTTGTCAATTTTAATTTCTCCCTGTTRGCAGCTGATGACCATTTGCTTTTTGTCATGACAAAAATTGCCTTTTCTTGAAAAGCTTTTTTTTTTGAGGTTTTTGTTATTCTCAGCTCTAGTTTGTTTTGTGTTTTGTTSTTTCTTTGGTTTTGGGGCAGAGTTTTTGTTTGTACATTTGTGGGTTTTTAAATTAAGAACAATAGTATCAGTTCCTCCTTATTACTACTCAAAATGCCGTATCTGCTATGTGGCATTTGCTCATTTTATAGCCACATCAAAACAGTTACACCTAATTTGCCCATGATTGACTAGTGCACACTATTTTGTTCTCTGTCCTTTTCAATAGATGCAAACAAAATTTATAATGGAAATTGTTGTGATTATTCATTAAGCACATGACCTTGCACCTCATGTAGTTACACACATCCACTTCTATTAGCTCACTCATCAAAATTCTTCCTTGCCTTCCATTTTCTGATTCTCTGCTGTATTGATGATGCCTCTCAGCTTTGTGTCAACAGCTAATTTAATTTACATGTTCTTCCRGTTTATGTTAAGATCACTAATGAAAAATTTGGCAACGTGTGTCAAGAGCAATCCCTGATGTTTTGTGTTAGTGTCCTCTTCTCACAGGGTCAGTTGATAAATTCATAGAAAATTGAGGTTAGGAGAGACTTCTAGAGATCCATTAGTCCCTTGTTCAAAGCAGCACTGATAGCAAATCAGGTTGTTGAACCCATCAAATCCCTCTTCAAGATGTCAGCAGTTGTTTCATTTCTGTCTAATTTCTTGGGAAAATCTGATTATTTTAAAGTTCCCCTTTTGGGTCACCTTTTCTATATTAAAAACAGTTGTCATTTGGCAGTACATTTAGATGTTTACCACAATGCAACTATCATAGGTCTGTGCTGCTTCATTTCTCTGGAGGTGAAGTATTTTTATTGACTTCCCTTTTGCTACTGATTCTGAATATCTAAAATGGGACTTTGGCCTATCCAATGGTGTGGAGGTTTCTTTCRTATTTCCATTTTCTCTAGAGATCATAAGAATTCAAGAAATGGAAAAGATGGTCCTTTGAGATCTCAAACTACTCTAATTTCTTCCC
This sequence comes from Cardinalis cardinalis, assembly GCA_014549065.1. Lineage (NCBI taxonomy): Eukaryota > Metazoa > Chordata > Aves > Passeriformes > Cardinalidae > Cardinalis > Cardinalis cardinalis. The sequence goes on from JACDOX010000049.1 coordinate 388,192, forward strand.
TCAGTCAAATCATGTGACATAAAATAGCAATTTTAACTTCTATATTAATCATTATTCTATCTCCTTCCTACAATGCTACAGTCAAATGATCTGTCCTTAAATGAAATTTCTTGTTGCCACACAGGAGACCAGGTTTCCCATTCTTGAGATTCTTTGTAAGTCAGCTGGAACCTACTAGGAACTTAACACCCACATACAACAGTGTTATCCAAATACATAATTTCTCAAACTTCCCTGAAGTTCAGTGTTTTGGCAGAATCTCAGGTATCTATTTTGGCAATACAGGACCATTTCAGAGAAAATATCCACGCTGAAAAAAGGGGAGGGGGGGAAGAGCCTTTTTGACCACTATCCAACAGAGTCAGTGGATAATGAAGTTTCTAGTTTGGACCCTGCTTCCTGCTGACCACTGAAGCATTTGCCAGTGCATCAAGGCCAGTTCTTCCACTAGTGTCAGCCTCCACAGCAGATAAAGTTTATGCYTATCAGCAGCCAAACAAAGATGCCACTAAATGAAGGCCAAACTATAATTGCTGTGCGCAGCTAGTGAGAGTTCAGACAGCTTGAAAGAACAGCAACGAGACCAGAAGACTTTCATCTTTATGTCACTGATGCAACTAAATGTAAATAGATCAGTAATGATCAAAGTCTTCTGAAAATGCCTCATAGGAAACTGGCGGTGCAAGCTGCACTGTTTTACTTGAAGATACAAGGGCAAAGTTACAGTGGCAGAACCTGGTCAGATTTAATCCTACTTTGTGACATCAGGAGTAGGGTTTTTAAGATAAAGATCATGAACTATGTGCAAAGCAGGCATAATAATGTATATTAAATGGAATGAGAACATGGCTTTCTCTTCTTAGATGTGTWGCCCAAATTTTTAAGACATGTAGTTTGAACTTGACATCAAACGAAGATTTTATGGGTCATTCGTGAAACTCACATTTTCTCATATTATCCTTATTGATGTTAGAGTTCTGCTTTTGGGAGTCCAATTCCAGCCTTTTGGATTTCCATTTTTATGAGAGCTGTGCAGTGGATCACAATCACTTGGAGCCACCAGAGTCAGCAGAGGTGGTTAATTCCCAAATTCCTCTGCAGTACAAATTTAGAAGGAGCTGACAATTGAGACAAACAGGAATTTTGACTCTGCCATAGAGCTGGGGCAAAGCYGAAATATTTCCCAGCACAGCAGTAGGAGGTAAGCTCGTTCCTACTTGCTAAATCATCTGCTTGCTTAATGCCAAAACCAGGCAGGCAGACAAAGCACTACAAAAATAGTAGAWAGTAATATGGAAAAAACTGTGATAAAATGCGATAAAAATTACCTGTAAATGGGTGCAATCACATGAAGACAATGGAGCATTTGATCACACATTATTCTTGCCTAGATTGCAAGCATCCAGGAAACAGAATTAAGTTACTGTTTTCTACATGGCTTGAGGTGCCCATGCACCAACAGGAACRAAATGGGATCCCCAAATCTCTTTAGCCATCAGGCAGGAGTGAAAGATCATTCCAACACTGGGACTTGGGGTAAGCAAACAGGTACAACGTCAAACTATGTCAAACATTTCTTCAATGGATATTTTGTTCTAAATCAAAGCACACTGCCAACTAATAAGGTAAACACAATATAGTTCAGTTAGGAAGTAGGTTAAAGCAGCTGTTCATTTACTTTCTCAGTGTCAGGAACAGGAACTCGGCAAGCTCCTTGAACTCRGCATTCTCTTTTCTTTCAGCTTTATATACATGCCTTCACAATCTCCTGCTACATTTTTTCCCCCTACATACTGCAGGCAATAACTATGAAACTCTTTAATTTAACAGTATGTTCTTTGTCCTGCAATTGTTCCTGTTTTGCAACCACATAGATTATATGTACGGGCCTGTAGGAATAGTCAAATAGTTAATAAGGGTAGGGTTTGGCACGCTTCACTATGTACAAATTCTACAATCAAGTCCTGACAGGAAAGCTCTGTATCTTCTGTGGTTCCCAGTCCTGACTAAAATATGCAAAATATCACTAGTGGGAATGATACCTATTTCCCAGAAAGCAGCAATACCAGTTTTTTCTTATCAATGCATCATTGAAACAAATTTTGTTTACAGTTTACGCCATTTATTTTCCCAGGCATATTAGGTTTTCAGAAGTGATCCATGGCTCATTGTGCCTGTCAAAGGTACAGAGGTGCTATTTCAAATTTCATTACACTCTTAATGCAGTATAAATGAAAGAACTAAAGAGAGGCCTATACCAGATGACTGTATTAACCCCTGAGGTTAAACGTCCATTCACATGATTCTTCGGATCTTACGGTTTTCTCCTCAGCCCCTTACCTGGGGGTAGTGTACATCCTTCAGGCAGGCAGAAATGCACTCTGCAACAGGCACCATAGCACAGGGCTACCACAGCCAGGATGAGATGTGCTCTGCAGAACGAATGTATAAACTCAGTTGCTGGTCCTGCTGATGAGATGAGAACAAGAGCGAAATCCAAGATGTTCCTCTAGAGGTATGTAAAGAGCAGCAGGAATACAAGAAGGGAAACACAGTAAACAAAAACCACTTTATTTGTATCTAATAAAGTAAACAGTCATCAGTGTGAACACCTACAGAGCCCAGATCTGGAAGGTAAGGAAATAATATCTTTGCATAATTTCTTTTTAGTCAAGAAAGGTATTTAAAACCCTTAATGTGGGCCTGGGCCTTGAGCTTGGAGACTTACTGAAGCAGAATCTGAAGACAAAATTCAAATAAGAATTTTCTTCTCTTTAAAAATTGCCTTTTAGAGGTAGAACCTCAAAGGACTTGGAATTCTTCCTCTGACCTCAGAAGACTTTAAAAAAAATAGTTGCTTAAACCACTGGAATGCATAAGAGCAAGTTTTCTCATGAGGTTCATCTCATGAGGTTCATGGTCAGCATAAAACCAGAAGGGAAGAAAAACCAGTCAAACATTTTAGATATCTACAAGGCAGAGATTTAAGTTTCAAAGAAATGTGAGAAATCATTTGTTTGGCTATGCTGTTGCTCACATTTCAAATGGGAACCCAGTTCCAAATTCAGCAAGAGTAGGTGCCATCACGTCTGTCAAAATCCATCCAATCTGCTAACCAGGGTGAACATGGCCTTTCAAAGGAGAAAAGTGCTTTCCTATGATGCAGCAGCCTCTAATTGTGTCCAAGCTTGGAGAAATGCCTTCACCGATTTTCTCTGCTAGCATTTAGTTAGCTTTGTAACTCATTATCTCCTGGCCAGTTTTCCATATATATGGGGCATCTGCCCTGAAAATCATAAGCACCAAGAGCACACTTCATTCTACTTTCAAAGTAAAAACTCTAAGGAAAAGCAGTGAGAAAAGAGGAGCAGCCTAGAGAAAACAGAAAAAGTGCCTAACATAGAGATAAAAATAGGTGGGAACAAGAGAGAGGCACCTCACCACAGAGTTCATGAACCATCAGAAATTATGGTGCAATCCTGTTCTGCAGTCCAGCCAAGGACAAGGATGAAAGTTCTCTTCTTTATAGCAGCAGATGGAGAGCCAAGCTCTCCCAGCTTCCTTTAGCTTTAGGGACAGTCCTGCTCACCATGAAAGTCTTCTCCAGGATCTTACCAAGTCATCACACTCTTGGCAATTTTTCAGTAGGAGGGATGAAGAGGACAGTTCAAGGTGTTCTGTATGTTGTATTCAGCAGGTCCCCTGCCCCCTGAAATGCAAGAGGGTGTGGACAGGAGTAACCAGCTCACCTCTCTCCCTGTGATTTGAGTGTGTGTGTCTGATACGGGATTTGCACAGATGCCATGTGCTCCTGAATCTTTGCCACCTGTGGGGAGACCAAGTCTCCACCCCTGTGCTAAGCTTTCTCCCCTTTGGGCTTGGCAAAGGACATGTATTTTTCTCATAACAAGTCTCCAAGAACTCAGAAAAGCAGCATCTGTGTGCAGTGCCRTATCTCCCAACTTCCCTAGACCTGCTGCCTAATTAAGCCTGCTTCACTCCTATGCCCCAGGTAGTCTAGGGTCATTAAGCCAGAGCTAGCTGCTGCTCTTGCCAAAAATGCATTCCTTTGCGCCAGGGGCCATAGACAGTAGTAGAAAGTTACACCTCCTGGCTAATACAGTGTTTTATTCAGTATGGACTATTGTTCTAGCTCAGTGGTGTTTAAAGAGTTAGCTTTCCTCTCACCAAAATTTGTTTTCTCCCGGATAGAACTGTTACATAAATGAGCATATTTACCCATAGCACCACAAGAGACAGATATTTTTACTTTTCTCTTCATTCAAAATCACTTGAGCTAGGCATGTTCCCACTGGTACTTTTCCCACTGTGCACAAGGATTGTAGTGATACCCAGAATCAGGCTAACACAAAATCATCCATAACTGTTTTAAAAACAATSTCCCTAAGGGTGTTTATATTCATTTACTTTGGTCACTCAAAGATCCTAGAAATAGGAAGTAAGCAAGCAYTGCTCTTAGTGTTTTCCATCTAGARGGAAAATCAAAAGAACTCACCAAATTACAAACAGTAGACCTTATCTGCTTATATTTTGGCTGTCTTCCAAGTACTTAGACTTAATATTCCCAACAGTTAGAAATACTGTTATCTGTAAAGTGCCATGGACATTTATGGTGCTATATAAATGCATATTATTAATTAGTAACTGCAATATTTAATGCCAACATTTTAAACATTTACATGAGCAGCCTCATGAACAGCTGCACTCATCGTTTTTCACTCAGCTCATGGCACAATCAGCAGCACCAGTGAACCACAACCAAAGATATCTCTGGACATGGCACAGTCTGGGGGACAGCCTTCCCTCTTCCCACACCCCTGCCTGTTCTGTACTCCTTCAATCATCAGGCTTTGAGTCATTGCTGCTCCTGTTGCTCATGAGCTGAGCCCCAGTCACAGGCCACGAGAGCCTGGTTACCAGGTGTGCTTAGCCCCAGATGTGACTCAGTTCCAGCACCCACAATTTCTCCCTGAAGCAAGTTGTGATCAATGGTGTAGGCAGTGATCAGAAACCTATTTATGCAAACTATTGTTTATTTAGTACTAAGAACAAAGCGTTCAGAGACAAAAGGATTTCAGGACAAGTAGGCTTAAAAATCTTTCTGTCCCCCAAGGCTACTGTGCAGAGTAGACCTCTCATTTCTTGAAACTTGCCCTTCCTCCAGCTAACACTTCTCATAGCAGTCAGTCTCCTAAGAAAGTGTTTACTTTGAGCCTTATACTCAGACTCTCATCCTTAACATTCAGAGTAAAGCACTTCCATCTGAAGGTGCATTGGTGGTAATCGACAATCCTTTGTATTAACATGTTCATGCATTAGTGGGATTTGATCCTGCCTGGTGAAGTCAATAGTGAAATGCTGAATTCATGAGAGTACAATATTGACTGGCTACAAATTTGCTGTGTGAAAAATGTTGCACATGGCTACAGAGCACAAATTCATCTACTAGATTGTGGACTGTTTACTTTTTCTACAATTTGCCCTCGCTTGAGCTGTGGTGTCCAGCTGCCTCTATACCTTAGTCTAGCAACAAACGGACTAGCAACGAATTATCCACCAAATTCTTACCCAGCGCCAAGTTCTAGGTAGGAGATCCTACACTAACCAGGACAAAGAGGAAGGCTATGCTGAGATGTCTTCCTTGCAAACTGAGGTTCAAAATTATCTCTCTTGGCCAGGAGATTCCCCTTTGCCTAGAAGGACAGAGCATAGGTTTGTCCTGAGTACTGACTCTCCATTTTTCCAGGCTCCTCATCCTGTTCACGTCTCAGCTCTTCTTATAACAGATGTAAAATCCAACCCTCACTGCACAGAGCCTTTTCACAAAGACCCCTTTCAAACTTTGCAGCAGCCCACTTGGGAGGCCTCCATGGTAAGGCAGGTTGTCTAGCAAAGCCTCAGAGGAGACTCTTAACTACTATCAAGAAATTTGGCCACAAGAAGAGGAAAAGGGAAACTTGGAAAGATCAGAGGCATGTAATGAAGAAAGATGAGAGTCCTGAGAGGGGCAGAGGGCTCCCACCCAGGGCTAGGCTCAAAAGTTTTTTCCAACCTAGTTAATTCTGTGATTCTGTGATTCTGTGATTCTGTGTGATTTTGTCATAGCCTTTGCCTGCTGACTGCAGCATCTCTGTGCAGCACAGAGGGGCTGTGAAGACCTTTTCCTTCTCTTCCCACCAAGCTTTTTTGATCTCCTTGCTTCTTCTCCACCACTTTCTCCTTGACACCATTACTCTTGGACTGTTTGTTTTGCCCTGGTGCCTGAGGCGTCAAATTCTCCACATCATTCACAGCCTTTGTATTGGGCCCTCGACAGGCACTACCTGCTTAAGTGGAGAAGAAATTGGAGTTGTATAACAAATCACTATGAACTCACAGGATTTTGATTGTGCAAGTAATATGAATGTTCAGTCAACACAGCCTGTAAAGTTATGATACCATGGCAAATTGAAGAGAGCAGATATAGCTCTTCGTCATCCTGGTGTAACCTAGATTTATCCTAGAACAAAATGTCTCCCTAGCATTGTCAGCCCAAGGTAATATTTGTAGAGTCATGAAGCGTCATGCAGATTGCATGATGGAGTTGCATAAGAACTTCAATGGAGTCAGCTTTTTCTGAGGTGTAATACACATATGTCAGACTAATTTTAGCTAGATGAAAGGTACATTTTTAAGAGCTCCTTCCTCCTGAGATGGTAAATGTTAACACTTAGCAGACTAATCATTAATAAGATATAATTATATTTAATAATGGGGTTATATAAATACTGCAAGTAAAAAGCTGGGAAAACCCAGGGCAATGCCGAGCAAGAGTCCCAGAGATATAACACATGGCTGGTGTAGACAAGGACATGGTGATAAGAAAGGGCCAGTGTACGGAGTTGACTTTGGGGCAGAAGGACATTTACCTAATTTCAAGAAATTCCCTGCAGATATTATTGGGTTTTTTTCTACCTAAAAATTTACTTTGTTCCACATAACAGGATTTGTGAGAAAACAGTAGAAAGAGTAGGCAAAATACTGACAAAAAATCTTGAGGAGAACCATGAGAAAATAAAAGGGTTACTTCTTCCAGGAGGAAACAAATAAGAATAGGATGCTCAAAGAGTCAGAAAACATATTAAGTTCTGGACAACTTGTGTCTGTGAGCTGCACAGTGCAACCACAAGACAGAATAGCTTAAGGAGTGGTTTTGTCAGGATTTCTTAGGGTGTGTTTAGATGGCATAAAGTGATTCCAACACATTTCTCAGATACCTGAGCATATTTATCCTGGCCACTGTATGCTAATCACCTGCATATTTACTATAGGCCCTCAGCCCAAACTATGGATACAACAATTCCAGCTCACACTTCTCCTGCAAGCAGACAAGGTCCTTTTAAAATAATGTTGACACACATGGTGCCTAAGTCTGACGGTAGTCAGCAAAATGTTCTAGAGACTAGTCAGCAAATATTCTGGAGACAGTATTCAGAAAATAAAAAAATCCCTTTGGGTTAGTATTCAAAATTCATCCTGAGCTTTGGAAAGAAGGCAAAGAAAACAAGGGGAACAAAGGAATAAAGGAAGAAACAAGGAAAGAATAAAAGAAGGAGAAAAAAAAGCAACAAAAAACAACCCAATAGAATGAAAAGGGGGAAAAATTCTTCAGGTGGACAAAATAAAGGGTTTTAGTTTTTTTCTGTCTTCAGGATTACTAATTTCAAAATCAGTTTTAAATTTATAGACGCTCTGAAAACTCATTACTTTTTTTGTCAGCCAGTGCCCTCCAGTTTTGACTATACTGATCTGACAAGTAYGTGAAATTCTCTTTTGGAAGTGCCCCAAATTCCTGGTATTCAGGGTCATTATGGCAGTAACTCAGGGCTGCATCCTTTTTAATCCCCAGTGCAGTTTAATCTCTTGTGCGTTTTGCCCATATACCTCAGAGATTTTGTACCTCAAAAATAAATGCTGGAGGATTTGCACCCAGAGGTAGCTGGCACAAAATTAGAGGTGGAGCACAAGAGGAGAGACTGAGAGGAGCAAGAAATTGAGTGAGAGAAAGGGATCAGGTAAGACACCTACCCACCATGGGGGCAGAAGGAGGGAGATTATCTGGTACAGAGCCAGTTCTGGGTAAACTTGTTTTGTTACACGCCTATTATGTATGTGGCTGTTGATCTAAAGAGAATCTTTTGGTTTGAATGTTTTTATTTATTTATTACAAGTAGGCAAAAATTCTACATGTGGAAATTTCTCCTGTGGCCAATGCTGTAGTAAGTATTCTCAGATTGATGGTTTGAGGAGAGAAGATGCATCTATAGATAGGTGTAAATCTCTGTACAGCCTTTCTATCCCTTCTTTACTGGGACAGTCATGTTGGCAGTAGTCTGGTTGGCTATACCCTATAACCTACCCCTCAATTTCTCCCAAGGAAGTATTATTTCTACTGTGTAGTACACTTTTTTTTATTTGTTAACTTACTCAGCTCCAGAATTTCTTCCTTGCCTAGAGTCTTTGTCTGTGAACTCTCACTCCTCTTCCCCCAAACAAAATGTCATCTCAATAAATGTTTACACTCCATATACAGAGAAAATTATGTTTTGGTTACTGGTGAAACATTTCAGTATGTAAACAGTGCTCTCAAAATGTATTGTCTTCCAAGGACATAAATATGTGTTCTTTTCTTCCAACTCAGTCTGCTGGAATATCCACCCTGAAAAATACCTCGTTATTGTGTAAAAAAATTATTATCATACAAATAAACATATTTCTCTCTCTCTTTGTTGGCAATAGTAAATGCTCCTGTCTTATGTGTCTGTACACAAGGAGAGGATTTTAGCTTTTATTTCTACCATTTATGTTCTTTTACTCTTTGTACTGCTTAACAGACTGATCTATCTATCTATCTATCTATCTATCTATCTATCTATCTATCTATCTATCTTCTTTTATCTTTAGAAGAAACCAGATTTATGGTAAATTCCCTGGCACCTGAACCCTGTAGGGAGCTTCTGCATCCTCTGAAATATGTCTTTAGGCATGTCCTAAAGGATTTTAGTCCCTGTTCTTTCCAACAAAACAACTTCTTTGGAAAATAAGAGCTTGACATACTTCTAACCCAACACTTGTTTTCACACCACTGTTAAAAGTGTTGCAATTCAGAGATTATTATTTTTCCTACACATGAAATGCAAATATATACTGCAAAAAAGATAAACACTTACTTTTCACCACAACACCTCCTTTTTTAATGCCAGTCTTTTTAGTAATGCCACAACTCATGTACTGGTGCCTAGTGAAAATTTAGTTAATGAATGGACTGTGTTAGATCGACACCCCTGGAGTGTTCTGCTGCGTTGAAGTTCATGAGGAATGTCTGGGGATAGTCTGCCCTGAGTCAAATTCACATGTTTTCCTGCCTCTGAACTATTTAGAGACATATTGCCCTCTCCATCAGATTCAGGCTACGAGATCACCATTTGCTCACTACAAATGTCATGGTGGACTCCATTTCATTTGGCTGGAAAATTCAAAACAGCCTTGTTGGGTTAATTCTGGATCTCTTCTTAGTCTCTGTCAAAGTTTTATTATCACTTCAGCGTATCTTGGTTTCTCATGATGAGTTCTACTGAAGCTTCCTCCCAAACAGRTCTTCAGCATTAAAGTCACAATCTATTCTACAATTAATGTTCCTTTGTCAGTAAAATGCTGAAAACTCTTTCTCTGAATTCCATTTTTGGGGTTTGAATGCTATACACTTAAAATTTTTATGGTGCAATTTCATACCTATACTTTGCCACTTGAATTAACAGAAAGCACTTAAATGTGGCAAGGATACCCTGGTTTGTTCTCATTGATTTCATTTTCTTTGAGCCTTTGATTGCAGATAGAAAGTTAGGTATCATATAAACCTCTCTAATTATCTGCTGTCTTTCTAAAGCATTTCCATTCCAGCAACAAAATATCTGGTTTTGCCATTAGGATTATTTATTTCACTATGCTTGTCCTCCTTGTAGCATTTGATGTCCGGCCTTGTTTGTTTCTTCCTCTGAACCAATTCAAATTGCTCCTCATAAGAGGTGATTTATTTCTGCAGAGTTTCTCCCCATGACTCCCCATGTATWGGATCACAAAGCACTTTAAAGATGAAATTCCCAATATAGCAACAGTCACTTAAACCTGACATACATGGTTTTGAAGTTTGGTCATCAATGTTCGCTAATCCCATACTAGCTCATGTCTAGAGAATATCTAGAGAACAAGGGTTAACCTCTGCAATATCACATTGAGATTATTCCATTTGGGTCTTAAAGGRGATTTTTTAGTACCTGAATTGTGACATGGTAAAAGAGGCTGCTTTTGGTGGCAGAATTAGGAAGTAATTATGAGTCTRGCTGTCAATGAGATAAAAATAGTTGCAGACAGCTTTTCTTATRCGCAGGCAAAAGCCAATTTCCATGAACAAACAGATTAAACATCATAATTTTGCACAGGCCATGAGCAGGAGCACTGCTGTTGTATCACAACAGAAACAGGGAAGAGGCCTTAGGAGTCAGCTGATCCAAAACCACTTTGAGCAATGCATTTGAAGCCAAAATTACATGATGTCCTGTTCCTGAACAGTGGTATTTTTCTCTGTTTATTTATTTAAATAAATAATTGCCAAATTTGAGCCTTGCCAGAGAAGAGCACCCAAAAATCCTCCCAAACCTGGCTCCACAGGGCGGGCTAGATTTTGATCTATCACCATATCCCAACAGTCAGTGATGTTCTTGTAACACACTCCCTTCCTTCTAGTCTCTGTTTGATGTTTTCCAAGGTGCTCATAGCGTTTGGATCCTCTTTGGAACCRCAGGGTGTTTAATGTACCAACCATAGGGATATTTTTTGTTATGAATTTCCTGCCCATTTATAGAATATATATACTGTCTCTTCTGGTAGTGTTAAGAGGCTTCCTCAATAAATTAAAAAATAAATGTAGAAAAACAAAGCATTATCCTTCAATGACTTAATAAGATTTTGCGTCATCATCACTATTATTATTATAATAATTACTATTAAAGTATCCAGGCAACAGAATAATAAAATTACACTGATGTGAGCAATTCACACAGCTTTGATTAAGGATATGTCAGCACTTTCCTACATGAATCCTTCTCTTTGGTGGAATGAGAAGGAGTGGGAAAGAGATAAAAATCGCCTGCTGTAATTCTGTCTGGGCTGCTCCATAGTAGATGGTGTTTTAACAGAGGAGCAGCTTTTTATTAATCTAGCTTTACAGAATAAATTAGCCTGAAACATTTATGATCCTTATTTTTAGGACTGTCTTTACATTTAATTTGCAGGCCCAGTGACTGCCTGACAGGTCAGTTTGGGAGCTGCAGGTCTGAAGGCACATTTACTGATGGCCTGTATGCAGTCAGGGAAACCAGCATGATTTAGAGGTGATGTCAGGGTTTGCCCACAGCTATGTGCACTCATATCCATCTGAATCCAGGGCAGAATAAATCCTTCAGAGCAGAGTCTGTCAGTTTAAACCACTGGTGTTTTAATGCAGGTATAACAAAAACCTGTATAGGTGGAAGGTAAAGTCTGAAGTGGGCTCTGAGTTACACCATCCATCTTCAGGTGCCTGACTTATCTCCCCTGATGTCTAAGAAGTAGGTAATTTGCTCTAGTAGAATAGCTCAAACACCCAGACTTCCCAACACAAGCAAGATCAGACACCTCCTCAGGGCAGTTCAGGGCTCCTACAAGCCATGCCAGRAGTTTGCTTGAGCTCCTGGATAGGAAATGGTTCTAGTGCAGGGACGAGGAGGCTTTATTCCAGGCCAAAAAAAAAAAAATGCAGCAAAAGCTCTAGAGCACAAATGCCTCTTCTGAGAGCAAAGAAAAAGAAGAAATAAAAACAATTAGAAAGAAAAGCACCACAAACCCCAAAACAATAACAAAACATCCTGCAGAAAAGATTCCATCTTCTTTTTGTATGGTGGTTTAATGTTTCAAGTACAGTCCTAAGAATGGAAAGTCCCAGACCCTCTTCAATTTGAGGGGCTTCAGGCCTTCTTCTCCCACCTCTCYAAGGCATGATCTGACCACCAGCCTCCAAAGCAAGCTGATGGCTTGCACATCTCCTGTCCACATGGCCCAGATGGCTCGTCCAAAATGGCAGCATGAAACGAGCAAATAAGAAAGACTGYGACCTTGCATCCATGTGGGTGAGTTGTGGAATCCCTGGAAGYGTTCAAGGCCMGGCTAGATGAGGTTTTGAACAACCTGGTCTAGTGGAAGATCTCCGTGCCCATGGCAGTGGGATGGGATGTAGRTGATMYTTATGGTTCCTTCCAACCCAAATCATCCTGTGATTCTCTGAAGTGTGCTGTTGGGAAGASAAAAACCTGATTTGGGCTCATTATGTTCTGACCCTACTTTCTACTGGGTAGTCTGTCAATAAAACCCATGAATAATCTGGGCTGTGAGTTAGTTAATCTTGTTGACTGACAAGTCCACTTAAATGTTCATGGAGTAAAATATATTGCAAGGTAAATTAGGGTACCACTAGTCTGCCTCTTAGCATTTAGCATTTATATTAACTCCAAGTGGTAACAGACAAAAAGCCTGKGTCTGTGCCAGTAAATTAAGCAATACCATGGAGCATTGCTGGACACCAGAAGCCATCATGTCTATCATTTGATTATGGAACAACTCCTGGCACATTTCTGGCCTGTGACAAGCAAAAAATTCCGAGATTTAGCAGAGCCCACTGCCTACTTCCAACAGGCAGCCTGGATACAACCACCCCGTCTTTCAGAATGGAAAAGAGTTTAATAACAGGGGATCCATGCCAGAGAATGGTTGTAGGCAGGATTTTAGTGCTAGAGATGTTTCCAGCAGGAGTTTCAGTGTGCAAGACACTGAACAAACAATTATGAGGTTGTCTCTGAARAGACAGAGACTCTGTTCTTACACAGGCTCCAGTTCAGCTGTGTTCTAATACCTCTTAATTTACAGATGGCTCTTCAAAATAAATTTCACGTGCTGGATTGCAGCAATTTTCTATGCCTATGAAACAGCCACACAGTAGAGAGCTGATGAAAAAGAGATCATTGCAATGTGTCCTTTTAAAAGGRAAAGGGTGGAAACTCAAGATGAGCAGATATTGCCTTGGAAGGACACAATTGCAGAGGCCGCCCCACATGCGGTGCTGCCAGTAAGGATGGACAGCTTAAAACCACAGTCTGAATTACTCTTCTGTACCGAGTGGTGTGTTATTACATATGTAACAGAGCTTGTGGGCAACATTGARGAATCATGGAAGTATTTTAAGCAGTGGTTTTCACAATTTATGGCTRTGACAGATACAAAGCTAATGAACAACACAGGGAAAGTGACCTTGTTAACTCTTTCACAGATACTTATCTAAGACCTTTTTAGTGGAGAGAGGAGTCTTTTCCATAAGCCTCTATGAAAATTTGAGGAGAAAAATTTCTTAGGGATGACAAAAAAAAAAGTACTTCTTTCTACCTTGCATATTAGAAGGAAAACTTTAACACATATTTAAAGTCTGGAAGTGGTATCTCAGTAAGGAGCAGAAGGCAGTAGTTTTGAAAATCCAGGTACCAACAYTTACTTTGGCAGGTAACTACATATCTGATTTTCAGGAGGGTTTTCACTGACCTGCAGGGCCAAAATCTGATTTATAGAACAGATTATTTGGTCCATCACAGCTTCCCAGATGACTCTGGAGATCTCAAGGAATCCTATGGCTCAGAGATTACAGGCAGAATCACTCAGCTTAGCAATGAAAAAATATCATACAGCTCCTTCTATAGAGGGCCACTGAACAAATAAATTATTGGATACACAAGCAGAAGGAGGGATGAGAAGGAGCATAGAGCTTGGGAGCTGGCCAGGAAGGCTTTGTGAGCTATGCAGGGACTGTCACAGTGTGGGTTACCTGATACAGACATCAGAGATGTCTCAAATCCAGTTTCTTGTACGAACCCGACCACATGTTGCATTTCAAGAGAGTAAAATACACAACTGCTGTAATCCTCTAAGCCGCATAAAATGTGAAGCAGAAAACAAACAACAATACAGGTTTTTTTCCAYTGGCTTGTAGTATTAGTCTCAGTTGAGTAACTAGTGGTCAGCTTCTCACTTTTAGCACCCACTCACCTTTAGTATCTTCATTACAGTATTTTCATCAGAAAAGCAATTGTTTTCAGCAACAGACATTGGTCTGGTCTCTTTAAYACCAGGAGCAACCACAGAAAGAGTTCATGGATTTAAAACTGCCTCTCTGAATGTGGCAAACTGTACCTCCCTAAATKAAAAAGATGAATGTCCTGAAGCATATGATAGACTCATTTCCCATGCTGGGAAGATGCAATCTTCACTCAAAGAGGAAGAGGATTTTGTTTTCTTTGTTATTGTTCCAAGTGACATAGTAACATCTACCTGAAAGCAGACAGTAATTGCGACTGATACATATCAGGGTAAGTAACATTATACAACAGCATCTGACACAGCACACAGGGAACTCCGTCATTTTGTTAAATCTGGGYGGTTACTAAAAATGCATCCAATAATTTAAGGGCAGGATTCTTGTCTGGTTCTATGTCCTTCCAGATAACTGTGCTACAGAACAGTTAGTTGCACTCAGAACTGTGCAGACTGTGGACTTTTTAATTCTTTTTGATTCAAAGTCTGAATTTTAATGTTTTGCACAGTTGTCTCTCATGAACYCCAAGTATATTTGCCTGTGTAATTGCTTAATAAAATCAAATAATGAAGTATCACTGCAAGGASGGGTGTTGTACAACTAAGACATCTTGTTCTACTTGAAATAAAACTTCTTACTTAATTTTGCTAATATTTTACTTACATTTTATGTTCGTAGTTTTACATTTTTTCCAATTTTCTAATTTTCGTTTGTTTTAAAATGAAAAATTCAAAGGCGTCATTCTTGTCTAAATCTCTTTGTTTTCTTGTTCAGMTGAAACTAATCTGCAGATTTAATATTAATTTTAAAATCATTTCTGTAACTCTGCAGCAAGCTGTATTTATTGGGGACAGGTCCACAAGGCATCCTGCGCAGTCCCATCCGCGCCCCTGAGGGCTTTGGAGRCGGCACAGCCTCGCAGGGTGTGACAGAGCCGAGGGGTGGGCAGGGCTTGGAGCAGCTGGTATCTCCCCAAGGTTGGTGCCTGGTCCATGAAGCAGCAACCCCCAGGTCCCATCCCCATGTGCTGCAGCCCTCAGGATTTCTCTCCCTGCAGCAAGAGCAGCTGGCCAGACTCATCCCTGGTGTGGTGTTTGGGCAGATTCCTGTKTCTAAGGAAAGAGCATGATGGTACAAGCCTCTTCCTTCTCCTGACCATTGCTTTTATAAATGCCTACGTTTCACAATGAGTTCTGAAYTATCTTCTAAAATTAAACATGGCATCTCTCACCTGGCACTGATGTCAGCATGTCACATGTTTACCACGGGAACCTGAGGAACACTCTGAACTTCGGCAAGGGGAAAATCACCYAATTTCACTGCTAATGTCAGACCTGCAGCAGCAGTGTGGTTTCTGCAGGTGGCAGCCAGCCTCCCTGTCTCCTGCAAGCTWGGATGCAGCTCTCCAAGGTTCACCAGGACCTAATCACCTGGGGCAATCCAAGGAGGATCCAAATATCCCAAGGTTTTGTTTGCAGTCACTCGGCCCACCTACTGCCTGAGAGTCCCTGGGGACAGAGGAGGCAAGCCCAGACTTTCCTGTGCTTCTTCCTCCTGTCATTCTTCCTGAACCTGCAAGAAAACATTGAGTTTAAAAACTCAAATATGTTTCAATGCTCAGCTACAACAAAATTACCTCTGTTGTCACAAGCCTGGAGCAGGCTTCAAAGAGGACTTCAGCAGTCTCCACACAGAAATGGCATCCTTTGAAATAAAAACATAAAAACACCTTAGGTAGTACTTTTGATATTTTACAGCCATTTCAGTGATCTGTTCTGCATTATTTTTTTGTGTCAAGTAGCTAGAAGTAGATAGTCCTGACAGACGGTGATGGTTCCTGAGACAAACTGGTCCCTCGAGTACTTTATGCATTGGTCTGTGATTCTGTCTGACTTCTGGAACATTCAAAAGACTTAAATGAATGGGGAAAATGCTGTTTTGACATTTGCTTTTAACCTATTTCCTTGAAACAATAATTTTTTTTAAAGGGTGGGGACAGACGCCTTTGTTCTCCATTTCTGCAGCACCCGTTTCAGTGCTGCTACATACATGAAGTGACTCCACTTACTACTGGTGTCATTTACTATTTAAGCTTGTGTTTGATGATGATCTTTCAGCGCATTTAAGGCACCTTGGTATGGAATACACTGTTCTATTATCATTTACTACTCCACCCATGCAGTAATAGCATATCATCTCATTCAAATAGGACTTTCTCAACAAAAAGGTGCCAAAATTTTAATGTAGAAATGGGAGATTAACCACATGAGGGAGAAAACCAGGTTTAGAGCACCAAAAGATCATTATAGATAATTTTTGGACTGCCAGAACWGAAGAACTTCATAATAATTGTGGGTAGAGACACTCCCACTTTCATGTTGGGCTGTCAATCATGTGGAAACAAAGAATATGTAACTAAATATAGTAAAAAAACCTTGAATAGGKTCCCAGTCCTAAAAGCTGACAAACACCTCCAGCTCCTTATACAAGTTGCATGTTTTTGTTCTTCACCAGAAAACAGATGTGTTATGGTCAAAATCATGAACAAAAAGGAAGAAAATAATGAAACAAAATTCTAGGTTTCATGCTCTGACAAATTTGCAAATTCTACTTTTTAAGGACACAAAAGTCTAGCTGCAATCACATGAACAGACCTTTTATACACCACAGGACTTCTCTAGACTAATTTCTGCTTGATGTCCATTTGTGGAAGTAGAGCTATTCACAACTGTTTTAAATATGCTTTATCATTATTTGCAAATGACTTAAAAGTTCCCAGAAGTATTCCTCTAAATAGAAGAAAATCAGAGCAACTGCTAGATCAGCTTTTTTTTTTTTTCTTGAAGCAGCCCATTTACCTGCAGCAGGGCTTCAAATACAAGAGGAACAAACTAATAAGCTGTGTCAAAGGGGATTTACAAGAAGATGGAAGAGGAACTTTTCACAAGGGCTTGCAGTGATAGGACAAGGGGCAATGTCCTCAAGCTGAAGAAGAGCAGGTTTAGATTAGATATTAAGAGGAAATGCTTTACTGTGAGAATGGTGAGGGTCTGGAACAGGTTGTCCAGAGAGATTGTGGACTCCCCATTCCTGGAAGTGTTCAGGACCAGACTGCATGGGGCTCTGAATAACCTGGTCTAGTGGCAGATTCCCTGYCCATGACAGTGGGGTTAGAACTAGATGTTTTTTAAGGCTTCTTCCAACGCAAACCATTCTATGATTCTATATCTTCTATTTTAATTAAAAGCTTCCTAATGATGGACTATTGACAGCAATCTTAGGAAGCTTTTTCTCTTATTGAATTACCATCACTATTAGAAATGTGTTCATTATTTTCAGTTTTAAATTTTTCCAACTTCAACATTTAGGCTTCAAATCCCATTAAACATTAGAATGCTGTATTGAAAAACCCTTTGTTTTCAAATAACTGCTCCCCATGTTCACCACCACCAGTATGTATGTGATCAATCCAAAGTGTAACCTTCCATGTACAAACAGATGAAATGTGCAAGACATAAAATGTGCTCAATATCTATTGATCACCATTGTTAAAAGGGGTTTTCAAAAAAACACTGAACACAAATACATCCATAGCTTCACTGGGTCCTGTGCTCCATTGCTTGGTAGTTTGCCAAGAATGTGTTAACATACCTGTTTCCATATGAGCAATAAGTCCTGTGATGGGAGTGTTTGAAATGTCCTGACAGGAAAACTTGAACTGCAGCCAAAGGAAGCTTTCACTTCCAAAAGGCTGGGATTTGTGAGCTCCTGTGGTGGATTTAGTTACACACGGTGAGCCGTTCAGGCTTGTCACCCATCAGATAATGAAAGTGAATGAGGAGTCCAATCAGCACTGGGACCAAGCTCCAACATTTGGAAAAGTATCTAAACTCCATCCAAATTTCTGATGGGATTGGAGGCAGGAGGTAGGTCCACAGCAAGGGTGTCAACTGGAGGCCCATTTCTAAATTAGACTTTTTGAAGCTACCAGGAAATGCAAATACGCACAAAGCAAAGTACGTGATTCGTCTTACGGTCAACATTTGCATAACACAGTTACGCACATCTGTGTGTATGGGTGTAGAGCAAGCACAGCTAATAGTCTGTAATTATGCCTTGGAAAATACACACTCCAAGGAATTTCCAAAGAGTCTGACCTGGCAGAAAACGCAATCCCAGGAGATCTGCAGTAGTTTGCTGAGAAAATCCCAACATACCGTGGAGCTGCATGGGTAAGAACTGGGTTGGTCAGATAAATCTGATGGGACTCTGTTTTTTTCCTGATTGAACATGTGTACAATAATCCCTTGGCACACATACACGCTTTAAATTTGGGTTCCTCAGATAGGCCCATATGCAAAATTGACTTTCAAAAACGTGTCTGCCAGTAAAAATCAGCTGCTAAAGTATTCTTGGAAAGTAAAGTGTCACAATCCTTAAACAAAAGGGAATTCATTACAAAAATAAACCTTGAATCTGGCAATGGCCATCTTTACAAAAAGTGATGAGATGCTCTCACAAAAAAATCCAAATTTTATTTGGTCCTTAGAAGTTTTCTCAGCTTTACAATGTGAAAACAAAAGCTGAATCTCTGCTTATATGTCTCTACTTTTTACAAGGTTATGTGGTGATAGACAAGGGGTAATGGTTTCAAAGTGAAAGAGACAGAATTTAGATTAGATATTACGAAGAAATTCTTTACCCAGAGGTGTTGAGGCACTGGAACAGGCTGCCCAGAGTAGTAGTGGATAACCCACCCCTGGAAGAGTTTGTGCCCAGTTTGGATGGTGTTTTCAATGACCTGGTCCATAGAAGTTGCTGCCTATGGCAGGGAAGTTGGAATGAGATGGTCTTTAAGATCTTTTCCAAAACAAACCTATCTATGGTTCTATACTATTTCTTAAAAGCATGATAATACCAATTTAATAAAGTTGTAGTAAAATATTCTGCCACTTACGGCTGTTCTGTAAATGCCTGTCATATTGACTTCTGCTTCACCTCTGTGCAAGTCTTTGGGTTCTAAAAGAATTTAAAAATACACAGAATCTTTCACTTCCTGCTTATAGTGAACAAAGTTCTTTATTAGAATAAGAAAATAATATCACCCTTAAATCTGGAGGGGTTTTTTTATTTTTACTCCATTTTAGAGTTTTGATGTAGAATAATTCCCAGTCTCCTTTTGTGCCCCAGTGTCTTTCTCTCATGCTTTCTAGACAACCAGGTTTTACTTCCATCAGGAGTTATGATTTCTCAATCCTTCTTCATTTTGACAGCATTTTGTTTAAATCTGTGGAYCTTTTCCTGGATATTTCATCCCAGATATGAGTGAATTTGACGTGATGCGATAAACATCTTGACAATTCTTCTATATCTGAAAATAAGTCGCCATTTTCATATTTTTCACCTTGGGAATTATGGACATTAAAATATCTCTAAGGTAGGTAAACCCAGTGACCAGGCAGAGGAGGCAAGGAGTTTGTTTCACACTTGGATGTGTAGCAATGTTGCAGGAAAAAGAGAGAGGACACAAACACCCCACAATGTGTGATGTGTGTGATGTCCCTGATGTAGGAGGGAGAGCTCAGCTCTCTGAAGGATGGAGTGTTAGGAGGGGGGCTGGAGACCAGGAATCTGATTCACAGATCAGAAGCAGCTGTCTTCATTATCTCTGTGCTCCTGCTTTACTGCAACTGGCTCCAAGGAAGTCACAACTTTCGTGTGCCAAAATGACGGATGAGAAAAGACTCCATCTCCCTCTCYCCCATACAAATGGGTTGAAGCAATTTGCAGTGTGCCATCAGCTAATGAGGAGAGAAAACTGTCTTGAACCATTAAATGACAATATTATGGCTGACTTTATAAAATCTGAATTTTGAGGAGAAAAAAGCTGAATGCAATCATCATTGGTGTATCTGCCCTTGTCTTGGAAATACCACATTTAGTTCAGCAGTAATTGTCTCTCTGTTTTGTTTTTTTTTTTCTTTTTCCAGAAGAGGTAAAAAAATATTTTTCCAGTGCTCTAGATGTTATAGACAGATTTTTCCAGATTGTCCTCACAAGAACTACCAGCACCCCCTTCTTTTGTTGTTTAATTCTGTCATCTGTATCATTATTTCTGCTTTTTGCTATGCTCCAGATTTACAGTGTTGCCAAACTTGTGTATGTCTGCAAAATATTCCTGTCTGTTGAAGACTGAGTTACTCACATTATTTTTCTGTTAAAACTCATTCAATTTTCACAGAACAGTGACTGTGGAAATAAGCATCCATTTGTTTAATGAGTCAGCATTAGGCCTTTATATATTTAGTTGCTCTGTGTTTGAAGATAATGAAAGAAAAGTATATCATGACAGATGATCTTGACTTCCTTAGGGATAGGGGACTCTGAAAGATTAATTTGATACAGAGTACAAGATTCATTACAGAATGAACTGCACCTTTTTAGACTTTGGCTTGGCAAAGTTGAAGGAATTAATTTATTTTTAATCCTTATTATATGTCTCAGACATCTAGCACTGAATACCACTTCCTCCCCATGACAGCTGCACAAGAATAATTAAACATACCAGAAAATACACAGAGATGTACACAAATTCACTGAAAACAAATGGAGCAACAGTTCTTTCTACTCTTAGTAGAGTCTCTTGGTTCATGATGTGATACAGTGACATGATGCTTCCTCACCATGTTTCTCTCTTTGTGGAGTTAATTGTTTTCAGTATGGACCCTGTGTATCAACAATACCTTTAGCTGATTATCCTGTAATGAAGTGGAATTTGTTATTATTGCAAAGCCTACATTTTTTCGTATTAGACACCTTTTCTGCAAGCTCAGCATGAGGAAGGGATCCCAAAATGGAGTGCAGAGCACCAGATGAAAATACACAAAGAACTTTGGGAATCTCTGGTACACTGGACACACAGACAGAACTAGAAGAAGCCATTTGTGAAGAAGCCATTTGCAAATAAGTTAGCCCATTGCCTGGAAAGGTTTGTTAGCACATTTCAAGTTGGTGTGAAACTGTGATTCACCTTCATTAGCTTGTGCCCAGAGGGGAACTCAGCACTGCTGAACCACAGTGGAGTTATCCTTGTAGGGATATGTGTCTGCATTGCACAAAGGTGTGACTTGCTAGACTAGAAACCACAGGCTATGACAGGCCAAACACTCAGGTTATATCTCATTCTAATCAAAAGTATGATGGAAGTGCATGCAGACATACCCAACTGAGCTTTCAACACTTCCATTTGCCTTCAGAATAAGATCCAGCCCAAATTCTGTGGAATTTGGATAGACCTTCCCTCCAAACACTCAAGAGCAAGACATTTCCTGCAAAATTTACAGTGGGAAGTGCAATGCCTCTTTCCTGGAAAGTCTCCAGCCAAAATGTGCAGACTCTAAAGATCACAGATAGGCTCATGGATGCAAATATTGGGCTCTCAAAACTGTGATACTGCTCCTAATTAGTTCAGACTCACCTCTAATTCAGATGAAAGCTTCACCATAGGGTGTTTATCCAAATTACATTCCAGGGACAGCTATTCAGCGTCATAAGAGTTTTACATTTACTTTTTACATTAAAAAAGGAGCAAATATCTCTTCTGCATATACTTTTATGTTAGGAAGAATCTTCAAGATAACACTGCTAACTATGGCAGCACCAGTTCAAAGCCCAGCTGACAGCTTACATACAAACACAGAAAAGCTGTAGCCTTTTGAAAATAAATGGCAATGTAAACAGACAAGGCAAACACAGTTGTGGGAGTAGAGCATAGCAAAGATGTGAGTTGCAGGGCCATATTGGACAGGAACAGAAAGGGTGAGACTCTAGGAACAAAGTCCATTGAAATCAAAGTGTTTGGACACACCGTTCCATGATGTTAAGATTATAGCCCAGATGTATCTATAAAAAATGGAGTGTCCAATATTTACTCCGTTCTTTCAAAGCTGAGAAGCATAATGGCTTTAGAAGTTCTTTGTTCTTCATTTGTTCTGTTTAGGCAAACCAGAAGGTACGTCAGCAGATGACAGTAAAAGAGACCGCAAGCCCCTTGGTCTACACCAGTGGGTGGAAATCAATGCATTTCTGTTGATTTCTAATTTGTTACCTAAAACTGTATGTCCCAAGATTCTCAGTCAGCAACTCCATAACACCAGCAAATCAGGTGTTATGAACATTCAGATTTGAGTATGACCAGCTGAAAATAACTCCTTCAAATCCAAGAGCATTAAAGGGCCTTTTACCTCACGACTTATACTTGAAGTTTTAGGATTGATTTGAGGTATATTGTCAAGCTCTTTTCCATAGAATACCCCAAAACAAAAACCTGAACCATATTTAGAAATGTGAGATTCTTACCTCCTGCAGAATTTCAGCATCCTGGTCTTGAAGACAATATTGAAATGTCACAAAGAGGACAAATGGCAGCTTCCCTGGTGAGGCAGGGGAGTAAACAAAGCAGTTGCAGTAGTGGAAGGTTTTACATTGAGTAGAAATAGAACAGGAAGATCACAGGTCTGGTTTTGGCACCAGGAGCTGTTTAGGAGTTCTCTGATGTCCTAAAGCTGAATCAGCTGCCCATGTGAGTAACCAAGTCCTTCTTCCCAAACACCTTCCTTAATCCTCTTCCTTTGTTTAAACATTTGATTTGGTACAAGTTTTTCAAGAAAACTGGAGAAAACTTCCCATACAATTTAGAGATTTTTGTTTCTCCTGTTTTTTGCTGGAAAACAAAGTAAATGCTAACTTTTTGAATGCACTTTGATGACGATTTTATGATTTTGTCCAGCTCCACCCAGATCTGATAGTAGGGTAGGGTTCTTAATGGGAATTACTTTTAACAAGAGGCCTGTACAAAGCATATTTTGAGGTTGCATGTAGCCTGGAAAGCCACTTTTTCAGTCCACCACCTTCAGAGTAACATGACATTTATTTTAGCTTGTTTTTTAAAGTGTGGGCTGCTCAGTCACCCGTGCAGATCTTGATGATTTGTAACATCTGTTGTTTTTTCCAGAAAAAAGAAAATGAAATTGAGAACAAGGTATCATGGCCCAATCAAAGGCCATTTCATTGGTCTGTGGAACTTTGAACTACCATCTTGCGCATGTTACAATCAGCAGAATACTAAAATATCCAACTATGAGACACGCTTTTCTCCTAACTGCTTGAGTTCACTTGCAGAATGAAAGGGCAATGTTAACATCTTCATGAGCCTTCTGAGACCTAAGATACACAGATAATAAAAAAGATCATTGCATGGTAACAGAAATGAAGCATTTGTCTACTCAGAGATCACTGTATTCTACCGTGCAGCAATTTCACTTGGGATTAGGTGCCCCAAGCTATGTGGTTGCTGTGTAAAAAGCAGCTCCACACCTTATGAAAGCATGTAACCTTACATGACAAATGGGAAATTATTACACAATAATTATATGCTCTTGCATGACCTGATTGGTGGTACCTATCATCCCAAAGTATATCTTCTAAGATTGCTATCAGGTGGCTCACACTGTAACAGTCCCTCCAACAGTGCCCTCCCTCTAAAACCTGCAATGGGAGGATTTTCACTGACCCTCCTCCATAGACTCTCTTTGAAGGATCTCAAAGGCTCTGCAGAAGACCMTAATGCCTGCAAGCTGACTTTAAATTGAGTGCAAAGGGCACAACGAAGGTTTCAAAGAGCTATCTCCATATCTTCTCTTTCCTCTCTAACATGGAAAAAAACCACTTCCATTTGAGCTTTCTCAGCTAGGTCTGTCCTCCAGGACAGAGAATTATCTTTTATCATATTACATTTCTAGCACCTAGAATGACACTGTCCTAAACTCATTTATACACACAATTCTGATTGTGCTATGGAAAAGGAATAGTAACAAACTCCCTGCTATTTGGAGTTGCACCAGTTTATGTCAGAGGGGCTCATCATCACTATCCGATTAAAGTGGGTTGCTGTTAATCAGAGGCAGTGAAGTTGTTGAGGGAGTAGTGCTGACGTGGGGAAAGAAAGAGATTAAATATCATTAGCCATTCTGTTATGATATCAGAACAAGTTCTCTGCCTTAGCCAGGTTAACTCCCACTTTCCCATTGATGCACTGGAGGATATTTTCTGAAGGATTCAGCCATATGGCTTTCATTCACTACAACTCTTCCTCCTTGTGTGAGCACTTCTCTTACCAGTGTGATATATCCAGTCAAGACATGCAGAAGCAACTGGCACATTTTTCACATGCACAATCTGTTTCAAAATACTTCAAAGTATTTTGAATTCTTATTAGTTTCATCAGGGGGGTTTTGACGATTTTTTTTTTCATTTAATGAGCTGGGCTTAGTCTGATCTTCCAAAGGTCAAGGAAGGAGTGACATTTGGGGCATTTGCCCTTATTACATCCTAGCATTTCATTAGAGCAATCCTCTAAGAAACATGAACYTCAGCTCAAAGGATCCAGCTAGGCTCAGGACCTTGTGCTAGACACCATATACACAGAGTAATTACAGTTTTCTCATCCTTCAGAAATTACAATGGAGTACCAAAAAAAAAAAAAAGGTCTTGGAAGGGCAGACGTTCAACACAGTAAGGAGTATTGGAGTATTTTGTAGTTATACAGCATCTCAGAGGCCTAATCCAAACCAATTCAATGTTCTGAATGAAAGAGGGCTCACTCAGTTCTCCCCACGTGCCACAATGGGGCTTTTCTCAAACCTAAACCAACTCTGTGCCACTTGTCAGTGGCAGAGCAGGGAACAGCTGGGAGCCACTGTCAGTGCTGTGTTTGCAGGAAGGCTTGAGGGCAAACCACTGCCTTCTTCAGATTGTTGTTTTGATAAAGAATATCACCCATTACATCTGTGCTTCTTGTTCTTGGTAGTTAACAACACATAATCCAATTATTTTCTATATAAGCATCTGAGTACGTACATATACTATGGAGTTACTGGAATAGCTGTTATACTTGACAGAGTCACATGTCACCCGTAAGTTCCCATTTGCTCAGTTCCCACATTATTCCTTTCCTTTCAATCTGTATTGGATCTTATGTTAAAAGAGYATGATGGTTGGGAGCAATAAAATTCACCAAGGAGATCAAGCTGGCAATAAATGAAAAGCCAAGACTGGAGTTGAAGACAGTGATTAATTTTGGCAATGTAATGAAATGGCATTGAATTGAAGGAGCCTGTAAATACATTCTGAGAGTTTTCCAGGCCCCATATTTTGTGATTTCTCTTCTAATTTTTCAGAATACTTTCTAAATGCTGAGGTGTATTCTACCAATGTTTGTGTCCTCTCATCTTTTGTTGCCTGYGGTCCAGCAGGGATTTTTTACTGTTATTCATCAGATATTGGCATCTAATGAATACTTTGAACACAAATGGACAAATCTTCACTGAAATCAAGTTAACTTTATTGTAAAGCCGGAGAAGTTCTGGTGATCTACATCAGCTGATAATCAGAGAGTTTGRGTTCCCATGTATTTCATGTCATCAAGAAGCTGTGGCAGCCCTTTCTGGGTATGTGCCTGGTCCAGATACCTTCATGTCACAATGGGGTGCAATGCTGTTTTCCTCACACACAGCAAGTGGCTTTACAGAACATGAATTTTCCCTATTCAACCACCAAGAACTGGATTGCATGAGAGATCAAAACATATTAATCTTTAAAACCCCTCACATTTCTCTTTTGTAGGATAAGAGTCCACTCTTACATAAGAATGGGGTGTGTAAGGATACCAAAATTAAATCTAGAGCAGCATAATTAATCTTTCACTGCCCTCCATTCTTTACCAACCAGCACCATTTTATTTTTAACATTTTTAGGCAAGAGAGAAATCTAATAATAGATTCTACAAGAAGTGGTGGAATGTGGACTCCCTCCACATTCTCTACCTCTGTGCTCTGTCTCAGCCATGATGCCTTTAAAGCCCTCTGTCCCACTAGGCAGAGACTGACTTATTACCCCTACAAATTGTGCACATACGTTAGCATGTGTGAAAACATGCCCTTGCCATTATTAATTCATATCTGCCCGCCACGTTCCACTCCTGCGTCACCCACTCACTTTTCAGATTAAAAGTGCTTTGGGGGAAGGGAAAATATTATCTCTCAGGGGCAGATTGATGGAGGAAGGAGCCAAAGGATGCTGCAGCCTCACCCCAGAGTGCCTGGGGGAAGGACCATGTCTGTTCTAGCCTTGCGGCTGAGAACTGCTCCCACCTTCCCTATCTAACCCTCCTGGTTTGTGTGTCTGTATGGCCTCTAATGATGGAGATCTGGCATCAGAATGTTCACAGTTATAATTACTCCTTTTTTTCAAATATTTTCTCTTTCTTTGGAGGGAAGAGTATTTAGTAGCCAGAAATAATTACAGTGCTAGTTCTGAAAATATTTATCATTCTAGCTGTGGCCTATGCTGTCACAGTGGATTTTTTATGACACTTCCTTGGCTAAGCCAAAGGCTGTGAGGCAATTAGGGCCTTTGACCAAGCAGATAACATCCTGGATTTGTGGTTTTGTTTGTTCCATATTGTTGAGAGTCATCACTTACAAGAGATACAAAGGTTAGAGCAGTGATGATAATGTTTTTAGGTAAAACAGTAGTGATTTCAAAGGTGTCACTGTTAGAAGAAAAATACATCATCTCTAAAAATATTTGATATACTTTCAACAGTTGGAATTCTTTAAAATGCAGCATGAGCATTTGGGTCTGTATCTTTCATCAGTGGARCTGTGCCATCAGACATGGGGCCCTTCTCACAAGGATTACGAGGATCATGACCTGCCATCCAGCCAGGGAAAATGCTCATGGAGAGTGTTGAAACAGACTGACCAGATCAGACCAGAGACATTCTGTCAGCAATGRTCAGCCCCAAAGATGCTTTAGAAAGTCTTCCATGCTCTGGTTCCCCCACAAGCATTTTGGTACACCAAGAAAATAAATGAAACTGTCTTTGGTAGACAGAGCCAAGATGGCACAGAACAGCTGTGAAATATATGTCACATCACATAAAATCAATAAAATTTCTTATCTCCTAATTCTATACAAGCTTGACATCCAGACACTGTTTCCCAATAGTTAGACTAAAACCTTCACAGCTTTTAAAAGCATTTCTACCTACTGCCTAGCACTATCAATTTGTGCTGGAATTTCCATAGATTTGGATTTTTCTTCTTGAGTGAAATTTGAAGCTTTTGATTTAGTTTGGCGCCACAAAAATGAGTACTTGAGTTAAATAAACCCTCCAAGATGCAAATTCAGAATCAAGTCAACATGGCATAAGTTCTCAAATGTCAGTTGAACTACAGTGACTGCCCACACATTCAATCACAGCCTTGGGCAAAGGTGCAGCAACTTGTTAAAACAGAAGTTTAACTGTATAATCTGAGCTCACAAAAAACCTTCAGAGGAGAACAACAGTGTGAGACATGAGTACCAACACAAACCTCTGAGTGGTTAGTCAGCGGAGGCAACATGATTTTAACAGAGAAATCACATCCCCTCCAGAATTTTTCATTATTTTTCTCAGAAGAGGATTATTTTAGGGTGGATTGAAAAATGGGACATAGAACCATAAATATGTTATTTTTACCATCAACTTTATTATTACCTTATAGTTGTCTACACCTACAGATACTGCTGTGTGTGCTTTACATAAACAATCAAAAAAAAAAGCCACAGTCCTTCCTCTGAACCACACACAGCTTAATATAAAGAACAGCAACCAACCCCCAAACACACCTTTTCTGGCAAGCAGTGGGGAAAGATGTTACAGRAAAAAGGAAGAGGAAAACAGAAATCATGAACAGAGCTGTCAAATTCCAGTGCCAGGCTCCCTTCTGTATTTGAGACCTCCTGATCAAGGCAGATCATCTGCAAACTGGCACAGCAGAGACSGCTCTCTGGAAGGTTTGGAGGGGGATATTTAGCTCTAGGCTGATGGAGAGGTGAGGATAGGAAGTCTGTATTACCATGTCTTGTTTACTCAAAACATCTGTTGACCCTGGAGGATATTGTGTCTTGTGGGATGCAGAGCAGAGAGAAAGAAAAAGGGATGCCTGGGACTGCTACCATTGGAGTTTGGAAAGTAATTTAGAAATAAAGGGTTTTACTTGGTCATGCCTACTTTGTCAATTTTTATCACGCCTCCTCTCCTCYTCTGACTTCCAACAAATTAGAGTGACAACTCAGAGCAGCTCTGGGGCACCAAAGCTGGAAGATGTGCTCACTGAGCAAATGAAGCATCTTCAAATYGAATTTGTGACCAAAAGTGAGGTTTTACTGATGTTCATGTTGAAACAGAATAATTGGCATGCCTTCAATGACTTGTCTGATAGAAACTCAGGAGCAATCCAGGCCCAGACACAGCCTTGCAAGAGTCTTCCTTTGCACTGTTCTCCATGGATGCTGTGTAGTGCTCAAGGCAGTTCAGTGCCCACATGCTCTCTTGCCTCAACAGTTCCTCAGTTACTCACATCTACTTTTTCCACTATCTGAAATAGATGGATAAATTCATCTAAGATATCTGTTTTATTTTTAATGCACTCATTGCTGGARGATTTATTCCAGATTATATGGCTTGTCTCTCTATAATAATCTGATCTAACATYTGTAGGCAAAATTTTTACTAGTTTGAATATAGCCAAGACTGAACATGGTTTGGTTTCACTCACCTCACTCTTTTTTCTGGGATGTATTCATGGTGATATTTCCCTTCCAATTACCATCTTCATGGAAAGCCCTATTGTTTAAACAACAGCTGAAAAAAAATATTAGAGTATAATAATTGAATGTCACCCCAGGACTATATGCACATGGAAAAAATGTTGTGGCCTTTGTGAACCAAACTTCCAATACTGACCATCAGCACACAGTCCCTGCATCCTTGGACACAGAGAAAGATAACTTGCCTCAATTTGATTACTGATTTGGAATCCTGATTTGTGCAAGCTGATGAGACTTCAGAGGGATCTAGATGTCACTCCATGCCCTAGTAAAGCAAGTCCTTCTCTGGCTTTCTTGTAGGCYCSYTTTAGGTAATTCAGAGTCTATAAGGGCTCCTCAGAGCCTTCTGTTCTCCAGGCTGAACGGCCCCTGCTGTTTCAATCTGTTTTCACAGGAGAGGTGCTCCAGCCCCCTAATCAAATTTGTGGCCCTCTTTCTCATCAACCAACACTCTATAGTCCTTCTCCTCAGGGCTACTCTCTGTTCACACTCTACCCAGCCTGTATTTGTGCTTGGGATTGCCCTGAGCAATGCACAAAACCTTGCACTTGGCCTTACTGAACTTCATGAGCTTCACAGGTCCCACCTCTCAAGCCYGTCCAGGTCCCTCTGGATGGCATCCCTTTCATCCAGCGAGTGCACTGCCTCACACAGCTTGGTGTCATCAGAAATCTTGTTGAGGGTGCACTTGATTCCACTGTCCCTGTCACCAACAGAGATTTTAAACAGCACCAGTTCCACTACTGACCCCAGAAGAACACTACTCATCACTTGTCTCCATCTGGGCATCGAGCCATTGACCACAACACTCCAACTGCAGCCATCCATACCATTCCTTATCCACCAAGTCTATCTGTCAAATCCATGTCTCTCCAGTTKAGAGACCAGGATGTTGTGCAGGACAGTGCCAAATGCATTGCACAAGTTCAAGTCTATTCCCTCATCTAYCACTGCTGTAAACCTGTGATAGAGGGACACCAAATTAGTGAGGCACACTTTGGCTGTCACCAATCTCCTATTTATTTTCCATGTGCCTTACCATAGTTCCCAGGAGGATCTGCTCCATGATCTTTTATAAGCATTTAGGTGAGACTGACTGACCTGTAATTCCCAGGGTCTTACTTATTTCCTTTCCTAAAACTGGGGATTATAGCTTATATACCTATATAGCTTCCATAGCTACAAGCAGTCATTCATAAAATTTTCCAGTGTTGGCCTTGTACCCATACAGGTTGTCAGACTTCTTTATTGTTCTGAAATCTGTAAATCAAGGTTTCTTTCTCCTTATCAAACACGTAAGGCATTTCCACTCCCTACTTTTGAGACCTACAGCAAAACCAAAAGAATTCTAGAGAGAGCAGATGGGATGGTATAGGAAGTGTTCACCAAAGAGGGTTAAATTGTGGAAACAGAGGCTGAAATTAGCATCATTTACACAAATGACTCTGTGAGGATGTCCAGTATATTGCTACTGAAGAACAGCTGTGTTCAGCTCTTTAATGTCTAAGTGACAACTGGGACATGTTTGTACAAAATTGCAGTATAACCAAATAAAGTCTCTGCCTCCTCACTACTGTAAGAAGAAAAGCCTAAGCTGCTGCAAATTCCTCCTGGAATTCATAACAAAAACAAAGTAGTTCTAAGGCTGAAATTTCTAGTATTTAATTTCTAGTATCTAGCGTGACTCTTTTATTGGAAAATCATTAGGCAAATSATGACAGGACATCAGGGATCACCCTTAGCCTAGCACAGATTTCTTCTTACAGTCCCTTTTTCAGGACTTGAAATACTTGCATCAATCCAACCATGTCTTAAATCCAATAAGGCTTAACAGTCTCAATCCAAACAGTCTTAAAACTTATTATGCACCAATCTTAGATTTTCTGTTTTGAATGGCTGTCAGTTTATCCAAGAGAGAGGTGCAAGACACTTGTACCTAAAGTCAGTTATCATGGTATCCAATAAAACCAAGGTGTATCATGGTATCCTACAAAACCAAGGTGTTCTCACCCCCAGATTCTGAGAACCTCTTGTTTAGTCTTTTAGCACTGAATTAAGCTTCATCTGCTTTCTTGTTCAATTCAAAATCATGAATGGAATGTTTCAATGTGATTGTTTTCCATGGAGTTMAAAAATTTTGCAGAGTTCATATCAAAGCCTTTGGCAAAGAGCAGATTGCACAATCATATTAAATGATGTAAAGGTTCCTTCTGGCTTTAAAATCTGCATTTGCCAGGAATCATCAACTGTAAGTTAAATATGACAGAACTGTTCAGGTGAAGGCTTAAAGGGAACCTCTGGGTCATCAAGATAGACAAATCAGGRGGTTATAGAAATTAACACCAAAAGGTGACCAACTGCATGACCTGTGAGACAACACCTCAGGTGATGTTCTGGTCCACTGCTCTTTTTGTCTCAGAGGGAATTTTATTCAAAAACTAGTCCTCCAGTGTGAATATTGTGTTAAATAAGCAAGCAGTAGAGTGGTGCTTATGGTTAACAGAAGCATACAAACACAAAAGGAAGCAGTTCCAGGCTAAAGAATGAAAGGAAAYACATAAAAATTTCTGCCCTGTTACTTTGAGTCGAACTAAATTTAAAACAACTGGTGACACCCTTCACCACCAGGATGAATCAGGAGATGGGCTAATGGAGGAAATTAATGTCCATAAGGCAAAGGCCAGTAGTTTCCTCTTGCTTAAGCACAGCTGAGAAAATATCATGATAATGTTATCTTTCATACAAGCAAACAGCTCCAAAAGTGGCCAATTCTTTCTTCAGAAACCAGCTGCCCATGGAAGCTGTCTGTCTGTCTGCACATTTTCTATGCATGCTTTCACCACAGCCCATCAGCACTTCCTAGTGCAAATGAAGAATGCTTGAATCAATAATAATACAGATATTATCACAAACAGTGACAAAACTATGTTTTCCAACTAAATAAATGAAACCTGAATTGAAAGAGCTATGCTATTTTATTTGTAGGAATTAGAACAAACCACAGCTGTATTGTGCTTTTGCTAAGTCTCATAAGAGATATGTTTACCCAGCTGAGAAAAAGGCAGGTTTCCTTTAGTCTCACACTCAAARGATAAAGATGCCAAAATAAGTCCTACCAGAAGCAACCACAACTGTCATTGGAGTAAAGGAGACATACAGCAGTTGCTACAAAGGCTCTGTTTTGCTTAAAGATTTTAGGCACAGGAGGATAATCTTGGAAGAAAATATCTCTCTTGGAAATAAACAGTGAAAACAAAGGTAGCCATGAGAATAAAAATGTCTTTGACTGGGATAATTTGCAAACGCTGGTAAAGACAAATCTATTTTCAGGAAAAGGAGGTGACAAAAGAAAGGGATGGAAAACCTTTCATGTGAAAAGAGATTGAAATGAGCACGTGCATGGGAAAGGAAAAGAACAAAGAGCACTCAACTAAATTAAAAGGTAGGATATTCAAATCCATCCAGAGAACTACCTCTTTTCATGGGCAATTAAACCATGGGGTCCAAGTCTGCAGGTCTGTCTTGAGACTTAAAATGCAAAAGCCCAACTTGCTTGTACATTTATATGGCTAACAATAATAAGTGGAATTTCATAGGATTGAAGAGCAGCAAATTTTAGAAAGACAATTTTTAATGGCCTGGTTTCAGGATGAAGGTAATCTCTTCTTTAAGAGCAGAGAAGTTCTTTGTGTCTTCATTTTTGTAGCAGGGKGTGAGAGTGCAGACTATTTCACATCAACATATTGTAAGGGTTTTCCACAACTTCCTTGAGAATAAGGCATCTTGCTCTGATCACTACCACTGTGCAAATGTTTTTAGTTCACTAATGCTTCTGAAGCCACCACAGAAATAATTTTTTTCCCAGACATCTTCCAATGCAAATTCATTCTGATAGCCAACAGCTTTTCTAATAAAATTTAAGAACATTTCTTAATGAGAAATCATCATGATTCAAGAGAAATAAGAGCATTTTGAAAATATCACCCAATAAATGTTATTTAAAAAAATCACATTTTCTTAGTTTATTATCTTCTGCAAGTCAGTAAAGTTGAARGAAGTTGGGGAAGAGTTTGGCACTTCCCAAATAATGTTTTTTTCCCCAACTTCTTGATAGCTGGTGAAAAAGAAAACATTGCATGTGATCCAGATCACATGCAGTCAGTCCATGTGTACAGTCCATCTCAGTCCATGTGTGCAGAACCTTTGAAAAAACACATGAGCTCAAAAATATGGAAGAAATGCACCAATGAGGAGCAACACAGATCTCTGTCCTGTGCCTATACCAGGAGCAAGAAAAAAAAAAATCTGCTGACCAGAAAATTGGGTAATTCATCATCCTCTCTCCTACTTGCCATACACAGCCTTTCTAGACTGACTTGGAGAAGACATCTTGGTGTGGTGGTGAATTGGTTGTCAAAGTTTAATTTATTGGAATCCTGTAATGTCAGAGGGAGTCGTTGGTTGGTTGGTTGGTTGGTTGGTTGGTTGGCTGGTTGGTTGGTTGGCTGGTTGGTTGGTTGGTTGGTTGCTTGGTTGCTTGGTTGCTTGGTTGCTTGGTTTTTTTAGCTGAAATCATTGCGTGGTTCTGGGAAAAGCAGTCCATAAAGCAGGGATTTGGACTGTACAAAGTTAGGGCACATCTGTAGAACTAGCATCCTCAGTGCCCAATTATATTCACCATACATTGTTAAATCCATTATACTGTAGGGAAGCAAACAGAAGAGTGTATCYACAAATATAGCATGTAGTTCTATAACCTTATTGTTCATTGCTTGAATTTTCTTAGTGCAGAAGACAGAATAGTCTCTCCATGCCTAAAATGTTAAGTAGAACCCAAAAGCCTTGAACCTATGCATCAAAACTCTCTTCACAATTCGTCTTTCCTTTGATGTCCCATGATCATTTGCAAGAATATTTTTAACCTGTTCTTTTCATATCAGACATACAACAAACTAACAGGCCTGTTAGTGCTGCTCAATTTCAYCAGCTTTTTGGATCTTTATTGCCTAAACTGAATTTATGTGAATGGAATTCCACTGAAAATTTTTCTGCTTGGTTGTTCACCCTGATTTGACATTGAGTTTTGCCATCCAGTAGAATACCATCTAACAATATTGACAAAAAATAATGTCCATGAATTTCACTATTCAAAATAAACAAAAAAGTTATTATTTCCTTTAATGACACGTTACTATATATATGAATTTGTACAAACACAGGCTTACATGTAGATTTATATAACAATCTTCCCTCCCAAAAAATTAACCATTTCCTTTTAGGCAAGAAAAAAAAAATTAAGCCAAACTGCTTAGTCACTAGCTATTGGATGTGCAAGGGCTGGTTCCTACTGCTGCTGCTCCTCTGCTGAAACCATGCACATTATCAGTTCTCAGGTTATAAATGAGTGGATATGCTTTTCCATGTGCCAGCTCATTTTGCTACCCCAACAGAATGTATGCAGCAGCTGATTATGTTGCCACCAACGGTGAAAAGGATTTCATTTGTYTTGTTTTACTTAGCCAGAAACTCTGTGACTCCTTCCCCTGCAGCTGAGCCCATCCCTGACCCCCCGAGGCTGCTGGCAGCGCTGCAGTGCCAGGAGGGGAGCCAAGGCCGGGGCAGAGGGGAACTGAGCACACACGTGAAGAGCTGGGCTGGCACAGACTGAGAGGACTGATAGGACCCTTCCCTGACTTTTTGCTGCCCATTTTGGTCATGCGTCCTTTGAGGTAGGCAGGAATGATTGCAGGAGATAAGGGAATGTTTGAGGGACCTGATGAATAATAGTAACAACAGAGTAAWTTTGGGAAAGTTACAAGTTCAGATTTTTTTTCACGCCTAGATTTACTTTCTTTCTTAAAAACAGCTTTGTAAGACTAGTCCTAGGTTTAGTCTCTCGATATTATTTAAGAAAACATACCTCTGGTAGTTGCTTCTAGGTAATCCTTATATTTTTCTGAATATTAAATGCCTTGGCTCAACCCAGTAATAAAATTCAATTCAACATGTGTCACCAGAATGTACATTTGAAAATAAACAACAGAGTTGAAGAATTAATGTACTCTTAACAGCAGTGAATAGTAGTTCTTTAGAAATTTAACTATTAGTTTGGACATCTTAAAAACAGAAGTGGTATCCTTGGAGTGAGGAGGGAAAAAACAACTATTACCTTTTTGGAATCACACCTTAAAATCTATGTTTTGTCTTTCTAGTGTTAAAGATGTTTTTGGAAGTGGCTGATCTCATGGCAGGAATCTCAGCTTTGGAAAAGGCTGGAGCTCTTCAAGGTGTGAATCCCATCTGCTGATGACCCCATGCAGTGAAAGCTGATATTCCAGAGCAGAGCCAGCAGAGGCTGTGGGTGAATGCCACCCTCAGCCAGCAGATTCCCTGAATCCCCTGACAGCACTCCCACTGCATCAACCAAGTGCTCATCAGAGCTAGGAGTGCCTACGAGCAGAGCATGGATGCAGAAGGCTGCAGCTGCCCCCAACCACATCAAATAAGGGCCTGCTGGGATGTTTTACTGTGCCCCACATCAGTCACCTGTTTCTGAAAAGGACATGCTAATGGCTCCTAGAAAATGGATTAAGGTGCTTCTTGATAGCATTACTTCCTCCATTTCAGCTCTGGCCTGGAGGTATGAGTTATAGTTAATGATGTGTGCCATGTTTTTGCTCTATTATAAAAAGCAATTGTGCAACCAAACTTCTGCTTTGTTGTTTGGAAGAAGCATTTGGCTGCTGTCACCAGGTTACAGCCAGGTTGTGCAYGGAGAGGGCAGTAAAAGTGTGATATTAATATGGTGGAAAGACATGATGCACAAAGGAATCTATTTCTTCTGCAGCCTTCTACGGGTGCTAACATCATATGTCACTCATGCTTTATCCCCTTCTCCTTGTGTATTTTCATCAGTTTCACTAAACACATACCATTAAGGCCACAGTTGGGCTTGGCGATGCCAGCTGAAGCATTGGTGTGTCATTGTTTCTAAATCTATCTGCCTTTTATCAAATCTATCTGTCTTTTATCAATTAGGTATCAGATGTCCTGGGCCAATTTGAGGCCAGTTCCTAGAGCCCTGCCTGTCCTCTTCACAGATCAGGAGCTGGGCATGTACTGCCAATATCACACAGTACCAAAACCAAATGTAGTATTAAGAACAATGCACAAAAGGAGGTGCTTCATCAGGAGATGCAGACACCACGATTCCCAGATAACACTCTTATTGGCAGATATTTCTGCAAGGCTTAAGCTGAAAGACAGCAGAGCAAGTTTTGTAGGTAAAAGAGAGGAAGAGAAAAAAAATCAAACTAAACCAACTTTAGAGATGATGTTTGCTAGGCCTGTGAAAACCCTTTGAGGAGTCTGGATGCCTCAAACCAAAGGGATYTGTGTCTGCTTCATGGCACTAACAGCCCAGTTTATCCTGAGGAACAAGCTGGCTGCAGTTACCTCTGGTGGCAGCTAAAAAATAAAACAACACATCTTGTGTAGCTGGTGAATGGTCATAATCCCGTCCCATGGATCAGGCACATGGGCTGGGAAAAAGACTGTGATGAGCAGCTGGATGGCTGCCCCCTACTCTCATCAGGAGCTGCCATTTTTCCAGGGGACATCTGATGATGCCGCTTGTTAACCTCTCTGTGCCCCAGTACCTCTGTGATTAGTGTCAAGCACAGCAGCCATGAATGGTCAWTCCTTACCCATCACCCTTGAGATGCATATTTTTATTTAAAAACTGATTTAAGGTGCTTAGGAAGCACTTTGGCATATTTGTTTTATATATGGTTCTTTGGGGATAGGTTTAAGTAGTTTAAGTCGTATGCTAATTTGAATCTATTTTCTGCAAGAATTTGTGTTATATGCTACTTGTTTTCTTCATCAATTAGACTTGGGATGAGGAGAAAGTACAGATTGTTACTAAATTTCTCAGTACTGAGTTCAGCTGTTTCTGAACTGAGTGATCAACAAAGGCAACATTCAGGTCTTCTGGTATTTAAATGGTATTTTAACTGTCAATGAAGGAAGAAAGGGAAAAAGAAATACTATCTTAATTTTTAAAAACCTGTCTTTTCCTCAGTCCACATGATTCATCACCTAAGTATATTGTGCTTAATAATGAGACTATTTTCTTTATGAAGCAGAAGCAGTATTGCTATATTTTCTTCAWAACACAATGACTTTTTTATTAATATTACATAGGCTTCAGATGCCCATTTGAAACATCACTGCAGAGAGCAGATATCTGCTGTAATTCACCATAACACCAGGTAATTCCTATTCAGAATATGTGATTTATAGCTAAGAGGCCWGGCAGCCTGTTGGACTAGGAAAAAGCCAAACTAAGCAGAGTTTGTGGAAATTGTTAACTTATGGGACTGTATGAGTCCCTGGGATCATTTCCCCCTCTACTTTGCCCTTTTTAGTTATTGCTTTTTTGTTGTTGTTTCGGTGGCTTTTTCTTTTTGTAAGCTCCTTGAATCTGGGAGTCAGCACAGTGCCTGACCCATTAACGCCCAGGCTCCCCTTGAGTCCAGGCARTGCTACCAAATCATGGAGCTGTAATAACCCCCTGCCATGCCAGAAGTGCATGCTATCAAAAGCTTTCAAAATGCTTTAAAAAGGAACAAACAATGTTACTGAGGGGAGGAATGGGCCACAGAAACCTGCCAAGACTGCCCAGYGAGAGAGCTGGGCTTAGAACATGCTGCTGCTCCAGTGTGCAACAGCCACTGGGCTCTGTTTTCCTCCTGCAAGAAGATAAAAGCAGCAATTCATCCTGGAGACAGAGTGCAAGAATCACTCCCCAGCAAGTCCACAAGCACAAAAGTGATTTGTTTCATCTGCCTCCCATGATTGCTTTTGCTAGAGCAAGGGCATGTTCTCCACTTTTACAAGTACCTCTGACTCATCACAGGCATCAAAACACACTGAATACCATTTTTTTAGAAATTCTACATTTACATTTATCACTGAACTGTGTTCACTTATTTGTGCACTGACCAATCCTTTTTTCCTGCAGTAGTCACAGGGYCAGAGGGGCCAGATAGGAGAAAAGGGCAGATCAGAGCTAAATCCATCAGGGCAGTGCTCCAGCAGATGCTTTGAATGCAGTGAAAATGAAAACTTCACAAAACAGGGATAATTTACCAGAACATTCTTTTAGTGGACTACAAAATAATTTATTCCAAAGACCGTCCTTTTAAAAAATTTGTATCATGTGGGAAGCTTTTCTTTGTTCTCTTCTGATGCTTTCAATCAAATTAATATGCCTCTTCTTGGGGGCAACCCCAAGCTACACTGAAAGTATTTTAATGGACCTAAAAGGAAACTTTTGCAAAACTCCACTGAGAAAATTTCAGAATACTTAGTTTTATTCCTATTTGAGATTAAACAATTCCTGTAGCTAACTCCTGAAAAAAAATCCCCTTTCTCAGCTGTAGTGCCAGGCACAGTGTACATCACTGCAGACATGAATTCACATTTTGGCTTTCTGCATCTCTTTCGGCCATCAGCAGAATTACAGCCATATACCCCCACAATGCCAGGCAATTGTTCAGAAGGGGGAAAAAATACTGGTGCTTAACAGAAGAAATAAAAGTGATGGACTATCAGAAGCCAGCTATACTTGCTTTGGATTAATATCTTTACTTTCTCTCTAATTGCCATTAGCAATGGCACTTGGTCCCAACCCCAGTTTTTTTTCACTTTGTAAGGTGGCATTTCCAGCAAGATGCCAGATTTTCCTCTTCTAAAATGCTGGAAAACTGAGATGCAGGCAGTCCTCAGGCTCTCCAACTGGGCAGAAACAAAGCTTGCATCTTTGACTGGATTATGACAGCCAGCCAGTGACTTCTTTTTCTTGTAAGTTATTTTTTGATCCTGGCAAATTAGCTACATGCAATAGGGAATAACATTATCAGGCAATCATTTGATTTTGACTATTATAAGGTGTGGAAATCACACAGTAAGTTWAAAGCT
The DNA here is from genome assembly GCA_014549065.1 of Cardinalis cardinalis. NCBI lineage: Eukaryota > Metazoa > Chordata > Aves > Passeriformes > Cardinalidae > Cardinalis > Cardinalis cardinalis. The sequence continues at coordinate 427,121 of JACDOX010000049.1, forward strand.
GAAGAGGGAAAATGATCATTAGAATTATTTTAAACAGATTAAGCTATTGCSAATCACTCATTCTCTCTGAATTGAGCAAAGCTTTAGTGACTGCTTGAAGGAGCAAAGGACTTGAAAATTCCCCATCTTTTCCTTGAGTAACTTAAATGAAATCTGAGCTGGAAGATAAGGATGTTGGAAAAAGACACCTCTTSGTATAAGCAGGAAAGACTTGAATGGGTTAAGCCATATCTGGCTGAGTCCCAACAGACATAAAAATCACCTGTGCCTGCTCTGAAATAAATCAGTGTCCTTTTCTGCTGCTGCCGTTGTCTGGAAATAATGCAAATGCAATGGGCCTGCAGTGACATTGTGCYGCACTCGAAGGAGACACATAATAAATTGTCCCCTAATACTGTTAAAGAGACATTTTCGTCTTACTCAGTAGCTTTTGAGGTTGAACTGTGCTACTTACTCGTTGAGGATTGTGATATGGTGTCATGTCATTCTGCTTTATTATTTGCTTAGCCTCTTATTGCTTATATGCACATTTGCTTCTTGAGTTTAAAAATGCATTTTGCTGCTTATGCTCAGTGATAACGTTTTCTGGCTTGGAGGGAAAAAAGCAGGGAGTTTTCTTTCCACTTTGTTTCTGTTGTTTTAATCATTTCTTTCCAACAGCAGCTGGAACAGATCGTAGATCCATATGATTTGGTTCTACTGCATTCATCACTTGGAAAAATGCACAGCTGTGTTAAAGGAAGACAGAAAGAATTTGTCTGCCCAGCGGGAAGCTATTGCTGTTCCATAATTGTTTGCTAAAAGGAAGCTGGAATAAAAATGGAGGTAAATGGATATCAGTGTCAATCCAATCCATCAAAATGAGTTTAACTGACTGGGGAGTTACAGTTAAGTAGCTGGATGTGAAAGCTGGCAAACCCAAGATGAAAGGAAATAATCAGCTACTTTAAATATTTTGCATCTTTAAAATTATATCTGATTGCATCATCTTCTACATACCAAAAAAATTGTATAACTATCAGCAAGACATTTCCTAATATCCAGGGAATAAAGTCAAAGCAGAAAAAACATATGAGGACAGTGATAAACAAAAGCTTAAACTACAGCACATAGTTGTATTTGGTTTTGTGTTGGTTGGTTTTGTCATTAAATTCCCCAAATGCCCAGTTCTATCCCAAAATTTCCCTCTGTTTTGTGCCAAGTAGGTGAATATTTGTGTATTCTTACAGAGAAACAGCTCAGGCACTGATCTTGCTAGAAATTTACATATTAAAAGGGGAGGGGAGGGGAGGAAGGAAGGAAGGAAGGAAGGAAGGAAGGAAGGAAGGAAGGAAGGAAGGAAG
>JACDOX010000049.1:428683-507891 GCA_014549065.1 Cardinalis cardinalis
GGGCTGAGAACAAGGGCCTGTGCAGAGCAGATCTGTTAATATTGCAACCCATTGCCCATTCAGCTTTCAGAATCCAGGCTATTGTAAATTAATAAAAAACCTGTCTGTCTTGGCACCTTTCTGCCTCATTTTCATGTGTGATCACAACAGAGAAAACAGAGACAATGAAAGCCACTGAACCAGAGTAGTGAAGGAGGGATTTGGCTTCAGGCGTCAGTGCTGTAAAATTTGTAAGCAATATGGTTAAAGCCATTAACTCATCTTCTGCACATCAGGGTTTTGCAGGGTAGAGAGAAATAGCTGAGTAAGGGCTAAAGCTTCAGTGTTCTTTGGAGGCAGCTGTGTTTTGGGCTGACATTCCTAGATCACAATGTTAGAGGAAACACATGTTCATTACTTAGCCTGACCATTGTAGTCCACAGACCACAGGACTTGCTTGGCTGATTCCTGCTTCAAGCCCCTGATTTAGGATTGAATGGTAGTTTTTCAATCTGCGGTCCATGGACCTTGCAGAATTATGTCCCTAGAAGGTACATAACTTGCCATTAAAAAAGGCTTTTAAATACACTGTACAAAGGTGTATTATGTCCCATCCCTGTAAATGTGCAAGGCCTGGTTAGATGGRACCTTGAGAATTTGGTTTAGTGGAARGTGTCCCTGYCCATGGCAGCAGGGTTGAAACTAGATGATCTTTAAGGTCCCTTSCAGCCCAAAATGYTTTATGATTCTATTATTCCCCTTGGGAAATTCACAGTGGTTCACATATCAAAGACAGCCTGAGACCACATACTACAGCACAAATCTATTTAACGTCTCCCAATATTGACCTGAAATTTTGCACTCCTACACTAAGGAGTCACTTAAAGCTATGTTTGTTTCAATTGCCTTATCTGTAGTCCAATTACACCTTGCTTCAACTGCCAGATATTCAATCTGCTGTATCTTTTTCTGTCARACTGAAGAACTCTCTGTAATCAGGTTCCTGCTCTCCAAGGAGGTACTCATGGACCAGCAAAATCACCCTTAAAGCCCTCAATAAGTTAATCAGACTATGCCCCTTAAAATTTTCTCAATAAGTCATGTTCCATGGTTCTACAAAGTTTCTCAGTTCTCTTCTCTGAATGCTTATTAATTTACCAGTCACTCCTGAAATAGAGCAGTGAATACAGCATTGCTGTGGATGATGAGAGGATCATTCAAGTACAGAAGCAAATGATGCTCTCTGCTTCACACCAAAACACTGATATTCATATTTACATTTCTAAATTAGCATTTCTGGTAAAGTGGCTGTAGTTCATGTCCATGGATGATCTTATATGACCCATAAGTCTTTCCAAGACCTAGACTTTCCCAGGACAGTCCTCATGCTACAGAAACTACCTGAATTCATTGCTCTTCATTGTAGGACACTGTACATATTTATCCAGACCTACTGGAAATTATGCTCTTTGCTTCCACTCTTTTTACAATTCTCATTAGGAACTCATCCTGACTTTATGGTATAGTCAGAGAAGCTGTACCAAATTTAAAGTTTCACATGTGCTCTCCAGATACCTCCAACACCATTCACTTCATGCAAACACTTAATACACCTCCAGTCTTTCTGGAAACAATTCATGTGTTGTATTTATAAAAAACAGACCACAGGTACTGATCTGCTGTGCCTGATGTAATTTTACAAATAAAAATCTCCTAATATTTGTTAAATGTGCATTCACCTTCTGAATTATAACCAACCTTGATAAAAATTTGGTAAATAAGAAAAGGAACAATGATATACATGGGTACCTAGGAATTTTATTTTTTTTCTCATATCTGTCATGAATATTGACATTAACAGAATGACCAGACTGTGGAAATTCTTTGACATCTCACATGGCTTTCCCTTTATGCTCCTGAGACATGAAAAACAAAGGGAAACCCTTACTCAGCTCCTTGTGTTTTTTCCTGTATAAAGGAAGCAATAAYAGCAAGGTGGTTTATGTTTCCCAAGGTCCACAAAGATACAGCCAATGGCCCAGGGCATAATCTTTTGATAACATTTCATTTTCATTTTGAGACTACTGGGACATGACACATGCCACACACTTCACAGGCTTCCATAACCACCTTTCTTATGTACTGCAATTCTACAATGCATAATTCTCTCTTGCTTGTTCTCAGAATAAACTGGTCATTTCTGTACCTTTCCCAAGCCACAGCCTTCTACAGGACTTTTTGTCTTCACACAGGACTAGAGGATTAGTGCTGTCTCATATAGAAAAGATTTACTCCCAGAAGAGCATTTTCCTGGTCAGCTTGAAATTTAGTCTCAAGATATTTTAACCAAAAGCCATTGAAAATATTTTTGTGCAGTGCTCTGCTGATTGGGATTTTTTTTTGTTCTCTGGAAATTCCATACATGTGGGGATTTTGTTGTTGGTTTGGGGTTTTTTTTGTCTTTCTGTTCTGTGCAAAATTGCCAGGGAGATTACAGCTCCCTGTTCTGTTTCCAAGTCACACAAATACTTCTGAATTCTTTGCCATCGGGATGTTTTCAGAAGATGATAAATTGAAAAGAGTGGATTAAACTAGAAGATGAATCTTCGGTAATTTCAGCAGCTCTCAGCAAAAGCCCTGGAATCAAAAAAGCTTCTTTAACTCTAAAACAAACTCTTATTAGCAGGAACACAGAGAGATTTACATCCAAAATGACCATGAAAACATACGAACCTCAACTTAAAGTACATAAATTGAATACATATTRTTCTTCTTCTAGAAGACTATCCCATCAAGAGTCCTCCCAGGGAGCAGAGCATTTGATCCTCCACCCCAGTATATTCAGACAGATCCCGCTGCTAACAGGGTGTCCTGTGATGAGCCTGTGGCTTCCTTTGGGCAGAAGTGTCTCCATCCCCCTGATGGTTTTCCACAACTGAGACCTCCTCGTGTTTGGAACCTGACCTCTGAATTCAGTTGCCCTTCTCCAAGATAATCCATCTATGATTTCCAGAGAGTAAACTCAGAACTAACCACTTCAGCAAAGAAGGAATGAAGTGTTGAGTGATCCAACACATGACACGTGTGACAACCATATATTTCAGTAGCCTTGGGCTGTAAATGACAGGAAATCTCTTGCCTGTGGGCCACATAAAGCCCACAATATCAGAGTTTGCAGACACCTTCTTTCTGCATCATTGAGGGGTAACACTATGGCACAGACAAAGGCAGCAAAGCACATTTCCAAAGGCTGGTTTAGCTTTTTCCTGAAATAATCATAAAATCATAGAATGATTTGGGTTGAGAAGGACCTTGAAGACCACATAGTTCCAGTCTCCAAATCTCTGCTAATGCCCTACCTTGTGACAGCCTTCTAACATTTAGGGCTAATTATTAGTCCTTTCTGTATGGAATCATCACATGAAATGCAATCACCAAATAATTACGCCAAGGAATAATTTGGCCAACTGGATAAATAATAGATCTTGTTGTACTTCATTAATTTTAAACATATAAGCTTACAATRTAATTGCCAGCTACTTTTCTGGCTTTACAGCTTTCTGAGGAAGAACAGAAAGGAACCAGTATTTCAGGCTGTAAACCCATGGAGACAGAGCCTGAGGAGACACTATCAAGAAGAAAAAATACCACAGTCACACACACAGAGGCACAACAGAACTGAGGAAGGAACTTTGATCTTTGGTTCAAGCTGGTCCATGGCCAAGAACCTTTTGCTTTTCTAGAGGGGTGGTGAGTGTCTCGTCAATTAAAAAAAGAAACATCCTCACAATCCACCCTCATATCACAGGCTTGAAAAAGGCAAAACTCCATGCTCATTGCCCTTGCTTTAATCCACATTMTTTGAAAACCCAACACTTGCACTATTGCAGTTTGTTCATGATGCCATTTACCTTCCCAGCCTGCATTTCACCAGATTAAGGTCCACACCACCTTCTAACACTGAGCCCACCCTGGGAGTCAAAGGCAGATCTGATACACAGCAACATCCACATGAATGTGCAGAAAGCCTGAGAGAGTTGCCCAGAAGGGGTGAAATAGCTTGTTTATCTCAAATGATGTTGAATCCTGGATTCTCTTCTCCGGAAGTCCAGTCACCACCATTTTACAAAAGACTTGTACCTTAACTAATTATTTCCTAATTTTACTCCTAAATAATGGCTCTCTGGAGGAAATGTGACATTTCTGCTGCTTTCTCCCAAAAGAAAACTTCTCCATGTAGCAGAAAGTTCCTCAGGAAAATCATCTTGCTTTTTCACAATTTCTGCAGAATCTGGAAGAGAATAGCAGAGCTAAAAGAATACTGGGACATGCCAGAAACACCAAGTACCTCTTCCTGATGCTTTGCTAAGTTTGTTGCTGACTCTTAAACTGAAGCTTTGAATCACAAAATCAATAAGGTCACTGAAATACATGTATAAACTTCACGGTCACTGTTAGTAGTAGCAGTAGTAGCACTGTCAGTAGCAACAGCTGAATTCTCCAAAACAATGCTTTGCCCTCAGAATCATTAAAAATTGAAATTATTTTCCCAAATTTTAAAGGATTTAACACACTAAAACAAGTTTTGACTCACAGAGAATAGGGAAAGTGCTTGGCTGAGCAGGACCAGAGCAACATATAATCATCTGAACTGCATCAAATCAAATGGAAGAAATGGCCAGAAATACGAAACAAAATTAAACTCCTGAAATTAAACTCTGAATGAACTAAACTTTGTAATAAATACTAAGGATATTTTTCTGAGTTGTTCCTACTTTTTAATTTTTTGGAGACAGTGAGTCTTTTTCACAGGTCAGATTCAGGCTAAGACTTCTCTTTACCTGAGCTTTTATACATTATCTGAAATGATTAGTTTCATTGCCTAAGATCTTGGAGTAGGTTTGTAAAACCCAGTCATCAGCTGTCTTTAAGGTGAGCTCAAAGTGGGAACACAAAGTCCCAGACTGTMTTCACAGATCTGGAATTCTTTCACTCTTGAATGAAAGGAGGAGAGATCTTTTAGTTTGGGGTTTAGCACTGGCCTAACTTCATTGCTTCTGAAATCAGTGGGAGCATCATGGACAGCTTTAAAAAGCTCTAGGAGACCTCAGGAAGATGTTCAAGGAATAGCTGTACAACCTTCCACAGGCAGACAAAAGCTTACTCTGACAAGGTACAAGCTGACTCTTGGGCAGAATAACTCAGTGCAGAGTCAGTGTGTGCAGACTCTCAGACGACTCAGCTCAGTTCCAGAAACATGATGAGGAGACCTACAGGGCTTCCACTTTGCTAACAGCACAGTCAGAGCAAGCTTACACTTGTCTGGAAATACTACAGTGGCTGCTCCAAGAGAGGATGCAGTCACACCTGAAAACCTRTGCAGTTGCACCTGCAAACCTGTAAAACTTTATTCTTTCTCTCCAAAACATATCTACAGTGGCAGAAACATAATTTGGATTTGTCATGGTAAAGGCACTGATGAACTCACRAGTGATGCCAGAAGACCTCATGAATCAGGTATCAGTCCTATAAAATKCATGTATTTATGCACCACAAGTGTTCCCAGCAATTCTAACAGAAATTTCAGTGTGTTTGTCAAACATCCCTGCTTAGGAATGAGGAGAGAAGAGTCTGTCACAATGYCATGCGTAGCCATTTCCTCCCCATYCTTTTCTTTTTTYTCTCTCTTCAATAATTTCACCAGAAGATGATAAAGTATTTTTATCATTAGTGAAAAAACCCTAACTAAGATAACAGGAAAAGAACAAAACTGAAAGACCAAGTACACTTAAGGCTGAACTTCACCAAAAACCAGAAAATATCTGGTTCAAGAGAAAAAAAATATGTATTAGGTATTTAGGAGTAGATGGGCCTAAACAAGATTAAAAGCAGAGAAAACTTAGTAGACAACTTATATGTTTTTGTAAAAAATAGTGTGAAAACTAACTCACTTTAACATGTTCTTGGTCTGAACTGGGCTCAGGTTCTTTCATCAACAATTCAGTCTGAACCCAACACCTGCATGTAAGCCCTTGGTTAAGGTCAAATACCTATATTACACTGCCCTTCAAGCAATATTGAATCAGTAAAGTATCTTTTCAGCTACAGTTATATTAGATATAGCTATTGACTTCCTTCTTTTTTATTGCACTATAAAACAYGCTGTAGTGAAAATAAAGGTTTACTTTGCAACAGAGAATTCACAGACATCTATTACTGCTGACTTTTCAAATCCTTGGATGTGTGTCTTGCTGTCTGTGTTGATTGAGATATTTTGAAAACCAATTAACTGTCCTTCAACCAGCGTCTGACTGGTGTAATTAGTGCAGTGTGTTTCGTGTATTTGGGTAGAGTAGATGCTGAAATATTTGTCTGTGTCCCTTTGTGTATAACCAAACTATTAATAAAAGGTTAGGTTTCTTTCTTTCCTGTTTTCAGAAAACAGACAGAAAGCTGCCATCCTCACAGAGGCTCCAGGAGTTGGCTGCCTCCTTTTGATTTTAAAGATAATAGTGTCTCATCTTGATTCATCCTGCTTTAACAACTGAAGATCCAAGTGTTCTTTTGCCAAATACTGAGGTAGCTTTGAGACTGATGTAGCATCAGGAACGAGCAATTATATTCACTTTTATAAGCCTCAGGTGGAAGGTTTGACAAAGGAAATGCTCTAAGACCCTCAAGCAAATAATCAGTAGCAAAAACAGGCTCAGATTTTTAAATTCCTAAAGTGTTCTACAAAAGAAATCATCTAAGACATTTTAAAGTGTTATTTTTCAGACACCTGAAAGATGTCTAAAGTGCAGAAAGATCCTTTTTACACTCAGTCATCTCATCTCTGGTTTCCCCATTCCAATACTGTAATGCAAACTCCCATGAGAAAATCTCTGGTCAAATTTAAAAAAACCTTCCCCATTAGTAAAACTAGCACTATCACCAAGAGGATATACAAGAAAGAAAGATGTTCCATATTATTTAGCTTTTGAAAACATTCAAACACAGGCAGTTTAGACAAACCTATATTTTAACCACAGGCATTTTGCTTGCCTGGGTGCTGCAGATCCAGGCAGCATCTCAGACTGCTGTGAAAAGAGACATTTTTGGTATTAGTGTTCCTAGACCACAAGTKGTGGTCTACCACCATCTGCCTATCAGGAAGGAGCCTACAGGCAAAAGCACACAAAAGCACATATTGATGATTCCTACCAGGGAATGAAGAATCAAATTTGCTGCTCTGCTGAGTCATTTCTGCTGAGGTTTGTCCTCAAAGCACAAGGAGCCTCCCAGTACTCCTGCTGTCTCCTGGGGTCACTGAAGAGCCAGGAACATTAATGCAGAGATCCAGGCCTCATTGCAGAGGCCCTCCTAATTACAGTGAAGCAAGCAGCATGGGAAGCGGGAAACCCGAAACAAGCAGGGGCAAGGACAAGACACACAAGCAGAGCAAATAATGCAATAACAGCAAATGTCTGCTATTAGTTCCMCAGCCAGATCCCAAACTTATTTAATTTTTATCCCTTTCTTTGAGAATTAGAGGATGTCCAGAGAAATAATTGAAAAGGAAGTGAGAAGAATAGGATGGAGAAAGGCTTGGAAGAAATTTCATGCTAGAACCACAAACCCWGAGTGTAGCTACCCCTTTATGATATGGTCAAGCTCATCAGGAATCACAGCAAACACCATTGCAGTTTGCAGCAGTCCCAAAAACTCCAGTGACACAGTCTGGGCAGGGAGGCGGAAGAGTGGGGSTTTTGAATTAAGAGCTAAAGGAATGCATGGATCCAAATCTCAACTTTTCATCTCAGCAACTTGTGAATGAATCAGGCAGGTTCACTGATTTCCCTTTCTGTCATTCAGACAGTCTGAAATCAGACAGGCACTTCTTTTCGACGTGTGTGTGTGTGTGTGTGTGTGTGTGTGTGTGTGTGAGAGAGTGTGCTGGTAAACACAGCAGCTCTTCCACTACTGCAAAAATTATACAATTTTACCTTGTAACAAGTATGAATTTACATAGTAAACTATCAAAGTTAAACCAGGCACAGTAAGTCATCCTTCAAACACTATCAGTCATCTATTGAAGTGGTTGGGAGCAGACAGGATCCTTGCCCTGGTGAGAGCCAGGTATGAGAGGAACTACTACCTGCTGCCAAGAAATCCTTCCATCCTTACAGTGAGCTGTAGATACAAAACACTTGCCTGCTAGATTGTGCTCCAGAGAGGAAATGTTTGTCTCAGAGGGGAATCAACACTGTGAAACTAGACTGCTACTTGTGTTTTGACAAGGTTTTGAGAACCTCATTGTATGGGGAAATTATAGTCTGCTGAAACAAAAACAGTGAGGAGAGAGGAAGAGAAATGCCAAAGATGACATATATTATGATTCTCCTGCAGGTGAGTTTGCCATTTTAGCCTGTCACAATTTGCATCTACATTTGCATTTTAATTGTTCTGTGAAAGCCTTTGCATTGGAACAAATCCAGAAGAAGCACACATGAAACATGCATCCACACACAAATACAGGTCTTGGATGGGTGCCTAATCTTCTCCAATGGGAAGAGCTTGCTGTAGGCAAAGTCTCAAAAATGAAACCATTTCTCCATTCACCTCAGGTGAGTCAAGAGAAGCCTTGTGGTAGGAACTGCAGACAAGCACTTGTCTATTCAGGAAACCAAACAACTTATATCTATCAAAGATATCTAAATAGGGATTTAGGGGGACTTATTCTGGTATCCACCTTTAAAAGTACATAATTACATATTTCCAGTTGAGCCATAGGAATGCCGAAAGGCCCCAGTGTAGATCAGCAGCCTCTCCTGCCAAGCACTGTGTTAACAGGAGAGTCAGGTCTTGCCACAAACAGTTTACAAGACAGGCAAAGGAAATAATCACCATCTTGTTTTTCTGGCATGAAACTGAGGCCCAAGGCCAAACAGAAGAGCAGACAATTGAAACAGGATTGCTTATTAAAAAGAAATGCCAGGCCAACAACYTAAATCAAGGCATTTTCCTTCACTGAACATGAACTCACTGATTATCACCTCAAATTCATGCTCARTTTCCATTCCACAGCCAAGAATTCTGCTTTCAGTGCAGTTTATGCAGGAGAGTTATCAGAGTTGAGGCTAGAAGTGAAAACCCTGCCTCCTTTCAGCTTCCTCCTAAAGAGCTCTTTACCAAGAGCCATTCTCCCCACAGGGATGGCACCAAAGACATGAACCACTGTGATTAAGAGAAGCTTTTACAAAAGTGCTTCAGTACATGCAGCCTGGTTGCAGCGTTCAGTCCACAGCTGTGGCATTTGCTGTGGGGAGCAGCAACCTGGAGATTAGTTTTGCCTCACAAACCAGGCCACAGTGGCAGTAAGTCAAGCTGGATGCACTCTGCTCAATAGAAATTACATCTGGTCTGAGTATGGGAGGATTGAGACCCAGGGAAGATAATGCTTTTTGCCTCAGTGAAACACTGTAGACTTGCAGTTTCCTTAGTGGCTATCAATATAATTGCTGTCAAACATAAAGGGATGTTTTCCAAAGTCAAAAACAGGTAAGGAACTCTGACTTACAGCTTCCTAATTCTCACATTGCAAAACAGTTTAAGGTAGGGATGGTGTTTCAACAAAGGAAAAAAGAGGGTAACCTAGTTTATATATGCGTCCCTATTCACTAAGATGGTTTTTGCCATAGCAAGAAGTAATTCCTGGGACTTTGCAAGCTTCATTCGGTAATAGAGATTTGTAAAACTTTATCAATTAGGAGAAATACTCTTWAAAAAAACCCAAACAAACTCATTAAAAAAAAAACCAAAAAACAAACAAGTAAGTCAAGGTGAGGTGGGTTTGCTTTTTRACTCAGGTTCCTTACTGAATTGGGTGAGAAGTAATCAAATAAATGGTTAAACTTGCAAACTTGGAGACAGCCTTCACAAAGAGCAGGGTGGGAAGGCCCASCAGGAGGATAGCTTCATTTGACTCAGCACTTTTCAGAGCAGTTCATCTGATCATGCCCTCAGCAAAAGAAGGGGGAGAATTTTTTTTAAATGCCTGTGGGACCTATTTCTGAGCTTGTACTCTTAACATACTTAAAAAACACTTGAGTCTTTAAAACACTGCCCAGACAGAATGAAAAAGTCAAAATCAAGTARCTATGGACAGAGAACAGTATTGCCCCCAATCAAAAGTCTCTTACCTTCCTCTAGAAAAAGAAGGAAAGAACAGGGCAGGGGGAGAGAAATGTGGGAAAAAGTCAGTTTTTGTAACCCAGGGCTGCATTATCAGACAGAAAGAACTGCAGAAATTAAGACACTCAGCAGTATCTTGACTCTTCTCCTTTGTGTATCCCTAAATAAGATATCTCTTTCTAACCTTCTTAATTAGCACCTCCTAATCAATTACTTGCAGAAGAACTGTCTGTGCGTCTACTGCATCTCCCTAACCTCCACAGCAGGAGGTAAAGGGTTAAATAATATAGGACACAGTTTCCTTTTTTATATGATAACTGAGAGCTGCAATATAATTGCCTGATTGCTCTATTTCATTAAGGCTCCTTTTCCCTTCTACTTCAAAAGGTTAATGCCACTCATATTTCCTTTTTTTATTGTCTGGCTTCACATAATGTCATGGGACAAGACAAAATAAGCAGTTGCCTCAACAAACTGTAATTCATCCCAGCAGAACAACGACCGGCCATAACTCAGTCTATTTTTAAATCCAACAAGTAATGAAAATCACTAAAAATAATACATTTCCTAGAGCCAAGACAATAGGCTGAAAATGTGTAATAATTAGCACTCTGGCCCAAGTGCTTCAGGYTTTAAACTGTTTTATGGCTGCAAGATCTGTTCTTAGCAATCAGACCAGTCCATTGGTACCTACTTAACATATTGTTATTAACAAGCTTTTCTTGTACCATCTATGTTTAACCACAAGTTGAAAGCACCACATGACTGCAAAAAAAATCTGTGCCTTCTTACTTGTTCCCCCTAGTTCAGGACACTCAGAGGTAGCATAAATTAATTCACTGTCTAAAAAGGGAAAGTCTGGCAAAAAAAGACACGGAAACTGTTTTGACACAGTTTGATACATAGCCATATTTATATGTACCAAAGAAAGTAGGCTGTGGGTCAAAAAATATATAAAAAGCTCCCACCCAGGCCAGCTGCCTCCCCTCAGAGATATGAAGTGGAACACAGACACTGATCTCCACTCCTCTTTTACAGTAGCATTCAGTGATCTTCAGCAAGACCCTCTGTGCTCCATAAGTTCAACTATGTGTGTAAGGGGAAGATAAATACACAAAAACCATCTTGAATAATCCCTGACAACCTGCCAAAAATGTCTGCTCCTTCAGTAGTGCTTTTTCTTCATCTGCATATGCTTTTTTCTTTAATTATTGACTCACACAGCGCTCCAATATCTGCCAAATTTTTTTGTACTCACAGTTTTGCATCTTCGGGAATGGTACTTTGAGGATRAATGCATCATTTGGAATCAAACATGCTCTGAAGTAAAACAGACGCTTTTTTAATGGCATTTAAGTGACTCTCAGTGCTACTGCAATTGACTTGGTCTTAAAATCATAGAATCACAGAATTGTTTCAGTTGGAAAGCATCTTTTAAGATCAGTGAATCCAACCTTTAACCCAGCTATCCCAAGTAATTACTAAACCATGTCCCCAAGTACACATTTTTWAAATCTGTCCTGGGGCAGTGACTCAGCCACTTCCCTGGGCAGCCTGTTCCAATGCTTGATAATGATTTGGTGAAGAAATTTTTCCTAATATCCAATTAAAACCTTCCCTTGTGCAACTTGAGGCATTTTCTCTTGTCCTGTCACTTATTACCTGGGAGAAGAGACCRACCCCCATCTAGCCAGGAGTTTGCAAGGACCTCTTTGCAAGGAGTTGTAAAGAGCAATGAGGGCTCCTCTGAGCCTTCTTTTCTCCAGGCTAAACAACAGCCATTCCTCATAAGACTTGTGTCTCTGAGTCTTCACTAGCTCTGCTGCCCTTCTCCAGACATACTCCAGCACTTCAAAATATTTATTGAAGTGAGGGACCCAAAACTGGACATGGCACTCAAGGTGTCGCCTCACTAGTGTTGAACATAGGGGGACAGTCACTGCCCTGGTCCTGCTGGCCACACTRTTTCTKATACAAGCCAGACCTTTGTGGCSACCTGGGCACACMGGCTCATGTTCAGCTGRTTGCTCATCAGCACTCACAGKTTYTTTCTGYTGGGCTAAAAATACTGATGCTGATATTRAGGYCTGGGGAACACCCCTGGTGTCTGGCCATCAGCAGGATGTGACAGCTTTCACCTTTCACTCTGGGCCCGTCCATCCAGCCACTCTACAGTGCACCTGCCCAAGCCTTGAGCAGCCAGGCTCTCCAGGACAATGCCATGGGAAACAGTCAAAGGCTTTACTAAACTCCAGGCGGACAACATCCTTTCCCTCACCCAATAAGCAGGTCACCTTGTCMTAGGAGAACATTTTGATCAAGCAAGACGTGCCTTCAAGAACCCCTTCTGGCTGGGCTGATCCCGTGCTTGTCCTGCATGTGCTGTGTGATGGCACACAAGCTTCCAYAACCTTTGCTGGCACCAAGGCCAGGCTGACAGGCCTGTGGTTTTCCAGATCTTCCTTCTTGCCCTTCTTGTAAATGGATGTCACATTGGCAAACTCCAGCCTTCTGGGTCCTCCCTGCTTAACCAGGACTGCTGGTAAATGGAGAGCAGCTTGTGGAGCTCCTTCAACAGCCTCCTGAACTGTTTCCTTTCTAAATACTGTGCTRTATTTCCAGAAGACAACTACTAAACTGAAGGCCACCACAAGAGCAAGAGCCAGCGATTGTGAAGCTTCTCCAAGCTTCTTAGGGAATATTTTGTCTGACTCTTCATCCTGGCTGGGTGAAGTATAACAGATTCCTACCATGTTATCTACCTGTTTCTCTGATTTTTATTCATAAACACTCCACCTTTTCAACATCATTGGTAAGCTCAGACAGTAAAACTTCCCCAAACAAACAGGGCTCACATGATTTTCTCTAGTGAGCCTGGTTTTATCCCTTTTCCCCCTCAAATCTARTTTAATGAAATTTTGACCAGGCCTCCTATCTCCTGTTCAGAAATCCTTAAAGACAGGTGTACTCCATCTGTTGACAGCAGGCCTGGTGTTGTCTAAACCAACTCACAATCAAAAAACTGCAAATTTTGCCAGTAAAATCAGGCTTGGAGCCAAGTATTGAACTGCAGGGTCCTCCTCTTCCCTCCCCCATCATTCCCTGGAACTGGAAGGATAGGAGGAGAACACTACTTGTGTGTCTGATCCTTAGTCCAGTCATCCCAAGGCAGCAAATTTTCTCTTGATTGACCCCAGATTTCTTGCTGCCACTTCCTCACCTACTTAGAAARAACAGTAATGGTCAAAAATTTGAGGGCTGTACCAGGCCAGGACTATTTCTGCTTCTCTTCAGATCTTTATCCCAGGTCCCAGGGAGGCAGCAGACTTCCCTAAGAAGTGGGTCCAGTTTGCATGTTGGACATTCTGTTTCCTTCAGAAGGGAGTCTCCTACAACAATGACCTGTCGGTTTTCTTTATGGAATCAGTTTTGATCTGGGGTGTGGGCCAAATTAATCTTGGCAATAAATCCATGCTAGATGAACCATCATCTCTTTTGTTTGGTTCCACAGACCAGTTCATGCTAACCTTTGCTTTGTTGAGCAAACAGAATTAATTCTATTCAAACTTCATAGGCTGAGTTAGTTAAGGAGAGAAAGCATTGAAAAAGGTTTAAAACCCAGTTCATTAACCTGCTTTGTCACTCTAACCCAGCTATTCTGTATAGCCCAGGATAGCTGAGTCCACATCCCAAGCACCTCTGTGCTCAAAACTGTACAGAAACAGAGGGAAAGATCCCTGCCCCAGAGAGAAAATCTCAAGCAGGAATTTCAACTGAACTGAGAAAATCCACTCTCTTTCATATTTAAGGGTTACTCTTGCCTGTCAGAATCTGTCTGAAGGCTGGTGACAGGAGCACCTTTATGCATGCAARACACCTGCTGAGGTGGAGCCTTGTCTGTGTGAGAGCATTAACATCAAGTCCATTTAGAGAATAACTTAGACATGGAAAAATAAGAGAAGGGCAGAAATCAACGCCTTTTTCTTTCAGTGTGTCATGCCAACAACGTTCATTTCAGCCCAGTGGTTTATGCCTCCTATCACAGAGAGTTCCATCAGTCTTATACGTGGCATGGACCCCACCGTTGCTGTGACCATGGTGGCACTTCACACTGGTCAGCTTTAGTCCTCACTCCCCTCGCTCCTCCCCAGTGTGGAAGSAAAATACAAATATTGTTCCGTCAAAATGCAATTCCTGGCATGCTCAGACAGACCAAAACAAGGCCCAAGAACTCAAAGTCTCTTAAATTCTGGGCTCCCAAGTAGCACAAGGAGCATCTTAATCTTTATGAGAATCTTGGCTTGCACCACTCATCCAAAGTGTTTCCTCAGCAGGTCTGGACATCGCCCTTGTCTCTGCTGAGCCCCAGCCAGCCCTCCAGCTACAACCCAGACACATATTTTGAGGCTAGCATTTGTACAGAGGTGTCTATGCAGCTTAGGAGCAATTTGTATCCAGATTATTACAAAACATCCCCAAAGCTCCATACAAATTAAAGTTTCTTCCTATTCTAGCTCAAATACAGCTGTTGGGCTTTAATGTCCAACATTTAGGCACCAGTTGAATTCACAACCTTTTCCAACACAATGCCACAAAACCCAGATATTAAGGCTTTGGCTGTGTTTGGATGTCCCAGCCACTACACTGGAACTTCATCATGTCAACCCTTAGAGGCCACTGAGGAAGCCTGCGAGTCCAGAGACTGCTGGCTGAGGAAGCCTGCAAGTAAGACTGAGACAAGACATTTCCTTCTCCTCACATGTAGCATGTTTTCTGCTACATCCATGTGAGCCGAGACGTGTGAGGAATCAGCTCATGCCAACTTCAGCTCTCCTGCTCTTGATTTCTTCCCACCTGCCTCCTGCATCCTGTTTTTCCTCAAACCAACTGTGGAAAGAAGAGACCAAGCTTAATTCCTAGAGAAGAAACAGATTAGAGAAGATGCTGTGTCATCTCCCTCACTGAAGATATGCAAGAACAACCTGAACACAATCCTGTGCCGTGTGCTCTAAGAAGARCCTGCTTGAGCAGAGAGGTTCAACCAGATGACCCCACCAGTGGTCGTTTCCAACCTTTCCCATTCTGTGGTCCTGGGATTCTGTAAAACAGCTGCTATTCTGGGAAGTACAACATGAGTGTCCTTCCTGCAGTTTCATTGGTACAATTGAGAGAACAGGCAGCTCAGGGGCTCTGGCAGGGTAAGGATTGCCTTCAGAGGGAAAACAAGTCAGCATGCCCCCAGAATATAGTAAAGAGCCCTGAAGACTTCACTGAATAGTGTGCTGAAGAGAATCCAAGGAGGACAGGGCAAAGTGTTGACTAGTTGGTCATTACCTTGATTAGCTTGAACACCCAGGAAAGAAATACTTAGAGGCTGTTACTCACCTGAAGTGAATGAACTGAAACTATTTAAAGAATTCAAGGGAATTCAAGAATTTAAAGAATTCAAGTTAACGCAAAATGACATAGAAAATGTTGCTCTCTTCCCAAAATTCACCTACAGAAATTGGACAATTCTTGACCTATCCGTGTATAAGCTTTGTAGAAAAATAAAGACTCAGATATTGCTTCTGTGAATACTGAATTTGTGTTTCAACAAGTGTATTATCAAACAATTCAATATCCAGGTCCTCTGCTTGAGCCAGACCTTTAGGATTGACACAGGACTCTTGCTAGTTTATTACTTGCRGGTTGAAATTAAAAATGACAAGACAATAATCTATCTTTTTCCCCATTTAAGCAGGGCTACTCAAGCACACAGTAAAAGGGCTTCTGCCATTTAGATCAGATTTACAGTCATTAAGACTTCATGCTTTGTGTTCTTCCTACAGCAAACCTCATCTTGACAAAAAGGGATTTTTAAACCAGTGAGTGCCAAGCCAGTGATTTCCTCTGTGTGGAGCTGCATAAACAAGATATATGGAATGATGAGACAGAGTTTGGGTATCTTGAGACTGTCTGAGCACTGCTATTTAACTGTTTTTAACCTTTCAAGCTTTTATGTTTGTCCAGTGACAAATAGTTGCCTTTCAATTTTTTTTGGTTTTTAGATCAAAATGCCAAGTAAACATYTTTTTTGATAAAATACATTTAGAGATGAACATAGATTGTTTTGCTTTTTCATTTTTTGTCTTTGATGATCTGCAGCCTTAAGAAAATAATCCTCTCCACACCTGAATTTCAGACCTGGCTTTTCTCTTGTTTACAGTTTGGTTAAATAGTTAACTGAGCACTGAAAAAGACAAAGAACAAGGTGGAAGGGGAAAATAAGCAGTAATCACAACTCTTCCTTTCTGACATYCCATAACGCATCCCGTAACCCGTAATTCAACAGCAATGAAAAATAGAAATGATGCAATTTTTAGGAAATCTGTCCMGGAAGCTGGAAAACAAGACCTACTTCCTGTGTGACCTTTGCCAGTTATTTAGGGCCATGTTCAGGCCATGCACTAGAAGGGCCTAAAATTAAGCATCATGAGCCTATGACATCCAAGCAGTCCAAGCCACCTGTTGTGTACCAAGAAAGGGAGGAAGCAGTCACACCACCTGGGTCAGGCAGCTGGACCACAATGGGGAGCAATGGGCAGTGCACTCACCTTGGGCACTGAGATTTCTCCTGGGGACTCCAGGAACCAGCTGAGGTGTAGCAATGACAACATGACACCTTCTTTCCTTCAACACAGACAGAACACCATTTCCTATCTCACTTAGGTATTGTAAAAATTAACGTTCTGGTGGTTTGGTGACTGGGTGCCAGAGACAAAGGTCAGGTAAACACTTGGGCTGTAAGCCGAGGCAGTGACTGTCATTAGACCAACTGCAAGAGATAAGGACCTGTACAGATAGCAGGCCATGGGACCATAAACATTCCAGTGCCTTCCATACTCAGCTTGTTTCCATGTTCAGGAGTGGAATCACAGAGATTGGTAGATGGTGAGGAAGTGGCAAACAAAAGAAAATGTATGCTTTGCCAAACGTTATCCATCTTGTGGCCCCTGCTCCTTGTGAAAACAATMTAAAATCTAAATTTAAACTAAATTTCTGGAGAGAAGGGAGCACCTATCCATCTGACTCCCACCAGTGAGATGCCAACACCTGTAYAGGATGCCTGGAACAGTGCAAAGGCATTCCAGATATTCCAGCCAACACACTGGCTTTATCTGGGGCCCAGCACAGATGCCTGGACAGAAACACACGTAGTATGAGGAACAAACAACAGGAACTAGAGATTTGCACATGCCTGGGTGAATTTGATATCACTGGGATCACGGAGACAACGTAGCATGGCTCCAATGACTGGAGCACTGCAACAAAAAAGTTTTAGGAAAGACAGGCAGGGACATGAGGAGAGCGTGTAGCCCTCTACGTCAATGACCAGCTGGAGAGTATGGAACTCTGCCTGGGGAAGGACAAAAAGCCAACCAGGAGCTTGTGGGTTAAGGTAAAGGAGGGTGGGTAGAGATGTCATAGTGGGGGTCTTCTACAAGCCTCCCAATCAGGAGGATGGTGTGGATGAAATCCCCTATAGGCAGTTAGGAGCAGCCTCACACCTGCAAACCCTGGTCCTCATTGGGGATTTCAGCCATGGGGATATCTGTTGGAGGGACAACATGGCAGGGCATGAGCAATCTCCGAGGCTCCTTGAATGTGTCAATGACAACTTCCTTACACAAGTGATTGAGGAGCCAACAAGGGAGGCCATGCTGGACCTTCTGCTCACCAATGGGGAGCAGCTGATGGGAATATAGTGCTCCAAGGCAGCCTTGGCTGCAGTGACCACGAGATGGAGTTTGAGGTCCTCAGGACAGTGAGCAAGCAGCGAGCTCACTGCCCTGCACCTCTTCCCCAGGAGAGCAGGCTTTGGCCTATACACAGACACACTCTGTGAGCCCCATAGGGTAGAGCCCTGGAGGCACAGGGGCCCAAGAATGCTGGCTGATATTCAAGGATCGCCTCCTCCTATCTCAGCCATGATACATCCTGACAAGGAAGATATCTGGCAAAATCTCCATGGATGGATAAGGAGCTGCTGAGCAATTTCACACCAACARAAAGGAGGTTTCAGAAGGCAGAAAAGATGACAGGTGGTATGAAAGGAATACATGGAAATTGTACGGAAAGTTAGTGATAAGGTCAGGGAAACCAAGGCYTAGTTAGAATTGAGTCTGGCCTCCACAGAGGCCTCCATGCAAACAAAAGGAAAGCTAGGGATAATGCGGGTCTTCTCCAGATGGAAATGGGAGACCTGGCTCTGCTGGACAAAAAGAAGGCTGAGGTTCKCAGTCACTCCCACGCCTCAGTCTTCAGATGCCCTAGCCATGGGAAAGGCAAATGCAGAGACTGGGAGAATGAAGACCCTCAGCCCACTGCAGGAGGGGATCATGTTTAAGATTCAGGAATCTAAATCTATGCACAARTCCATGGGACCTGATAGAGAGTCCTGAGGGAGATGGCAGATGAAGTTGCCAGTGGAAAGATCTTGTTGGTCTTGTRAAGTTCCCAATGACTGAAAAAATGTAATTATAAAATCATTGTCAGCAATGTGGACAGTGGAATTGAGTTCACTCTCAGCAGGTTCACTGATGGCACCAAGCTGTGTGGGGCAGTCAACAYGCTGGAGGGAAGGGATGTCATCCAAGGTCCATCCAGAGGGACCTAGACAGGCTGGAGGGATGAGCCAGTGCAAACCTCATGAAGTTCAAGAAAACAAAGTGCAAGGTGCTACACCGGGATCAGAGCAATCCCAGGCACATCTACAGGCTGGATAGAGAAGTGATGGAGGGCAAGCCTGTGGAGAAAACTTGGGAGTGATGGCTGATGAAAAACTCACCCTGAACTGGCACTGAGTGTTCACAGCCCCAAAAGCCAAACAAATCCTGAGCTGCAGCTAAAGGACCCTGGGCAGCAGGCCAAGGGAGGTGATTCTCCCCCTCTCCTCTGCTCTCATGAGACATCACCCTGGTATCCACAGCATAAGAGGGACATGGAACTGTTGGACCAAGTCCAGAGATGCCACAAAGTTGATGAGGACTGGAGCACCTCCCCTTCAAAGACAGGCTGAGAAAGTTGAGGCTGTTCAACCTGGAGAAGAGAAGGTTCATGTGGAGACCTCATAGCAGCCCTCAGTATCTGAAGGAGGCCTGGAGAGAAGCTGGAGAAGGGCTCTTCATCAAGAACTATAAYGATAGGACAAGAAGTAATGGATACAATCTGAAAGAGGGAAAATTTAGGCTGAATTTCGGGATATGTCCTTTACTGTGAGGGTGGTGAGACACAGGAACAGATTGCCCAGGGACATTGTGAATGCCCCAACCCTGGCGGTGTTCAAGGTCAGATTGAATAAGGCCTTGAACAAACTGGTCTAGTAGGAGGGATCCTTGACCATAGAAGGAGGAGTTGGAACTAAATGATCTTTAAGGCCCCTTCCACACCTTAACATTCTATTATTCTGTGGTTCTGTGATTCTAATCATCATTGGATCCTTCAAAAATTTATTAAAAATCCCAAGAGACATTAGCATTGTCACTTTGTACAGTCAAAAAGGTCCTCCTTACTTTTAGCTTTCCTGTTCGAAGTGTTTCTTAACCTCAGCAGCTCTAGAAAAGGCAACAGGCAACAAGTCTTCTCCTTTAGGTCAAGTCCAGAACTCTCCAGAGAGCTCACCACATGGAGCTGGATCATACTGCTTGTTAGCTGGATCATTTAGTTATTAGCAATTGCTCACACTTTAGTCTTAGGCTGCTTTTTAGCTGTGTGCAGCAGCAGTAAAGAGTCCCATTGTGCACTCAATCAACTCCGTGACACATTTAAATGTTATTTTTGGTGATGTAGAGCCAGAGTAATTATCCACATAATATTCAGATTTCTCTAAGCCCTTTACCTTACTCTCCAAATCACATGTCAGAAGAGCTCAGCCAGCTTTCCTTGCATAGCCACTGAAGACCAGCAGCATGTCTAGGATAAAATCCACCCACTGACTGCAGGGGGTTTTCTCCAGTTTGTCCATTGCGACTCTTTCCCACAAAAGCTGTAAAAACCAATTCTGCCTCCTTAAAAATGTAATAGTGGCTGGTGTATCCAGTGGAAACATTAGCCAGGAAAAAGCCCCAGGGGAGCATTAACCCATCTTTCCTCAGACCCATCTGTGCTGGCTGGTACCTGCAAGCGCCCTGTCACACAGTGGGGAGCAGCTGCATTCCCCCATCAGCCACACCATCCCTGGTCCTGACCCTGTGCTGCTGAGCATCTGTCTGCAGGCATTTTACTCCTCATGATTTTTCTGTGATAGCTGTTTTCTCTTAAGCTCTCATCTGCAATGCTGTACCTCTCTCAGGGTCAAAATTATGTCAGCATCATGCAGGATTTTGTCTGGCTGGAAAGCCTGAGATGCCCAACATCAATCAAACAGTTGTGCCAGGCACTGTAACAGGAAACAAATCCCTGCCCTGATGAGGAGTCTGTTTGAATGCACAAGRTAGGCAAAGGGATAAATGCAACAAGGTAAAATCAACGTTCCCAGATTCTACAGCAATGCACCAGTCAAGCCAGCAGCAGAGCCAGTCTCCTTCTTAGACTAACACCTGACCCCSTGGACCAGCCAACAACAGTTCATAACCCGACATGGGGAAGCTGCTTTGGATCCCAAATAAGTCTTGTAAGAATGATTTGACAAGCACTACAGAATACTGACAGAAGACATTTTATGGAGGCATTTGTTTACTTTAATTGAGCAAACAGTTTAATTAGATTTTTCTCACACACCAGATAAACAGCATTTCACTCTGTCCTGTTTTGTATCTTGTGAATGATTCTTAGATGTGGTTTCCCCAAAGTCATTCCTTAAATTGGAATGATTAAATACAGCCAGCATAGTTTTGCTCCGAGTAAATGTCAAACTAAAGGCAAAAATAAAAATAAAATTATAATGTCATTTTGTGCTGGCTGCAAATTCAGCCGATTGGAATAATCTCAACACCCATGAACATGACCATTTTCTCTTCAGGCAGTCAAGGCAGATGTCTTTATCTGCTTTCTTTGTGAGCATAGAGGCAGAGGAACCTTGACAGTGCTGTACACCATGGCTCCTAAAGCCTACAACCTCTTCCATCGTGGAGCACAGTGCTGTAAGGCCCTCGGGGTACATCAGTGATCAGAAAGATCAAATTGTACATAGCAGAACAAAATGAAAGAGATGTAATTCACTTCAAGCACAGCCTTGGCTCCCTGCACTTCCTCCCTTTGGGCCTCATTGAGCCTTAGGGAGAAAGGAATGAGGAAGCAAGTAGAGCAATTGCTGAGAGATAAAAGCATTGAGGCCAAAAATTAGGGGAAGATTCAGACCTACAGAGATGTCAGGCTTTTTCCCTTCATTGAATCAGGCCCTTCAGGATCACTTAGGACAAGTAGTCTCTGTTTGCTGTTGCCTCTTTGCAGCACTGAAAGGGAGCAGGGGACAGTGACTGTTTTCTCTGAGATGCACTCAGCCCTACATGACAATATCACATCCTGGGTGTGAGCAGTGAGACTGGGACAGCAACATGTGCAGATGAACAAGAGGAAATCTCCCTCATGGAGCAGCCTGGGCACCCAGTAGTTTAATTTGCTTTCTTTACCTGCAGGATTCAAGGAAGAACCAGTAACCCTTCACTAATCACCTCCTTCTCCCATTCACATGGATTTGGATGCAGTCTTCTGGCAGTAATGCAAGTTAATCAGCAACTCTCCAATGAACCAGAATCCACGGAAAAGGCTATGTTAGCATCAGATTTTCTGGAAGCYAGCTTTTGATATTTCCTCTAACCCAAAAATTTAATGACAAATTGCTTCTTTTACATCAGCCTCATGTTTGGTGGTGCTAGCTGGCTGTGCAAGGCAGAGACAGATTTTTTTTATTATCTTGCCAGTACAAATTGACTGGCATTAATGCCATCCCAGTCTGGCATTAAGAAAGTTGTGCTGAGGTTTTTAGCMATCAGATCACTTCTCAGAGACTGGATATGGTGGCAGTATGCAAACAGTGCATGCAAAATCCTTGGAAACAAACCATTTTTATGAATGGTTAAGTTTCAAGATTCAGAGAAGAACTTCTAAGTCCTCTAATTCTTATGTTATAATAACACTGTAAGATTATAAATAACCTGCAATAGTTGTTTGGGGCTGTTTTATTTAGAAGGAGGAGGGGGGCAAAATAGTATTTCAATAAAAAYGTGCACAGTAATCCTGACTCAGTTGTTCTCAAAAGTTACTGTCATTTTAGCTGCTCCAAGATGTATTCCAAGRTATCTGTTTGTTTTTAATCTTTAGCAAAGATTATGAAGAACTAAAATGGRGAACCAAATGCAGCACAGATGGTCTGGGACATTAACCCTCTTTTTATGTTTCTTGGAGCTGATACATAGTGTGGGCTGAAATTAAAAAGAATACTATTGGAATAACCACCTACTCAATATAAAAGAGACCTGACAATGAATTTGTATACCTGAAAGTTTGTTTGAGATTTTATTTCACAAATATATCAGTTGGTGTAAGGACAGCACTTCCACCTAAAGGCTTTATCTCAGATACTTGGCCCAGCATAACTGCAACCATCATTTTTATTGCAATAAGASAGGTGGCTCTGATCATTAGAACATTTCACACTTTGCATGCTGAGTAGGGTTTTTAGCCAGTAAAAGTCACACTTTTCTCTGTAACTCTTTCAAATATGTGTTCTTTTATTTTAAACAAATTTATTCTTCCTATCAGCTCCTTGATATTCAGAGACAGTTTAAGGCAGGACACTTCAAGACAGGTCAAAATCTGAACTTTTCCAGTGACATTTAAATCTCAACTATAAAATTATTTCCATTTTCAGATGCTCTCAGCAATTCAACTCACATTCAACTCATATTTCTCTCAGTACCTCCTATATCATTGCATTATTTAAAATACAAATGGTTCCCCATGTTACAAATCAGTAGCCCAGCAACATACCCTGTTTCACTGATGAAATGAGAAATATTTGACACCAGCCTGACTGACAGCTAGCAGACAGTAATCTATCATGGAAGCAGTAGCAAAAAGAGCACAGCCCAAATTGCACTTGTGTGTAGCCATCATCTTGTGTCAGTAAAACAAGTCAGTTTTACTCCATGGGAAAGCACAGACTCCCTATAGTATCCCTTATCCTTCAGGCAGAATTGTCAGCATCTTCCTCTCTTGAGAGTTCCCATCACTACATCATTTAAACACCAGGAACAACATCAATGCTAGGGAGCAATGGGCCTACACACAAAATAAGGCACATTGCTTAAAAAAATATCAAATAGTCATCTACCTCAAAGGTTTCAAAATTGTTTATTTCCATGAAATAAAGGCCCCTTTCCTTGAAAACAGCCTAATAAAGACTTCAGCTCAATATACAGCTACAGGAAAGAAAAAAAAATTATTAAAAGAAATATTGACTGAACATTGCAAGCTAGTGGAATAGCATAAAGAGTACTGGAAGACACACAATGCATAATAAACCAATTGCTTAGCCATTCCTGGAACAGGGTATGCAGCATTTGTTACAGCACTTCAAAAGAGAGCTCTGGAATTGTAGGGATCAAAGGAGGATAACAAAATACAGATTTGATAAAGACAGGGATTGCTTATCTTTAGGAGGGTAAATCAGAGGAGGACATGAGAAAAGTACAAAGTAATGAATAGTCTACAAAAAGTAGACAAAGAATTTCAGCTTTTCACCAGGGCAACATTTATGCTAATACAGTTCAGAAAAGTGGTCCAATATCTGCTGCAGCCCTAAAATGAGCTACAACCCTCTACTTCATTGGCTTTTGGCCYGTGAATATGGGTAGATAGCCATGCACCTCAGAGATGAAAGACAACTCAAAACCAGAACATATTATTTCATTAATAAGAGCGTCCGAATGACAAAAACCAGCACAGAAATAATCTGGGATTATATAGCAACCTCTGTTCCAAGCTTCAGGCCAACCTCTATTTATGAGGCATCAGGACGAAATGGAATTCTGCAAGATAATTCTGTGCCCTGTACCATTGTTAGATATCATATATAAGCATTGTTCTTTTTTTCATTAAAAAAGGCAGAACTGGAAGGTGCAGCCCCACAGACACTGAGGTGTGTGTAGCTCCCCTCCTTGCTCAAGAGCACCCTTCCTCAGAGCTGGATGTTCCACCACACAGGTGAGCATGTGTTCCCCTTGCCAGGAACTGATTTCATGGTTCAGAAAAATCCCAAAACCTCTCAGTGGGGGAAAGCCTCCGCTGGTTTCCCATTTTGTTGGACCGAAAGGAGAGGTTCCTCAGAAGCCAATGCAGAGCAAAAACCCAAATCCAGAGCTTTGACTAGTTCCCTGGAGGTGGTTCTTTTAACTCCATAGGCATCTTAAGGAGATTTACCTGGGAAGCTGGATGATACAACGGTGGTGAGAATACACTCAATCTCTGTACACTACAACCATGCCCAGGGTAAATATTTATTTAATAACTTTTTTTAAATCTTCGTGACAAGTTCTAGTTACCTTTGTACCTGAAATTGAGAATTTCAATCTGTAATTTGATAACAACTTTAAAAGCACTATAATAAAGCTTTTACTTCAAAAAAGAAATATGGGCAATGATTAACAGGATTAATCCCACCAACGTAAAACTAAACAGCACCATGCTATAAAGCCCTGTAGATGAACCCTCTTGAACAAAAATAAATAAACTGAAAACAAACTTCCATGATTTAATTCTTCCCTTTTTTACAAATGTATAATACAGAAGTAACTCAAATCAASCCTGCAGAATAATTAAGGAGTTGAACAACCAGAGATCAAACCACAGACAATAACAATGTATGCAGAATTAAAACCAGAACTAACATAATGGCAAAGTCACAAAACCAAAAGTGGACAAGTGATGGATAAATCTTTTGCATATATTTTTAGAGAGCAAATACTAATGGAGCAGAGGAATACCACTTACAGAACTGCAGACTTCTGTCTCTCCACAAAGGACTTTATGGATTCATATGTGTTTAACGGATTTCCCCCATAACATGTACATTCATTTATTCTTTCTCTATTAAAAATCTCCAATAAACAATATCCCCTGAGCTGATGAGAACAACCTGAAAGAAGCATATTGTCACAGATGACAGTGAGACAGAATTGATCTAGACAGATTTATTCCCAGGTTTAGCAAGAAATTCACAATTACTGCAAAAAGAAAGGAGAGAAAAATTACTTTTGCTTGGGGCATTTAATGGCTGCTGCACTATCCCTTGCCTTTTAATCACTTGCTGCGGTGAAGCAACAATCAATACAGTGTAAAAGAGATCACAAGAGGAGCTGAACCAGGTCTCACTAAAATCAGTGGTTGGAAAAAAAGCTTCCCCAGGGGAAGTTCTCTGAGAACCAGAGTACAGGACCTGCAGCTCAAGAGCTGAGACCAAGGTGACCTTGAGCCCCAGCTGTACTCTCCACTTAAGACTGCTTCAGAGGCCTGAGACTGATCCTAAGGGAATGCATCCCAGTCAGGACAACATCCCCAGGCCACTGCAGTARCACGATGCTGCAAGTCCTGCTCCAGCCTCCCCAGAGTGTTCCCCCTGCACCAGGCCCCATGGAGAGCGCTCAGAGGACAGCAGTGGCCGTGGTTCCATGGTGCTTCTACAGAAGGGAAGAAATGACACCAAAGCTGAGGCATCTGAGACCRTGCTACTGGGTCTCAGGCCCAGAACAGCAGAGCCGACACAGAAGGCTTCACACTCTCCAAAGAAAGTAAAGAGTTATAGGGTGGAAGAGAGCAGACCCAGGACCACAGCATTACTCCAGAGGACCTTAAGTCATTATTTCTTTCCCATGGGATCTCTGTATAACCTAATCACAATAATTTTGTACCCATGCCTCATTTCTACACTACATCAAAGATTTCAGAGYGGAGGCATGGGAGAGGGGATGACCACTAACTGTCCCAAACTGTGAGCTCCTAGGATTGTAATATGAGAAGAGTCTCAGGTTCCATGAAAATTGCAGATCAGACATATTTGAAATTTTTTTCTTTATTATTTTATTGCAAATAAAATGTTTTTTAAAAAAATAAGGGTTTTTTTTCCTACAATTGTGTCACTAGACAAAACTAAAGTATGTACTCTGGCTTCTCTCCAGTGCTGATTACAAACTTGGGTTTGCAATATAATTAAAAAATGAAATAATTACAAGGCTTAGACATGAAGAAAGGATTTTTAATGTTCCACACCCAGCTTTGCTCCTGATCCGTCAGTGACCTCAGGCAACAAACCAAAACCTGCTTAAACTCCATCGGAGSTTCACATCTGGAGGCATCAAGTCAGTAGGAGTGTTCTTGTAAAGTCAGACTAAAGGTCCATCTAATCCAATGTTATTCTTGCAAGGATGGTTGGACACCCAAGTGAAAGATGGTAGAACTCAGCAAGAATGTAAATTACATTTTGTTCTATACAGCTCAGTCTCTGCCTGCCTATGGTTTATGAACTTGCTCAGCAATGGAAATATCTTTGCATGTAATAACTCTCCAGGCATCTTTCTTTCATAAATGTAGCTAATGATTTTTAAGCCTATGTAAACATTTGGCTCCCACATCCTCTTTTTAGGTGCTGCTAAAACAGAAGCCAATTCATAGTTTTGATTACCCTCATTGTCCACTCTCTGCATATTTTCCCATTCTAGTCTATGGTTTTAGTGATTGGAATACCAAAAATGCATTTTGTCCTCATGAAGCTGCCTACACCATCCAGAATGTTTTACTCTCTATTCCTGTTCTAAATATTTATAATATACATCTTTGGTTTCTAGTTAACATTAAGTTGATTTTTTCATAGAGTTCTTGGGGTTTTTTTTCTCCCAAGTTCTTGGTTATAATCCCAAGATTTCATTCCTGATGAGCAATGTCTACTCCACAGCCTGTTCTTCATAAATTTTTCTCCATATGTGTTACTTTATATTTGTTCTTTCTTGTTCAGTACCATGGGAGTTTTCCTAAATTCTTTATAAGGAGTTTTCATTTTACAACATTAAATAGTTTGGTATCATGAGCAAACTTTGTCATCTTACTATTTACATCCTTTCCTAAATCAGCCATGAAGATACTGAACTGTGCACGCTGACTGAGAATGTCTATGGGACACCAGTGGGGTTTTCCACCACTGACAAAACTGACAGTTTAATCCTCCCCTTTTTTCTTGTGCCTTTTAACCACTCTTTCATCTATGCAAGAACCTTTCCTTTTATCCTTTTGCAGCTCAGTTTCTTTAAAAGTCTTTGATGAGAAACCTTGTCAAGGGCCTTCTAGAAATCCAAGTATTGCCTGGATCTTCCTGGTCTATGTGGTTATTGACTTCTTCAAAGCATAGATTTATGATGCACAACTCTATAAATGCCACAGAGACTCTTCCTCAATATATCATATTTACCCACATGCCTGCTAATGTTACACTTTATTATAGTTTCTATCATCTTACCTAATGTGGATATTTGCTTTAATAGCCTGTAGTTTCCCGGGTTTTCTCTTACTCTTCCACCTTCCATTCCACTGACACCGCAATAGTTTTATGCCCRAGGTTCAGCTAATAACCAGTCACAAGATGTCAGACAGAGTCACAGAATCACAGAGTATCTCTGGTTGGAAGGAAYCCATAAAGATCAGCAAGTTCAACTCCCTGCTCTTTGTAGCACTTAGAGCAGAGCAGATAGATGTGGCCCACTTATTTCGGGTACCGAATTTAATGTTAACTCGGAAAAATCTTTAAAACCTCAAAATTCTATTGAGACTAAGAATACCTAATGAATAAAGTTATTCCTCACATTCAACTCATTTTATTTCACTTGTCTCAGTAGGACAAAGACCAAGACATTTTATGAGGAAAATCAAAACATCATGGGAAGGAAACATCCTATTTTGAGGAGCAAAATTCACATTGATTAATGCAAATCCAGTTTTTAATGTGCTGAGCTCAAACAAGAGACTGAAAGCCAGAGCAGCCAGAGCATGGCAAGATTCTCTTGCTGTCATGGGGTCAATGACAATAAGAGAAGGTGCAGATGTTGTAGGGAGGGTAATAATTTCTTAAAAGGACTACAGGACTCTTTTCCAGAAACCATCTTTCAGGTGGCCTCAGCACTGAAAAAATTAGTCTTTCCTGGATTTGTTGCTCAAAGAAAGGTTTAGTGCCAGTCCTAATAGTGCATAAACTGCACAATGTGACCAGGGAAATGTTGTCATTGTATTGCATGAACTGCACTTCCTAGAAATGTAACAGCACCTGCAGGAGTGTAAAGTCTGGCAGGTTTGGGATAAGCAGGAGAAAGAAGCCCTATATGATGAACTYCATTCCCTGTGATTGTCCCTGGATTTGAAAGGGATGACAGTGSTCTATCTACACTGTAAAGGCAGAAAAGACATTTTCCACTTCTACTCTGAGGTGATTTGTATGTACTGTTCACTGCGCTATTGCTGTTTACTTTTACTAAAATGCCCCTGATGGATACCCAGGGAAAGAAGCAGTTACAGTAACAGCTTTGCCTTCCAGCAGCATTTCAGCACCATTTWTAAACCATCAAAGCTCCATAAACCAGCCATTTTTACACTTGATTTTCAGTGTTACTGCAACTCTGCAAGCTGAGACCAGTAAAGCAAATGGATCAACAGAAAGTAAAATATTCTTTTCATGACAATGGCTTTTTTGGGGTTTCTTCACAATGAAATACCAGTCTGCAAATTTTCAGGAAAGTTCTGATCTTCAGAAAAAAATGGGGTGAGGAGTTATTTCCAAGTGTGATTCACAGAACAATTGAGAATTATGAGAACTATTTTCTAAATGGATCTGCTTACAAATACTGATGAGAACTACAAATCCAATGCCAGCTCACTCTATTGAAAATTAGACTRGGAGTGTATGTCTACAAGGCTGTTTCCTAGTGTGTTTAATGCATTTTGCTGCTTTCTGCTAAGACAGATAGCATACTAAACAGATCTGAGGCGTTCTTCTCTGCAGCTCTGGAGCATTCTTTTTAATGGAGGGTATAATCTCATTACAAGCTCTGGTAATCATCTAGATTACAATCTTAATTACCAAAGTAGGTAAAATAGATAAAACATATTTCATCTGTCCCCTCCACCTCCTTTTTTTTTTTTTAAGGTTCAGCAAATGAAGAGTGGAATTTTTTTCTCTCTCTCATGAGCTTTTAAGCACCAGAAAGGTTTCTTTGTCTTTGTTATCCTCCACACAGATCCTCTGTGAGATTACATTTCAAATTTCAAATTTATGATTATAAAGCCAGGTTCCTGTGACAATCTTCCATCAGGCACTGAGAGCTCTCAGCATCTCGCAGGAGGAGTTCAACACCTTGTAGGATTCACTTCTCATTACACTGAGTCCTGGAGCACACCTCTTGGTGGTTCAAAAGGTACAATCTCCTGAATAGAAATCTCATTAACTTCACCATCCCCCTAAGCCTGTAGTAACCTACACCATAGGCCATCTGCATTTGCAAATAGCTGCATAAACACCCCTAAATCAGCCTCAAATCACTCTGGGAAGGAACATGATGTCTTCTTGCTAAACTTAGTTTATGTATGAGTAAATGAAGGCAGTAAGATGAGAGATGAGAAAGCCTTAATGTGAAGGGACAAGGAAATCTTGGTGTCCTGGCAGTTTGCTGCTGCCATAACCCTGCCCATGTCCTTGAGAGGTCATGCATTCAAACAAGCATCCCAGGTCTTTGTGTCACCACAGCTGAGCTTCCAGCTGTGAGCAGATCTGAAGCTGTGCCACATCAGCATTGAAATGAAGTGTTCACTCAGAAAGAGGAGCTGCTGAGAAAATACAGGTTCCCAAGCCTACCAAACAGCAGGAGGAGAGGGTCTCTCCAGCCAAGCACTGCAGTTCTGCACAGTTTCTTCAAGACAGCRCTTCCCAAGCAGCTCAAATCCCAGAGCAAATGGTGTCACTGATGATCAGCACTAGAATCTGATTTCCAAAATAAGCTCTTGGGAGACATTCCATGTCTTTGTGATAGAGCTGCCCACTGCTGAGTTACTCCATCAGAAGAAAGACCATCTGACAAGTTTTCTAAATCCTGTCATCAAACTGCTAAAACATGCTTCAAATAGCATTAGCCCAGACCATGATTTGCAGAGTATCTGGAAAGCAGTTGCCTCTTACAGTGACATGGATGGAAATTGACTCCTTGAAGCATTCTGGGTGAAGAGGTGCTCAGACAGAGAGATCTTGGGCTGACATCTATTCCAGAGAAAAAAGGACACTCGAGTCAGCCACAATGAGTCCTCAACTTCCTTATTTCCCCTTRAGAAACTGGTTTAGCTCTGTTTTCATACATAAGATWCAGCCATGGTCAGTGTTAAGAAAYAGATCTGGGCAAAGACCCTCTTTGTTGGGTCCCATTCCTTAGMAGAACTGAGCTTCCAGAGCATCCTSTCCAGGGAAAGGGAAGTGTAGGGTAACCMATCTCTCCTTTACAAGAGTCATGAAAAATTTGTATTCCCTCTCCACTTCACATATACGATAAAACACAAGTGGTTCAGCTCCATTCTCAGACTAACCCAATGTGTGAACAATACTTACATTCTGTCTGTAACCAGCTCATACAGAAATTACTTTGGCCCTGATGTCCTACTCCAGAATCTCATACAAAATCTGAACTCTTCATATTCCCATTTGTGCTCCTTCTGGATTCGTGGGTGCATTAGCTGATATGCTGGTGTCAGCACAGTTAAGAGATCAGAGCAAACTCGATACACTTAAATACTATTCACCAAAAATTACATGATATATGAGATCCATTTACAGCTTTTTCACTTGTTTCTTCTTGCTGCAGCTAAAGCTGGGATTTGCACATGTAAATGACAAGCTATTCTGCTGGGAAGGTGTACGTGGCGTACCTTTAGAATTATGCTTCAAAATTAAAAGGAAAGAAAAACAGTGAAATGCCTTTCAGCAGACAGAATAATATCTCCCTTTGTAATTAAAATTTAAACAAAAGTGCTTYTAAAATGTATTTATTAAAGGGAACTTAATACTTTTCATTGGTTCAAACATCAACATAGAAAAGTATTTCAAGTCTTAATAACGAATTGTATCTCACAATTAAAGCTTGAATCACATCATCACAAGTTTGACAATACTCCTGCACAACTTCAAAAGCAGATATTGTGGGTATATTTGAAGGGGAAAGACACATGTATGTTTTTCATAGACAATAATTCCATTACATTTCCAAACTACAGTGGTAAGAGTTACAGAGCCAGACATTTRGATGATTCTCACTTTTCTTTTAAGCTACTACATGTGTAAGTCACTGTCTCTGTGGGACATTTATTGTTCGTACTCTCTCATTTAGCAACAGGACAGGAAAGTTTGCATATTTTACAAGTATGGACTTAAACCA
Source organism: Cardinalis cardinalis (assembly GCA_014549065.1). Classification (NCBI taxonomy): domain Eukaryota; kingdom Metazoa; phylum Chordata; class Aves; order Passeriformes; family Cardinalidae; genus Cardinalis; species Cardinalis cardinalis. Next base: position 460,270 of record JACDOX010000049.1, read on the forward strand.
ATATTTTYTATTTTTTGCCAGACTACAGATAAACCAAATTTCAGAAAATTATTTCCATTTGTGATTTTTCTTTTTCACTCTGTGCTGGTGAGCCTGTCCTTCATGCAGCCTGTAAAGGTCACAAGGAGGTAGAGGCTTTGCAGTGCTGCAGGCTCTAGGAGCACGGTGTRAGCGAGAGCTCTGTCACTCCAAAGGGCTTCCAGGGCTGAGGAGCCTGTGCAGATCTGCTGCACCATCTGCCACTTTTCTTCTTGCAGATAACTATTTACCAAGTGACTTCTTACTCTCAGGAACTTGACATAGCTGAGATCCCCAAGGATTTCTGAAAACTTCCCATGTGGAAGCCAGCATCTTCTCACTTTGGAGTCCTACAACCAAGACTGGAAATCGTGCCTTAAGATGAACTATTGTTATCCACATCTGTGTAGTAAGTTGCTCCTAATGGTCCATTTCACCCTTGAATATATATTACTAGAGTTCACTTTCAGTCCAAGGCCCAACTGTGCCTGTACGTGACAGTCCCACAAACAGGGGACTAAATTGTCTCACTCCAGCAAGAACTGCAGAATTCCAGGCGCAGATTTTCAGGAGACTACACTGTGCTCTGGTGCCAGGAAATCTGTATTCCCCACTTAGGAATCACATAGAAAGGTTGTAGACCTGCCTTGCYCCTTTGTCTGTAGCATTGACATGAGGTTTCCCCTCATAGTCTGCCCACAGGGTGGCTTGGATTGCAATTCTGCATCCAGGCTGGATGGAAGCTGAACACAATGCACTGCTGTGGATTCAAAGAATATGCAAAGCTGGAACAGCTCTGTGAGGTGACTCACTGAACTTCACAAGCTTTACAAAAAGACTAGGACAAGAATAGATGCTTATAATGGAGACTGTGCCACCTATACGCTAAGAAAAAAAAAAGCATTTCTGTCCTTTTAAATAATTAAAAATCACCAGTCTCTTAGGTTATCTACATTATCCCTTGGAAAAGTTTAGGAGCAAGCTGGAATACATTTGTTGTATACAACATAAAAAACCTTCACATGCATCCCAGTGCAAATATATATGTATATGTGTATGTGTGTGTGTGTGTGTGTGTGTATATACCTGTGAATGTGTGAATGAAGGGGGGATAAAAATTCAGCAAGAAATCTGCTTCATTTCTCATTCTGACATGATCCTCCTGAATTCAGATGCAATGCAAACAGGACTTACTAGGAAGCAGTCTCTAATAAAATGCTTGGATTAGTCTGTCAGTCAGAAGCTGCAAATCTCAGTCAGCACTAAAGATCAGTTCCTGCCAAAGGGGTTTTWTTCATACAGTAAATTCCAAAGAGATACAGCAGTCCTAAATAGATCTATTGCTTTCTAAGAATATAGTGCAGTGTGCCTGCTAGGCAACTTGCCTAGAAATTCTTTTCCAATGAAGTACTGGAAGAGACAATTTCATTTGCTCTGATCTCTGTTCCTTGAGTGGCCGCAGCTCCAGTGCACTGCTTCAGTTTCCCATATGAAGGCATTGTGTATCAAGAAATCACTTCATCTGAAGGAGGCATAGAGTCCAAGGGCTGAACTCTGCCATACATAATCCACCATAAACCATTGAAAGGGGTCTTAAAGACCAAATTTCACCATTTGCRATTTAATTCAAACCCCTCAGGTATCAGGTATCAGTGGGAAACACTAGCAGCAATACATTTTTCTGGGGACTGGTCTGCAATGGGGAGAGAAGAGGCTATGGACCATCATGTGCTTTTCTGCAGAGAAAGTCAGGAAGGAGAGCACAAACATCTAGATATGTTTGAGATAACCCCCAAGGTTTTTTGCCAAACCACAAGGACCAAGAGCAGAAACAAAATTTTCTTAGCATGGCACCACGCAGCATTGCATGTGAGACACTCTCTATAAGACCTCCTGTGGATTGGCTTGGGATCAGTCTCAGATCTGGACACCAGTTTTAGAGAATCCCAGACACAGATGGTTCTGGGCATCAGGAAAAGCAGAGGTTGCCCATCRTACATGTCAGGAAGCTCAGTCCTATCATGCCTTGCCTTGTCTCTCCACAGCTGCACCAAGCCCCAAGGACTTACAGGACTCATCAGGGCCCTTCTTTATAGCAGCAGGCTACAAGACCCTGGTGATATCTGAAGCCACCCAAATTCAATGCTTAAACCCAGAGACAGCCATTATGACAATTATAGATTTTAAAAGCAAGGCAGCCAACAGARGTATCACACCCTGGATGCTCCTTGGGGGAGAAGTCACTCTCTGGAAAAGCACTGATTTCTCCTAGGTGAGGCTGTCTGACACATGCACAGTGCTTAGAGAAAAATAAATCACAAGTGCTACTGTCGGTACCTCAGTCCTACCCTGCTGCCAAGACAGCTTCCTACCAGGATTGCAGAGTCACTTAAAAAGACTGAGAAACAAAAAACAGAACTAAGAGTCTAACTCAGGTTTTAGCAGCTTTCACACCACCCCTTTCACAAGTTTTCTCCTTTCCATTTCCCATGAATAGGATACACTCAAGACAATAGTTCCTAGTTTGTTAAGTGGAAAATCTCAAGAAAGATGAAAGCASAGATTGCAAAGCCAACTCCAACAGCCCAAAGTGTCTGAGAAAAGCTCCCTGGAATGCCTGCTTAGGAATTCCCCTTCCACTCCTGGGTGGCACGGTGCCAAGTAGTGCTGGAAGCTACAGTTTCTCATCAGCCATGAGAAGGGGCTTCAGATCACACTCAAWCAGATATTTTTGCCCACGGGCAGACAGGTAAAAAGTAGAGCTGTGTTCTCAGTCTCTTAATTTATTCCAGGGAATTGCCCGGGTACTTTTTTTTTTTTTTTTTATCCTGAGCTACAGCCAGGACAGATATGACTCTTTGCCATGACCTTTTTCCTCCAAATAAAATTTGTGTAGTGGTGATGACTAATGGGAGGGAAGAATTGTAATTCCACTGTGGTAGCTCATAAGAATAAGACATACCAGGTGACAAGTGACAATAATTCATACAGAACATCCTGGCTGGATACCACCCAGCTTACACTTTTGTGAATCCAGTGCTAGAACCATCTTCATTTTATGCATTATCCTGACTTGGTGGAATGTCCAGCCAAATCATAGTAATGTGATCCTGGGGAATTATTCAATGCTGTTTAAAGTTCAAATCTTGGTGCCAGAAAGTAACRCCCCATAATATGTTAAACACACCACAAGCAATGTAAAAATACTGCTCTGGCTTCAAGGAGGGCTGAGCCCCACAGCCTTCTGAGGATAAAAACCACAGTCATCAATTGCAAGAATCAGTCTACAATAGCAAGCAAAGATCCTTACATTTTCCCCACTGCAGACATTAGCACTGCTCAGCTGGCAGGAGGCTCATGGCAGTGGTACATCTCCACGGGAGTAGACTTGTAGTGAGGACTCTGATTAAAATGACAGGCTAAGGTTTTGGATTTTGTGTTGCCAATCATCAACTACCATTTCATGAGATACTGATCTTTTTATATGCAGACCACAGCCTTGCCAGCTCCTAGTGGTATACCTTACCTGGGGGAGAACATCAGGACAAAGAATCAGCTTGCTCTTCATTACTGTCTCCTTTGGTTTGGTTTGGTTTGGTTTGGTTGGGTTTGGTTTGGTTTGGTTTGGTTTGGTTTGGTTTGGTTTGGTTTGGTTTGGTTTTCCTCAATGCTCGGAAAATTCCTCACAAGTTTGCAGGAATTCAAGATGCATGAGCCAGGCAGGATCAGATGGCTGCTCAGTTCATGAGGAGATGGTGAGAAAGCAGCGCTACAAAGAGGAGAAATAGGCTTGTGGTCAAAGTGCTGGCCTGAGAATACAGACATCTGGATCCAGCTCCTCGTCAATGACTTCAGGCAAGTCCAGTGGGATAAGCTGACCCAGAAAAATTCATACCCACACTTGATCTGCCCATGTCCTGGACTCTTCCTGCRCTTCTCAGCTGGTCTTGTTCACTCAGCTGACACATGATGCCCACTCAGTCACTCTGGCTTTGAAATGAAGCTGCCACATGTCCGTGCATGAAGCATCTGTGTACACCCGGGTTAGTCATAACCTCCATCTCCATGTCTTTCCAATGTCTCCACACAGTCCAATTTCTCTTCCTTTCTCTACTTTGTGGTAAGATAGACAGCTGGGAAGATGGACAGTTTTTCAGCACTTATCTGTCCCTTTTGGAGCCTAGTATTAGGGCACATGGTATCCCTAAGATGGAATCCTATTCACTTGTGACACTTTGCCATCAGCAGCCCATCTGGTTAACTTTCCAAATCAGGATGGGAGTTTTTTTCATTAGACCAGCAGTTGAATCTAGCCTGGAATCTCTCTAGCCATTTTAACTCTGTAACCTTTCACAGCAGCTTGTTCCATTGCCTAATTGTTTGAGTAGCTGAAACACATCTCTCACATATGTAGCCGGAATTTTCCTTTCTGCAGCTTAAATCAGCTTCTGCACTTCTTTTCTCTCTGGCTAATGAGAATAACTGGCCCCTATTCCCTTTATCACATCATTTCATGTATTTGTAGACAGCTATTTTGCCTTCCTTTAGTCTTTGTAGACTGAACATGCCTGTCTCAGCTGCTTCTCATAAGTCTGACTTTTAAATCTTTTATAATTTTTGTTATTGTCCTTTGGGGTTTCTTCAATTTGTTAGTGTCTTTTCTTAAAGAGCAGTGTCCAAAACTGAATTCACTATGCCAGCTGAGACTTTCACCAGTGCCAAGTGGAACAGAAAAGTGACCCTGCTTATTTTTTACATGAAGTGCTCCTTCTTTATACAGTCCAGAATATTTAATTGTAAATATGAGAACATATAGATGTGGAACAGCTAACAGGAAAAGAAATATCTGTGAGACTTCAAAAGGTGTCAAAACCAAAAAAAGGATTGTTTGGGTGTGCTTGAGAGGAAGGAGGAGGCTAAGAATAATGGGATGAAATTAAATGGTAGGCTAGATATAGGGAAAAATATCATAACAGTTCAAACTGTGGAAAACCCTCTCCCTGGAGAAGTGGTGCAGACTCCATAAGTTGAGTCATTGAGAACTAGACTAGACAAAGCAGTGCAAGCTATACAGCAAGATGACTTAATAAATTATTGGAATAGGGGCTAGATGGACTGATAAACTTGGCATTTCTAAATTTCTTCTACAGCACTCTCAAATAACAGAACTAACCTTTTCTTATGTTAATATTCACTTTCTGTCCCCAGTAACACCTTCATGTGTTCTCTATCTGACACATAGGTGTCAGCAAAGCTAATTTAGAAAGGCTCTGAGAATTTCTGGAAAAGTTTGAAGGAATTTAGCATTTTTCCTGTCTCTGTATCCATGGACCCTATATACTTGCCAGGTTCCAGTCACAGTCAACTAAACACTAACAGATCTCACGTGGTGTAAATGGAGAAAGCCAACACATCCAGCAGAGAATGTTATCCATGCCTAAACTGACAAAACTCTACCACCACCATTAATAGCATGACCTGCCAATGCAAGGACTCACAGTGGTGCAGAAACACCAGTGGCTGGTAGCCAGTGGCAGTAATCAGGGCAAATCCCCAGTCTAGACAAAGCTTTAGTTATCATGAGCAAAACTCTCCAATCTATAGTCCTAGTTTTCCTTTCAGTAACACAATTTTAATAATGGTGGAACTCCACAAACTTCAACAGAATTGCTCCTGACTTCCTGACTCACATTCCCCACAGACAAGCAGAATTTCCCTTTGCTGAGAAGGGCAAAGTTAAGTGATATATATTTCTTTAATTTTCTGATGATCAGAGAAAAATKTAAAGTGAAACAAATTCTAAATATGACCTTTGCTGTTTAGTGTCTGGAGATCACAAATATAACATCCAGTAACTTGGGAAAAACCAATTGGAAGGTTGTGTGTCCACCACTGGATGTTCAACATCCCTTTTTTCCTGGTGTCAGAGATGCTTACCTCTAGTCTTGTTAGCTAGATTAGACAGTTTCAGGCTCAGATATTTTACCAAACTCAGAATAAAGGTAGAATAAATGTAAATTTCAGGTGAAGAAATGCAAATTGAGAGGGAGAAAGTTATTGATGTATACTGCATCTTAGAAGACAGCAGCTATGTACAGCTGTTCTTCATGGCCAAACAGCCAGATCACTCCTAGTAGAASTCCAGAACATACATTGACTTATTAAAAATAAATGATATTAATTTTGAATATTGCTGTATCCAAATGGCTGATGCCATAGTAGCTTTCAAACCAGGTCTTTTACAACAGAGTGCTCCAATTTGGACAGTCAGAACTATTATAAAAGAATGGCTCCTATTCCAGAGAGTCTACAGTCTAGAACTGACAGACTAGTAAAAGAAAAACAAAGAACTATGTTATATATTAGGATGAGCAGCATTATTGTAACATGGGGAATGCTTTTCCACCATCAAATGCTTCCTATCTGCCAGAGTAAAGGAGAGTCTCAGGGGTATGAACAAAGCATGACCTTGAAGAGCTCTGAAAAGCCTGAGGTTAAATGACAAATTATCACATAGAGAAGAGAGGTCTGGTGTGCTTAGTTGTGTTAGTTGGTGGGTGCTGGAACCAATGGCTTAAAGTGCCAAGTAGCTATTACATTACTGAGATTATAGTAATTTAGCTGGGGCTGTTGCATAACAGGCTAAGATGCCTAAATTCAGTGAAACTCTCCTGTCTGGCAGGAAATTGTCTTCTTGTAAGAGCTGACCAGCTCAGCAGCAGGAGCCCTGAATGCATTTGCTGGTGGAGTGCCAGTATGTCACTGCCAAAGCTCTCTAGGAAGGAGATGCCTCTCCTTCCCCTCTTCTCTGTCATAATGCTTGGCATCATTACTGGCAGGGTGCAGAGACATGTCAAGGAGAGGAAAGCCAGGCAAGAGAGAAATGTAGGTTATTGTGAGGACCAAAGAAGCATCGYGTCATCATTCGCTGAGCCACCACAGCACCAAACCACCCAAGTCAGATAGAGGACCCCTTGGCTCATGGCTGGGTGTCCTGAAACTTCTGCATAAGTGGATCCTCACTAGTATTGGTATAGACTTGGARCTTTCAGAGTCTTCCAGCCTTGTAAAGAGCCAGACAAAATGGAAGTCAATCTAAAAAAAAGTTTTAAGGGTTGCTTTATTTTTCTGTGTTTGTGTCTTATACAATGTGTCACTGTGCCAGTATCTTTTTGGGAGTCAAATCTACCTTAAACATTCTGGAGCATATTAAACAGCCAGGATAAAAGTGCAGCATTTTGTTCCTTATTCCTAAGTATTCATAATGACACTTTTAAAAGTGTGAAGCATCTCATTTGTCTTTATACTTTGTAGTCTACGTGTAGTGTTCTCCCTTTCACGACAACATCCACCTGTGGAGTGAAGCAYTCCTCAGAAACCTGAACAGCCCAAGTCTAGCAATAAAGTGGTAACACATGCCTTGTTTATTCAGAGGCTTGCACAGATTCAGAGAAATACAATTAAGGAGCTAACTTCAGACTTTGGTCTTTTTTACTCAGTGTTTGTAGTTTAACATAGAGCTCAAAACTGTTTTAAACTTGAACGGCTCTGACTTTTGCATTAAACAAAAACAACTCAGCATTGTCTCCATTTGCAGAAGTGTGAACTTGATGACCCCAGGTGTTATTTATTTTTAGTCTAAAAGACTCTGCTCTCACTCTTAGGTAAAAGTCTTGGAGATGCTGTCTGAAATGCTGAGAAGTCCTACATCTCAAAGCACAGAGTACATATAGCAAAATGTGTAAGACCCTTTGCTTCTTTTAACACTTTCATATTTATGCATTAGTCTTGTAACCTGTGCTGTAGGTACTCATGGTCTAAAAAAAGACAGGGTCTTGAGTTACAGTCCTTTTCATCACTCAAGGAGAGGACAAGTGGGTATTCCCTGACCCCAACCCTCAAAACGCAAGAAAAACACACAGCATTTAAAGCTTCAAGCATTCATTATTCAAAGCATAAAGAAAAATATAATTTCCTGGTTTTTTTGCTTCTAGCAAATGCTTCATCTGTGCATTCACTGCCAACATGCTGCCATCACCATCCTCCAGGTTCCTGTTTAAGATGGCCCTTGGCTCAAGGAGAAACTTTGCTTTCAATCAAAGCATTGCAAAAATCCTTGTCTTTTCTTGATGTAGAAGTCACAAATTTTGTTGTCTTGAAGGATCTGCATCAGTCCTTTATTCAATTTGAAACCATAACAAGCAAAACTGTTTAACACACACTGACAAGTTCTTATTATGTCTGCCTAAAAGATTTCAATTGAAATTCAATAACAAAAGTCTTTGTGCACTTGAATTCTATTGCCATTAATACTAGCTGATCGAGTGAAAACAAATGGGATACATCAAGCATACCACTAAACAGAGAAAGCACAGCAAAAATCAATGAATTTGGAGTTCTGCTTTATCAAACAAAAGTAAAAAAATTAASAAAAATAATCAGATTTGCTGCAATAAAGCCAAATTAAGCATTTTGTAATATAACTACGAAGTCCTGCAAAGTTTGTCAGAGCTTCTGCTCTGAAGTCCCCAGGAATTTTAGAAAATTAAAAAGTAGTTTAGTTCAGATTTTGTTCAACCTTATTACCTGCTTATTAATAAATATGGGCCAAGTCTTGCCTGAGGATGTGGGGGCAGCAGTGGTTCTGCTTCTTGCTGCTGGAGGTGCCTCCTGCCCTCTTGAACTGCCAGCCCCTGGTGGGGTTTGGGGCTGCTCTTGCACCTCTGCTTGGTGCCTTCACCTGTGTGCTGGGGAAAGGCAGGCTGGTAGACAGTCCACAGGAATTTCTGACACACTTTTGTTCCTGCACGCCAGGGTGGCATTTTACTGGCTTAGAGGGATTTTCTGCCACGGGTATTTTGCTTGTTGAGGTCAGAGTCTTCTGCGTTTACTTTCAGGTCTTTCACATACAACTACTGCTGGAAACTTGATTCTCAGGTCATATATTTAGGAAATTAACATACCTACAATGTCTGACCATAGGCATTTAAAGTTTCCAAAGATTAGGTCCACTGTGCATTCTTAGGACCTTAGCTTGCTTGTTAAGAAAAGAACATTGAGAAGAAAATAATTGTGTGTTGGTGTACAGAAAACATGTGCTTCTAACACTGTATCTTTGACATCCTGAAGCCAAGTATATTAGTCTCAGCTTAAAAGAACACTTAGACCTGCTGTCCTTAAAGCTGGCAGAGCACATACCCCCTAATCAATAGAGAGSTCTTGTGAAGGCCAGACAGAAATCAGCAACAAATCAAGCTATGCAGGTAATGAATAAACAGCTCATTATCCTTTAACACTTGTTTATTCAATGGCCTAATGTCATATGCAACTGGGAGAACATCAGAAATTAGGGCAATTCTACTCCTCCTTAAGATGTCCAGAAGGCAAATTGTACTAATGGAATGATTATCCTTATGCCCCTATGGTGCCAGTAAATTTCCTGGTGTAAATCTTTATTCAGAAAGACTTAAGCACTCCTCAACAAATTCTTTAGGCTGGGGAAAAGGGGTTTGCTCTGCCAGACATGGAAAGATAGCCTGGCTGGCTGCAAATCCTAGATATTGAGCTTGCACCACCTCACCTCCTTCCAACAGCCAACACTGACTTGACCTTTCTTACCCACCCTTCCCTTCATCTCCTTTTTATTTTGGAACCTCACATGACATTCCTGATTCCCCATGTACATTCACAGTGCTCTGTCTTGTCTTCCCTTCCCCGTTCCTGCTCCATCAGGCAGATTCATTAGCAATTAAGCATTGCCTCCTGGGATGTAAACCACCAGYCTTAAACACAAGTCTGACAGTAGTAAAAGGGCAAGTTTTGCCTCCTTCAATCCCTGCAATATCTTCTCCTCCAATGAAGTACCAGAAGTGCTAGCAGACCTCTCTCCCCACAAGGGGGGCTCAGTGCAGGATAGCCCCACAGATGTGAAGGTTGGTGGGTCACCAACCCCCACTAGGAGAGCTCCAACTGTTCCTTAGGGAGCTGTGATCACCCTCCAGTTTGAGGACAGCTTTAAGCATAATAAAACTAATAATGACTTCAACTAAGGTATAGATGGACCTTCACAATGCCAGACAAGTGAAGGTGCCATGGTGGCATCTCTCACCATGCTGCTGGGGCAAGAGGTCCTCGGTGGGAAGCTGGAATTGTGGCAAAGATCAAAGAAACTGCCTTTTCCTGGACTAATGGGTGGCCTCTATATCTTCATTCCCAGGCAAGTGGAGGGAAAAGATGTAGAAATCTGTCTTGTTCAAACAGAGAAAGGACAGCTGGTACAACTGCTCTGAGCCCCTACCTCAAATGGCAGAGAGTCCCTCATCCACTCCAGGAAAAKCCTCTGCTTCCTATCCATCCTGTGATGTCTCACAGCCAATTCACAGAGCCCTGTCACTCAGCACAACACCTCAGAGCYCCTGTCCTGTGCTGCAGTAAMTTTCATCAGGAAACCTCACTWTGCTGCCTACCAGCTACAGCCTCMACTCCTCACCCTATATGGGCCATGYCCAGTGTCTGAAGARACAGGTGGGCTTATCYCATGGAAAACCTGCAGTGTCCTTCCTCCCACACCAGCAGTGATCCCATGGTTCTTCTTGGGAAGAGGCAGCTGCAGAACTTCTCTGGTTTCTCTGTCACTACAGGGATGGGTTGCAGGGACAAATATCTTTGTATTGTCCCMGTGCGCAGCACTGCACAGCCAGCTCCTCCTCCAAAACACTGAGATTTCTATTAAATAGAGTCTGCAAATCAGTCTCTTCTACTGACCTGGCTTGTAACTGTAGCAAACATGGGAAATCACTCCTCTATTTCAAATTCTCTTTGAAACCCTCTTTTAGTACACTGGCCACTTGAAAGGCAAAAGCTGGGGCACAAAGGACAAAGGGAAAAGCAAAGTTCATTATTGTGCTGGACAGCCAAAAGCTGCAGTGCTCTGCCAGTCACACAAGGATCCCACTATGGTCTCTGGATGCTGCATCACCACTTGGGCCTCAGGTTGTTTGTGCCTCCTTGGCCCTGTGCTGTACTCMTGCATGAGCTCAGCAAGCTCAAGCAGTGCACTCTCATAAAACACACAGCACCCCATGGCWGCCCCCTCTGCTGCATACGCAGCCAGGGCTCTCCAAAGCCAGACTCAGGACTGTTGCCTTTTTAGCCTCACCTCATGGTAGGGAAAGTAATCCAATGGAAACTCTGCTTGGGGTCTCTGCATTCTCCATTTGTCAAGTCTTTTTTATTTTCAGGTCTTTGAAGAGCTCCAGAGGAAATTATACAGGTCTCTCACTGTGTTTCCAATGCCTTCTGCATCAGAGGAATTTGCCTTTAAAATAGGCTTAGTAACTGCCAGCTTTCCTGCATTCCTTTATCCCTGAGATTATTTTCCTCAGAGACCTTACCAGTTCCCCAAGTCTGCTGAAGTCTACTTTTTTGGAGTCATTATCCATATTCAGCCGGACTTGCTTTTTCCCTTGAAATAATGAACTTTTATCATTTCATGCTTGCTTTCATCCAAATTACCATCCAATCTTTGGATTGTCAGGCTGTTAGTCTCTGCTAGTCAGAAACAGGCTTAAGGCAGCTTTGCCCATTTCCTCACACCTTCTGAAACAGCATCATCTTCACCACATCCAGGAACATAATAGATCATCTGTATCTAGCTGAGTTGCTCTTGGTGGAGGTATCGCAGCAATTATCACATCTAACTACTGAAAGAGCTGTCCTACTGATGTCTTTTCCTGTTGTTTGGGAAAAAAAATAGCCACTTCCTGTACCAATGAGTTGATCAGTAATAGAAATCCCTAATCCTTGATTATTGTCCCTGGTTTTCTTCCTTTACAAGAATTGTTCAACCAATCTCTCTCCTGTTCTTTCCCAAGCACCAGGGCTTGGTACTCAGTGCCTCCCTTGTCCTCAGTTGTACCTCCTGGACAAATCTTCCATGCCATTCCTCAGTTCCCATGGTATTCCCCACAAGACTGCCATTAAGGTTATGGTTCTGCCTCCATGTTATAAAATATATTATATTTTTTTTATTATTTTCTTTTAGGAATGAAATGGATAAAGTTTAACAAATTAAATCATGTAAAAAATGTTGGTAATATATAGAATCACAGAATATCCTGCATTGGAAAGGACCCACAATGATCATTGAGTTCAGCTCCTGGAAGGATATAGAAAGGGCTTGCTCTCCAAAAAGTTGCAACACTTTTGCAACTTTTAGGGATAAATGGAAAACACAAAGTCAAAAAAAWCCCCAAAAATGAAAACCAAAAAACAAGCAACAACAAAAAACAAATAAACAAACAAAAAMCAAAACAACAAAAGCCCCCAACATCCTTCGTTTTGGCATGTAGGTTGCAGAAAAGCTGGAAACCCTACATTACAACAGGTAAACAAAGAGACTACATAATTTCTTGGATGGACCCCCACATACTGGTTTCTCCTGGCTTAGCACCAACATGACYGTGGAATCCCCTTGTATATTAGAGAGAAGGAGCAAGCTAAAGGGCTGCAGCTCCTCATTGACCATATGAGGAAAATCTCATTTTTTCATTACACATTTTTTCCCATGAAAGGGAAGAATGAAAGCTAACAGATGCTTTCTTCATGCAAACTCTATTTTCCTTAGTGTTTCTTTTCAGAAGTCAAGCGTGCAATTCCTTCTGGCCAGACAGACCTTTCACGTGCAGTATAAATCTCCTGCATCTCTTGGAAGAGGATTTGGAAGCCTTCCGGGCAGGRAAAATATCTACAGCAGTTCCCACTGGATTAAAATCACTTCTATTCTCCACTTCAATAGATTTAAGTKATCTGCACAGTCTGTGCCTTTTACAGGTTTTCTAGATGCCACTGCCTTCATGGCCTTATAGAGATGCTCACTTTTCCTATGAGCATTTTTGGCCCTGTGTCTTTAGACATATTTGATCTTCCTCTCCTGTGCTCCACCCCAGAAATGGCTGCAGTGAGCGGGGTGCTGACTGTAGTTATGTGTGAAGTACTTGATCTCTTAGGATAAAAGGTGCAATTTGAATGCAAAACACTCTGAAAGCTTCCCACTTCTCATGGTTTTGCTTTCCCACGCTGGAAAATATCACGGATGTTCATTTCAATTTTTATTTTGTTTCCACTTTTGTGGTCCTTACTAAACTGAGGAATGCATATCATCTGGAAGAGGGAAAGGGCTATCTGAGTCTCAATMCAGACTCCCACCTGCCAGATAACTTCTGGTCTGAGTAATGGTACCAACCAAATTCCAAATTCTGAATAAGCCTGGCCTTAGAAGGCCATCCAAAGATTGCCATGCAACCTTTGTAGTGTGTAGGGCTAGAAGAAGTATCTGCAAGTTGACTAATCCAACCCTCTGGCCTCAGAAAAAATTAACCCTCTCTTTGACAATTTTTTCTACCTGTTTTCTACCCATCAGTATTCTTTAGCTGGGTTTATAGGTTAGTAGCAGATGATAACCAAGATAGCCGAGTCCATATTCACAGCACTYCACCCTTTGCACACACTGCTTGAGTTTGCTATAGACATTTGGTACTCTGGGATGACTTACCAAATACCCACACAAACCACCCAGAGTGCAACAAGAACCATACCATCTTGGAATTTAAGAGTGGTATTCTCCAATTTAGTGTTCCCACTGAAATCACTCCAAACCATGTGCCTCTCACTCACTCCTCCCTCCCATGTGGCAGGCCTGAGAGGAGACTTGGAGACACAAAAGGTAAAGATCATAAGTTGAGACAAGAACAATTTACTAGAAACAGCAATGAGATAAGAAAATATACAGCAAGAGCAATAATACTGTTGTGTACAAGAAATGAATTATTCAGTCATGGGTTGTCGACCCCACCAACACCCAACCATTCATCAGGCTACCCCAAACACAAAGGGACCCTTTCCCCCATTTCTGGAAAATGATGTGATGTGGTACAGAATAATTCAGGTTCCCTGGCTACTGCAAAAAAATTGACCCTGTCCTGACTGGAACCAGGACAAGCTGCCATTACCACCCTCAAGGAGATATGGCAGCAGACACCACTGTTATTTGGAAAGGAGCCTTGCAGATGCCCAGCAATTGAAACAGCCTGCATGAAACAGCYCTTCTACCATGGGGGCAGTGGTAGGATCTCCCTGTGCAGCCCCAAACCGTGCTGGTCTGCCAGCAGAGACACACAAACCAGCTTCTCACCAAGCATGGCCATGCCCAGYATCCGCTGTCCCCATGCCTGCACAGGGCTCGCCCAGCTCCCTCTATTCAGGAGCACTCTCAGCAGCCAGGTTTGGGATTCTGCCTCAGATTGCTTGGTGAATAATGATCTTTAATCACAACCAGCCAAAGCCACTCTCAGATTATTTCATTTGCCTGCCTGTAGCTCCACAGTAAAATACATATGTTATCATCGTCGTTTTCTCATTTTGTTCCATTGCAGGAGTCTCAGATGGGGCTGGGTTCCCTGGGCTTTGATGTGTGTTTTTTTAAACTGCATGAGAACTATATTTAGTTTCAGTTCACTTGCAGTGTCAGGCTTCCCTGTCGTGGCCCTCTGCCTTTACCTTGGCAGTGTTACAAGATCCAATTATGGCTTAAAAATCTGGCTGTGGAGAAGCAAAACTGCTGGCTTTTCTTCATTACTAAACAAGGACCTTCTGTTGTCCACAACACGTGCCTGACGTGAAACCATTTAGGGGGCCCTTGAAGAGGCAGTTCTGATGCTGTCCTGCCTTCATGATCTCTTGAAGTCCTCAAAGTCTTAAAGACTTTCCTGCTATAAAATCCCACAAAGTCTTTGGTGTAAAAACAGAGCTCAGTCCCCCTTTGCTGATCTCTTCTTTCATTTCCAGTCTGACCTGTCAGACAGAAATCCTACATTACTTTTAAAAAAAAAGGGATGGAAGTGGGAGCACTCATTTGAAGCCAAATGACCTATTACARACACATCCATTTACCCTATGGGCTGAACTGTAGTACTCTGCCTCGAAGCCAACACAATGAACCAACATTTCTCAGGGAATACGAAAGGAGGGGGTTTTATTCCCTTGGTTTTCCAGTACCATTTRCAGTAGATTTTATGTTACCCTGGTTAACAGTCAGCTTCTGGCTAACACATATTAGATTCATCCACAAAACAAAACATTTTCTTTTCTGACACTGGACGTGAAGAATATGTTTGTTTTAAAGTGACTGTCTCGTTAATATGTTTCATTGAATTATACACCCTATAAAGAAATATTGTCTTATTATTAATATATACTATAGCAATATCCAAGAAAAACTTCTGGAGGAAATAATACAGTGAAAAGCCAGCTCTGTCTGCACTTTACATCTTTTCTTTTTTTTTTTCTTGAGCAATGCTTTATGTTTCCTTGAACATAAAGGACATATTGTCAGCCCACAATTTTAARAATTTTACTTTCCAGGTCAAAAGAAAAACRAGGGAATTTGTGCTACTTTCTCSTCAAAAATGGGTTTGGGGTACTTTACGTTATGACTATATTTCTCTGTTTGAAATCCACTACCAATGTCTTGCAATAAAAAGTTTTGTTGTTCACTTGACACATAGTTGTCATCGAAGAAGCTCCTAAGTGACACTGACCTCTGATGATATCACAAAGCCACACATTAAGAGCCCTATTTAGGACCAATAACAAGTCAAGATCCTGATGTCGTCTTCCTCAAGGTGGCTGTCCCCAAGTCACCTCCACCAGATAGGTGGAGCAGCACTCCCTGGTCACTTCACCATCAGAGGACACAGGGATGCTGGGCATATCAGGATACCCCCCCAGCTCATCCAGGCCTGGCTTACGTACAGAAATTGCCAGCCCTTAGTGCTTTGAGTGCTTTATGCTGATTTGGCTTAATTTGGGAACAAACTCAATTAAGCTGAATCAATGTTAGCTACTAAAGGGGTTGTACTGACTAAACTGAATTAATTTAGAAACCTATTTAGTTAAATTGTAACAATTTGCGTATGCAGACAGACTTCCATTTAGCACACACTGTCATTGGCTTTATTTGAAAGAATAAAACCCCTTAAAGAAGATGCCTCTTTCTACACTTTCATAAGGCACTGCATCTCAAAGGCAGATGTCTGTACACATAYGGGCTTATATGTGCACACATACACACATCATTTCTTACAGACTCCTCCCTCAGTCAAATTTTCCCACATTTTGCCTAATATCCAGCAAAGGTGACTCAGCCCAAGTCCTTTACATTAAAAAAAAAGATGTGGTAAAATTTATGTTCATGCTCATGAACGCTGAGTGGTTTTGAGTTGGACTTCACAAGTAAAGCATCAGCAGCCTGGAGAAGGGGAGACTGAAGGAAGACCTCAGCTGTCTACAGCTTCCTCAGGGGGAAAAGGAAGGGGCAGGTACTGATCCCTTCTCTGTGGTGACCAGTGACAGGATCCCAGGGAACGGCATGAAGGTGTTTCAGTGGAAGTTTAGGTTGGATATTAGGAAAAGCATTGGACAACACTCTCAGGCACATGGTATGGTTCTTGGGGGTGTCTTGAGCAGGGCCAGAAGTTGGACTCAATTATATTTATGATTCCCTTCAAATTCAGGATATTCTATGGTTCTATGCTTCTATGATCTTCAGAAGACCTATTTTCCCTTCTTTTCACATCTCTTTCCCTCCAGCCTAGCTGWAGGCACATGCACACCATAACAGGCCTGTGGAGGCTGTGATCCCCCAGCTGCTCTGCTCTGTGATGGAGGATGCCCCAGTGGGCACAAGGCAGGACAGGGACCTCAGCCCTCTCAGCACCTCAGTTCAGGACAGGGACCAGCCAAGGGCAAATGCACTTAGATTAGTCCCTGCTGTACTGGCTTGCACTGCCGCTTTATAGCCCTTATCTATTTGAGATGGGGTCAGGAGCTACTCTTCACCTCTTCCCAGCCTCTGGTTACAGGATAGGGAACAACAGTRTGTTCCCCCACATCAGATGGGGCTGGTGGGGAAGAGGAGGAGCAGCATTCTGTCAGCCCTAGCAGCATTTCAAGGGCAGATCTGGGGGCTGACAAGATTTCTATTGTCATGAAACCACATCCAGCTGTCTTTCTGCATTGGCCATTCACACAAATACAGCAGATCTCAAGTCACCTTTAAATGGATAAATTTTTTCCTTCATGCCATGCCTATGCCAAATACACAGGACACTGCAGAACSCATCTACCTGTACTATGAAGTCACAGCAGTTTCCTAAGGCAGAAAATTGTTCTGGTGGCATAGTTGTCAATGCATCATCCCTTCATCTTCCTCAAAAGTTGTCTCCCTAAAAGAAGTTCTAACCAAATAGGTTTAAATATAAGCCCCAGACTTTCTTTTTGTTTCCTGTTTTATAGCACTGGGAAACTAAAATGTAACACTGGAAACATGGTCCAGGCTCTCTTTGTATTCTGCTGAGGCAGAAGTCTGGGCAAGCATACCTCCACCGCTTGTGCTGCCTCCCATGTTGCACACTTTGATACAGCTGGGTGCTGATAAAATTGCAGTTTGCAGAAGCAATATCCCTGTCCCTTTCTCTGTGATTTCGGCTTCCCAAGGATTAAAGTGTTTCTCTGAAGGAACCTCAGTACATATCGCAACACCAAAGCTCAGCAAGGACAGAAACTTCCTTTGTTGTGCAAAGTTATGACAGGAAATAACACTGGGTTGGACTGATAAGCCTTTCACATTCACCTGCTGTGTATCAAATGTTTGGGAAAGGTGTGTAGCAGGCCATTCGAAGCCAGCTATTCACTKCCAAGGCTTTATAGCAGCTTTATAGATGGCAGGCTTCTGGATGCAAATAAATTTATATCTTTTCCACAAAGTAAGTTTGAAAATTGTATTGATAATGCCTCTGTAACRTGATTGCCTGACTGGCGTTAGTATTACAGCTGCATCCATTGCTGCCAAAAACAAGCCTGTGATGAAACAAACATCACTTTATTTTTAATACCATGGTAGTTCTGTACTGAAATATTTTTTTGGATTGCCAGACACCAGCACTTGTGATCAGATCCTGTTGGATCACAGRGGTTTCCAAGTTCCCTGTCGGTGTTTACATGGTGTGAGCGTCTGTTGTATTTCATATGRGATTAAGTATAATCAAAATTCATGTTACCCTTTGCAAGCTAGCATCAGAGGAAGGCATGCATATTTCAGCTAATTAATTAACAGGATGAATGTGTTAACGTGAGCCTCTTGAGACTCAGGTTAATAACCCACTAAGGGTCGTATTTGCAAGCAGCAAAGCTTCTGTGGCTATATAGTGAGCCATAAATTATGGGTGAGGTCATTTTCTTTTCCAGTCCTGACTATCTAAATTCAGGGGGTTGTTGTGACTCTGCTTTCACAGAAGGGCRAGGTTTGGTTTCTTTTCCTTGTTTTACTCCTAACTCTTTCTGTGCAACTCATTAAAACCCTCTGAATTGCGCTGATCGCAGTGTGARGAAACACAAGGTTCTCTTTTCCACCCATCCACAGGAGGCATGAAGGCTGTGTTGCCTTCATTATCTAATGCTTCCCTGGTGTTTCTAAGACAGGGACATTAATCTGTAAGCATCACACCAGCCAAGCCCATGTCACTGCAAAGAAACACCAAAATGATGCTCTGTGCAGAGCCATTGCCTTTGCAGAGGCCTGGTGTCAGCTGAAGACCAACCCTGCTGGAGGTCACCTTCCCACCTCTGCTGCAATGAGTCTGTGAGCACATTAACCTACAGAGACAGGCACAGTCTGGCCTGTTGCTTGACGAAGGTCTCTCCCCACATCTCCTATATCTCCTATAAGATAAGCTGTGGAAGTGGGAACAAGCTGAGCTGAAGGAACCCACCTTAGCATTCCGGGACCCACTTCCCAGATGGACACACTGAACCTAAAGCCAAAACTTAGGTTCAGCTACAAAATTCAGATGAGAAGCTAAGAACCACTGCATCACCTCTCCACACTCCCTGTTCTGTAGAACATTTTACAGATTTTCAAGATTTTGTAAAGCTCCTGCTAGCCAAAATTTTGTGTGTCTCTAGAGACAAGCTGGTGAAAGCCAAGCATGAGATCACAGCAGACTCCACTCTGCTTTCCTTCACACAGCCCACAGCATGAACACATGGAAAAAAGCCAAGACCTTCTGCAAAAAGCAAGGAGCCTGCACATCCTTTCTAACACATTTTAATTACAAAAGTGGCGCAAAATAAATCCTGAAAGTCAACATGCAGCTGACAGAGATGGGGAGCTGGCTTTCCTTGGCAGTGCTAGGTTAGCAGTTGGAGTCAATGACCTTGGAGGTCTTTGATGATTCCTTGACTTTATTATCCTGCCCCCATGTTCTTGGGGTCATCTGTCACAGGTGAGGTGCACAGGTTGCCCAAACAACCCCCCACACACAAGGGCAGAGGGTGAGGGGAGGCCAGAGCAGCTGGGAGGGCATCAGGACCTTTGTACGAAACCTAGCTCATCAGTTTTCTTCAAGGAAGAGAAAAGCTGGAAAATGGAGGAAATAGAAAATCTTGGATGGGGACTGCAGTGCTGCCCTCCTGTCCCCCAAAGAGCACAGTAGACACAGAGCTGAGCCATGAGCTTGAGCCACATCCCTCTCTGGACTGATGGGTTTGAGGTTACAGCTGCACTGGCAGTTTGTCCTGCAGTGGGGTTGGAAGGSCCAGGCGTGTTCCCCACTGGGCTGGCTCATGGGCAGGGATCTCAGGCAGGGATCAGTGAAACTCTCTGCTGAAGGAATCTCACAGCTCCACACCAGCTGAGCTGTGAAACAGGACTGCCTTATCACCACCTCCCTCTGCGGAAATCCTCCAGGCTCGCACACACCCTGGCTGTGTGGGAGATGGAGTATTTGGGGTGTCGAGTTTCTCAGGCTTCTCACTCCTCCAGCCCAGGTCTTTCCACCAGAAAGACCTCATTATTTGGGGAAGTTGCAAATCCATGGTGTAACCTCTTCAATGACAACACAGGGGGAGGGAACAGCCTCTAATAAAACAGGAAGCTCCAACATATAATCTGAGGTGTTAATTTCAATTAGGGATGAGCTTCATTATTCCTCAAGTTTTATAGCTGCTGTAGTTCTCATCTCCTATGAAGGGTGAGACTACACAGGAGGTGTCTGAAAAGTCTGATGGAAAGAGTGGGTGAAATTGCACAATGCATTCACYGGTGAAGTGCCCAGGGTCAGGGTTTATTTGAACAAGTCTCTGGCTACGTCCAAGAGGTTTATGCATCTTGCCCTGAGGAACAGAGCAAGTTAAAATGCTACTGAACACATCTTTCCCACAGCATTTAATTCCTTCTTAGTCCTGTTTGGAGTTGGTGAGTTAATGGCCTAATCACTTGTAACGAAATGTCCCAGCTTAAGCACCAAGGAGAGTGGGAAATCATACTGTTCATCACTGCTGAGCTGGCATTTCTCCRTATAAACAGGAGCATGCTGGGTTACAAAGACATGCCTGAGTTGAAAATGGAGGAAAATCAGAGCTTAGTCCTCTCATTTACCTACACTTGAGCTGTAAGAGCAAAGATGTTTATGTGCCACTCAGTGGCACACAGATACACATCTGCCCTGYGAGGTGCATTGCACAGGTCATGGACAACTCCCCATTCTTCTCTAGGAGAGTGGGGACTCTGAAGATGCAGGGCATAGGTAATCAAACCAATTCAAATGTTGTTATTAAATCCCATGGTTACTGTTCCGATCTTTCATGCTCATCATCACTTGCAGTTCATATTTGCAATTCACTGCATCAGCCGCCTGCCAAGCCACTCTCACCTGGCTTGGGGAGAGGACCCAGGCAGGACCCGGCAGCAGATGCTTGTCCTCATCCCACCAGAATCCCATCAGACCTCAAAGAAACAGGCACTGTTGAGGGACCCCTCCATGCTCAAGAGCTTCAACCAAAAAACTTCCCATGGTTCCAAATGCAGRTTGTATTTCCAGTTGCAGCCTGGACAAGCTACGAACTCCTGACTAGTTTCTCAAAAGTCTGCATTTAGTGATCTCTATCTCCCCAAACACTTTAATWAGTTGCTAGGCATCCAGAAGCCTTAGTAGGGAGGTCATCAACTCATCATCAGTCTCTTCCCATATCCTGAAATTGCCACCCCTTCAGATCTAGCAGTGGAGCTGTACAAGAGATGCTCCCTGCAGCTCCCAGGGTTGCCTCATCTGCTCACATCTGTAGGCATGTGCTGTCAGCAAATGGTTGTAGTCTTTTGTCTCTGCYCCAGCTGCACAGTGCAGTCCTTTCCTCCACCAGTTCTAGTGTTCACTTTACCCTTCTGGAAAGATGAGTTGGCTCATTCAATTAGCAAAAGGTTCATGCATGTGTGTGATCAGCACCCAAGCCTAACACAAGAGAAACAGCAGGAGTGTCTGGCCATGTAAATGGTAAAAGTAGGTCTGTCTTCACTTGGAAWGGGAAAATTGGTAAAAAATCTCAACATCCCACTGGTATAGACCAACCTTAAACTACCCYTTTCAAAACTATGCCATTCAGAAAAGCAGTCAATCAAGAGATAAATAAATRTATAAATGTTGCTTACATCATTAAGTTTAAATGCCCTCCCCATCTGGTGAGGAGGGATGCTTAGGGTAGGAAGGGACTCCATAAGCAGTTATTTCAGGAGGTATAGGGTGGGAGCACCCAGAGTAATAAGAAGGATCATGGCAAGCAGACAGGGATGATAACCTCTTATCCTGGCTCAATTCTATCTGGAATAACGTGCCTGATCACAGCCTGAGACCACAAATGAAGAGCTAGAGGTACGAGTTTACCTACCCCAYACATCAGTCATTGCACCCAGCCACACTCTGCTGCAAGAGCGCCTCTGAGAAACCATTACAGCCATGCTGCAGCTGTGGTTTTGTAGGCTTGAATTTGTAATTGCAGGCTCAGCATTCACTCTGAAAGTGGCCTGTTGTATCTAATTACAAACAGAGCCCTGCCTAACAGTCACGAGCGAGGTGCCAGCCAAAGCTACGCAGCGAGGTTATTGTTAGAGTGGAGAACMAGGGGTGTTGCAAAGAAAAGACCTTGGCAGCCCCCATGGATGGCTGCAGAGGCACACAAGGGCGTACACAAGGCTGCAAATAATCACACTTACTACAACAGCCCAGTTTCACTGAGCTGCCACTGCATTGGCAGAGGCTTTACAAGCAAATCAGACCTTTGCCACACTTTCAAGTCAGCTCAGAAAGTATGCTCCTCTTTCTGCTATATTTTTCCACTTGTTGCCATGATGAGGAAGAATCTCAGATTTCCACCACCAACTAATTAAAGGAGGGTGCAGGGATGGTTCCCATCTCCTCTGCCTGTTAGTTAATTAGCACACAGGAGCATGCTGTCAATAAAGGGTTTTCTTCCCTTTGATTGGGCTCTCGGAAGCAAGTTCTGAACAAAGATTTCTTACCTGAAAAAAAAGAGAAAGTACAGCCACAGATGCCCTATGTCAGAGAGTACCTGTTTGCATGTGACAGAGGAATAGAAGGACTATTTCTGCCTACCCAAATTTCCAGACACATGGGTGATAAAGAAAGCCAAAGAACCTTCCACCTATTTAATAGTTAGCTGTGGAAAGTGAGCACCATGCTAATGGCCAGTACAGGTTTAATGGTACAAAGTTCCAAAGATCACAACTGCTTTTAGAAGGCATGTGATTCAGTAGTTCTGGCAAAACTCCAGGCACATAATTTCCATGTGACCCTCCACTATCTTAATGTCATCAGCTTGATAAGACACTCAGGGCTGTCTTGAAGTGCCACAGCAGGATGTGTGAAAGCACTTTCTTTCACCCTGGAAATAAAACAGTTTTGTRACTAATGATGGCATTTTTGTTAATAAACAAACAAACAAATAAATAAATAAATGTGCCACCACCCTTTACTTAGACACATGTGTGTCCTGCTGCCTGGATGGGCTCTTTGCTGTCATTAATGGAATTCTGTGCACCCATGAAAGGCTTCCCGCACAGATTGGATTCCTTGACAAGAGCCTAAATGTAACATAAACTCCAAGCAGATATAGGGCTCACCATTTGTAAAGCTGCCTGAAAGGGCAATGCATCATACTGCATAGTCTAATTCTGGTTGGCCTCTCCATYGGTGCACTTCAATTAATACCACTGGAGTTAAATCACTGTGAATATGTTCAACTTTTTTTTGCCTAGTTGAACCTGATCAACAGACTTGGGTGTCCACCACTAAACTTAATGGACATTTTTATGCTTCCAAAATATGCAAGAGGTACCCAGTTATAGACGTGTGTACAGGTTGTTGAGCTCTAACCCCAGCCAGCACCTAAGTACCAGACAGCCACACACTTAGCCCTACCCCTTCCTCCCACCCCCAGTGAGACAGTGAGGAGAATCTGAAAGAGGTAAAATCCATGGGTTGAGATAAGAACAGTTCAATAAGTGAAATAAAGTTGTCAGTAACAATAATAATGAAAATTATTATTATKATKATKATAATAATAATAATAATAATTGTAAATAAAAGCAAAAAAAGCTAGGAATAAAATCCAAGAAAGGCGGGTGCTGCACAATACAATTGCTCTTTACTCACTGACTGATGTTCAGCCCAATCCTAAGCAGCAATCAACCCCTCCTGACCAATTCCTCCCATATTATATGTGGAGCATGACATTCTAGGGTGTGGAATATCCCTTTGGCCAGGTCAGGGCACCTGTCCTGGCCATACTCCCCCCTGGGTTCTGGTGCACCTCCTTCACTGGCAGAGCCCAGGACACTGAGAAGTCCTTGGCTCAGGGTAAGCACTGCTTAGCAACAACCAAAACATCAGTGTGTTATCAACTTTATTCTCATACAGGACCCAAAACACCCCAGCTACTAAGATTAAAATTAACTCTATCCCAGCCGAAACCAGGACACATGCCATGAAATGCAAGCTTGGTTATTATCAAGGTAACATCTGCAGATTTTGTGCCCCAGAGTCCTCTTAAGCTGAATTAGGCACAACCAAGAATCAGTTCCCATGCTAAACAGCTAATGTAATATTAATTTTAAATGTACTGAGGGCAGATTTATCAGATATAGAAAATACCAAGAGGCAATTGAGCAAATAGTGGTCTGAGGGATAGGAGACCTAGCTCATCAGCTGTTTAATGCTCCCATGATGAACAAACCCCAAAAAATTAATGTCTTCAGAGGGATAGTTGTCCTGCCCTACACATGGTGTGCACATCCATAAGTAAGTAAAGTCATCCACAAGTAAGTCAAACACAGGAGCAATGGTGCTTCATGGCAGGTGTCACTTGCTAAGTCAGAGAAAACCCAGGTGGGCATGGCCAGAGCTCCAAGAAGAGCTACAGCTGCACAAACAGTTGGCCAGGTGGAGCCTGCAGATCTCTGCAGAAAGATTATGCAATCTTGCTGCAAATGTTTTGGAAACATTCTTCATTCTTTTTTCTGTTCACTCAGCAGGGATTACTGGCATAGTAACTTCATCTATCATTTGCACAAGGAGATAAGAGCAAGAAATGTATAGGGCAGATCAAGCATCACTTCTTTCCCTGTTCTCACACTTCCTCCACTGCAAATTTAAAAGGTGTACAGTACAGCTAATGTGAGCACCTCTTATCTGGTTAATATGAGCCAGGAGAATGTTGAACTAGTTTATTGCTTCCTGCAGCTGTACCACCTGAAGCTCAGATCTATCTCATCAAATATCATAAATGACTGTAACAATGGACAGACAAGGTTCTGCCTTGCAGAAAGGCACCTCTAGAGAACATAAAACAAGCATGGGGGTCTCTATAGTTGGGGGTCTCCATAGATGGAGGAATTTACTGACACTTTTCAGAAGATCAAACGTCCAACAAGGACATTGGGCTCATATTCTGGGTTTCATCAAAAAAAGTGTGCTCAGCAGCTTGTGGGAGGTGTTTCTCTCCCCCTGCCTTGCACTTGTGAGACCCCATCTGGAGTACTGTGGCCACCTCTGGGGCCTCCAGCATAAGAAAAACACGGGGCAGTTGGAGTGAACCCAGAGGAGGCCACACAGGTGGTCAGAGCCCAGGAACACCTCTYCTAAAGGGTGTGGGAGAGCTGGGGCCATTCAGCCTGGGGCAGAGAAGTCTACMGKGAATCCCSATTGCATCCTTCCAGTACCTAAAGGGGGCTACAAGAGAACTGGAAACGACGTGTAATGATAAGACAAGGGAGAAATGCTTCACACAGAAAGAGGGAAGATTTAGATTAGATATAAGGAATAAATTCCTTCCTGTGAGATATTGGAACAGACTGCCCAGAGAAGCTGAGGATGTCTCATCTCTGGAAATGTTCAAGGCCAGGTTGGATGAGGCTTTAAGCAGCCTGGTCTATTGGAAGGTGTCTCTGCCTGTGGCAGGGGAGTTGGAATGAGATTATATTTAAGGTCCCTTCCAATCCAAGCCATTCTATGATTCTATGATATAAGCAAACTGYTCATTACAAAAATGTTTTAGTGAGTTTGGCCCATATGTCACTGCCTAAGGTAGGGAAGAGTTTCATATTTATTCAAGGAAAGTTTTGTAGAAACACATATCAGGCCCTTGAGTGTCTTYACCTGTCCTGGTAAATATTTAATTCTTCTTAGTTTAAATCTTATCTTAGTTGAATAGAGCTAAGAGGATACCTGCAATGTATTACATTGRGACCCTAACTTTACCTAATTTTCAATTCCCTAATTAAGCAATTCCTAAATTCACTATATAGTCAAGCAAGAGAAGGGGTCTMGAGGGAGATGTTGCTAACCAAACTTTCCTGCTTGGCTTTGTGCCCTGATGTAATTTGATTRAACTAACATCTTCCCCAGTCTATGAGGTGTGAGGGGCCTTTGCCTTGGAGAAGGTGACTGCAATAATCTCAAACTTCCAATTCATGAGAATGTCAATTCTAGTAAAGGCCACTGCAACCCATGATGTTACATGAAATACAAGTGTAAATTACTAAAATATAAAGTGTGATTAGTTGTCTAATTGCTTATTGGAAAATCTCTAACTTTTCCACAGTGATGATAAAAAGCATATGGTGAACAGCCTTTTCAAAAAACCCAGCTGTACTTTCTTGAACAGCACGCTGTTTACACATTATTTGGTCGATTCCATCCCCCATCCCCAGAGGCTCTTCTTTGAGGGTGTTGAGGAACCCATAGTGWATGAACCACTGACAATATTTACTGAGACATGGTGGCAACCAAGCAACCTAAATGTCTGATTCTCRTTATTAAATATTCCAAACTTTTATTGAGATTATTAGAACCTATTTAATAGCTCATTGAACTTACAAACCATACAATTTTCCCATCAACCATTTCCATTAAAATATTTATGATACCAGTTCATACAAGAAATCACAAAAGACACAAAAAATTAGGAAGAGGGTGGGATTTCCTCAGATGCCTGGGAGCAAGATCTCTCTGTAACTCTAGCATAAACCAGTGGTGCAACTTAAAGGAAGCTAACTGAGAGACACAAAGCAAATCTGATGATGATGAAAGGAGAACCCGGTCATGTCTTTAAGGGAGTCTGCATAAATTTGGATACAAGGTTCTTTTCCATGATTAAAGAGAATATTTGTAATTACCCATTTCATTTCTTTTGGGTGTGGTAAGGAGTTTTCCAGTCGAATTACTGCCTGGTATAAACTGATGCATCCATTTCAAACTAGAATATAAGTCAAAATTCCAACATATTTTCCATCAGCATACWAAAAGCACAGCTGTGGCAGAGGAAAAAATTGCTACGATTTCTTCTTTGGATGGAGTATTGATGGAATTATGAGAAGGATGTAAGTTGTGATAGCTTGGTAACAAATCAATGCAAYCTGTATCTTCAGATCCTCTAAACTTCTTACATTTCTACATACTCTGAGGTCTAAGTTATCAATAGAGAAGAAAAAAAGACAGAACTGATCTTTTTATCTAATTATCAGAAAGGACAATCTTATTGCCAGAATTCTTCAATCCAGGTTGTCTGAATTTAATTCTGTATGAGTCAGAAAGCAAGAGCAAAGTCAGCGCAGGGCAGAGCCCTCAGAAGAAAGTGAAGACACTGAAGGCAGTCAGGGCAGACACCTCCATCCTGCCTCTGCTCCCTGCGTGTTCCATGAAAACAGGCATGTTAAAGTCCCATTGCAGCAACGTGGCACTGAGCCTGAGTTAGATGCCTTGTCACTAGAGAGGAATTTTGGCCCGGRCTAATACTACGATGCTTCTAGACAGAATCTGGCTTGCATCCAGCTGGCTTGCAGTACTGGGAAAAAGGACATGAAAACTGCCTGACCCATCCACAAAGAAGCACTGATGTTCAAGGGCATAATCTTCAAAATTGCTGCCTCATTGTACAAACACCTCTAGTTTTCAGCTTAAGGTTGTGTAGGCTTCTAATGTTCTGCTTGAGGGCTCTGTAGGAGTGTTGCATAATACCAAGAACAGCGAAACTTGGCACCTAGCTGTCTCCTAAACCTGATCAGGAACGTCAAAAGCCAGCTGGTTTTTATTTTGGAAGAGAGAGAAGGTGATAGTGCGTACAACCTACCACTATCAGAAAGGTGAATCAACAACAAATAAAAATAATGTGAGTTTCAGTGTTCCCTTGTCTTTTTTTTCCTTCAAGGATAAAAGGCTTSGGCAGAATAGAGAACAATTCCCCCAGACTGCTGTGAAAGCTCATGTGGGACTGGTTTTGTGCAATATACATAAGTATGACTGGGAATCTAAATATAGGAGTGACAAATCACTAGGCCTGGGAATTCTCCACTGACGTAGCCATTGTGATGCTAAAGAAGAGCATGGCTCCAGCTAAATTAGGTCATGAGATATTAGCACCTTTCTCTTTATGTTCCTTTTTCATAAGGAAATAAAATAACACAGGACCCACAGATAATAAGATTATAAAGCCAGTAATTCGAAAGACAAATAATGGAAGAACTGAAGTCATGTAAGTGCCTCCTCATACCATCCACACATATATTTAAGGGACACTCCTTCTCCAGGAAGTTTAATCCCCAAAATTATTTCTCAGGAATCCTGTCATGGCAATGCAAGAAATAAAAAATATACAACTGTCTTCTCCTCCCTTCTGATGAAATTTGCTGCTCCCCAGATTAAAACCACAGGAAAATGCACTGGTTTACACGTAAAACATAGCAGCCTTGGTAGGAGCTGTTGTAAGCCAAAATGCCAAGTCTTGCAGAAAATGGCAGGATATGAGCACTCATTTCTGCTGCCAATTCCACTAAGCTGGGGAGGTGGTAAGGAGGTGGAGGTGTAGAGGTGGCAGTCAGCAGGTTCAGTGACTCCGGGGTACACAGTGACGCATGTGCACTTGTCTGAGTGCCCCAAGTGAGTAAGATTCTGGGCATGAGGAAACCTGAGCTTTTCAGAGAGGAGCCTCAGGCAGGGGAAGGTGGACTAGCAAACTAAGGAACAGTGTGTTCCCTGACCCACACTCTGCATTAATATTGCCAGCAAAAGAACATCAGCAATTAGCTGCCTAAAAGTTCCAAAATTGTTTGCCACATGCCTGCAGCACTGGAAGAAGGAAGCCCRTCCCACTTCCCCACTTGGCATCAGCTCTCTGATATCACAGGATGGCACCCTGGTAGCTTAGCTGAGCCAGCACCACCCTAGTTATTCCCCCTGTGTCCCAGAGTGTGCACTGTGTGAGGGTAGGGGTTTCAAGCTTGAGTGTGGAACTTGGTCTGCACTCAAAAGGAAGCATATAGACCCTGCACTGACACCAGAAGCAAGACTGCAATGTCAGAAAACAAAGTGTCTCTCTGTGGAACAAGTTCTTCTCTTTTACACCCAAAATTCTCAAGTCCATAATCAGGGTGACGTCACATTAACTCAGGATAGGGCCTGTTTCTGTAAGGCTGCCCTCTGTCCATCATGTGTTGCCTGATTGCCCTTTTTCTCAATCAACTCAATAATGAAGAATTTGCCATCATCTGCTTTCTTTTTAAAATACAGCAAAGCTGAAGCAAGAACTTTTATCTTTCCTTTTTTGTCTATGACAAATGACAAACTTGAGTAATAAGCTAAAGTACAAATAAAAGCAGGGTATCATAAGCAGCATGGTGAGTAACTACTGGTTTTCAGGCCATCCCTTTATTGGATAGTAAATTAGATATAAAGCCATTTAGTTGAAAGATAATAAGGTTTATGCAACTAATAAGTACGTCTTGTAAGGAATATTGCTGACTTCATTGTCTGTGTTAAGTCAATATCTACTTGTTAAACCCCTGACTCTCTCCTGGGTCACCTCCTGTAACTTAGGAAGAATGACTGGACTTTAAAGTACCTCCTCCTCTCCAGTACATTTTGAAAATAGAGGGAGTTAACAAAACACAAGAACATAAGAACAGCTAGGTCAGACCAGAAGTCTGTGGAGTCCTAGAACCAATTCCTGGCAGGGGCTAAGAACAGCTAGAAGAAAAAAAATGACAAATTATGCATATGGGAATGCCTTCCCAGAGCAGCCCTGCACCCTGCAGATTTTTACCTCAGGAGTTTCCAGACTGAAAATAATGACAGATTGTTCAGAACTGGCCTGCTCCAGCCCTTCTGGTCCTGATTTCTTTGTTATGGTGGCACTGCCCTGCCATGCTCCACACCACCTCTGCTCAATCTTGGACACACACATGACAAGA
Source organism: Cardinalis cardinalis (assembly GCA_014549065.1). Taxonomy (NCBI): domain Eukaryota; kingdom Metazoa; phylum Chordata; class Aves; order Passeriformes; family Cardinalidae; genus Cardinalis; species Cardinalis cardinalis. The sequence continues at coordinate 489,938 of JACDOX010000049.1, forward strand.
CACCAGAAAACTGAGCATCTAGCCAGATGAGAGATTAGAGATGAGAAAGTAACCAGGATCCAGAACCTGGAGACCTGGAAGCAGAACATCTCCTGACTCCCTGTTCCATGACAGTGTAGTCCTYCTCAGCACCCTCACCTTCTCCATGCTTTTGCAAGAGCTGCTCAGCAAACACACATGATCATTTTCTCTTCTAAAGCCTCTCTGCTACTTGACACCTTCAAGACAAACACAATAAATCTCTACTGACAGCTACAGTGAGCAGTGCTTATTSCTTGTACAGTTCCACTGAAATCTAGGCAAAGCATTGCCGACATTGATGGAATTTCCCCTTCTGCTGCTGACTGCAGGAACAGACAGAGCCCAGCTTTGCTACAGGAGGTTGATTTCTGGACACCTAACTCCTGATGCTTTCTGGGGATAGAATAAAAGAAAAACACATCTGTTACAAGAAGGGAAAGACACAATTTTCAGCATTCTTGTATGAACACCTGTGCCATAGCAGAAAAACGGGGAAAGCAGGAGATGCAAGTGACTAAAACCCTCCAAATACAGCATTCCATGACAAACACCTGCACAGGGTTGCATATGTTTGTGTCAAAATCCAAACAGTGGCCATAGCTTAAACTGTTGCATTTTTTCCCCTATCACAGATTGATGTTCAAGTCGTGGTTGTTCCAGCCCTTTTGCCTCTCTGGCAGCTTTGGAAAGTGCCAGAGTTTGCACTGTGCCACAGTAGTGCTCCTTCATGGGTTGGAGCAAACAACACTCTGGTTTCAAATGTGGCTAGGTATTCAAATGATACAGAGATACAGACTTTGAGAGTTTGGATGCTATATGTTAACACTGGAAACCAGAAAGTACCTTCTCTACCTCTTTCCCAGTTCTTCCTCCTGATGTAAGATTTTTTCAGGCATTTTAGGATCAAAGAGATTGGAAGTAAAATCATCAGTACAATTTCTGATATTTTCATCTTTCCTTTTTCTTTCTTTTCTAGGATATGCCATATAGACTAATAATAATAATAATAATAATAATAATAATAATAATAATAATAATAATAATAATAATAATAATAATAATAATATCATTTTAAAGCATAACACAGCATTATATGAGAAAAAACTGTGGAAATCATGGGGACCATAAACACACATCATTGCATGATGTTTCAGTGTACAGCAGAGAGCACTGTTTGTATCTCTGTTGCATTCAGTTTCCTTGCTGCCATTGAGGAGTTTGCTTAATAGCATCAGTTAAGACCCCAGCCTTCAAAATCACTGTTTTCATTTGCAGATGAAGGAGAAGGGGAGGAAGATCAGCATGGAGCTTAAGTGAGAGGCATGCATATAAGTTCTCTGGGATGTAGTTTTTAGTGGTGTGAAAACTGCTGGAAAGATAAAGGAACTTAAAGGAAAAATTTATACATCAGCAAATGAGTTCCATCTTTTCAGTTGACAAGCATCGGAATTAAGGAATAAAGGAAAGCAAAATAGGAGAGGACTTTCACTCAGCTTTTCCTACCTTTTCAGAAAATAGACCATGTGAGAAAAACTTGTCACACACAGGAGACAGCTTCACCCTCTGAGCAGGCTGGCTGTGATGAGACCAGCCATGGTGGCACTGGCCTGAGTGCACAGGTCTGCCCAGAGCCCTCTCACAGGGTCCTTGTTGGTAAATCAGGACCTCACAGCACATTCTGCACCCCGGGGTGTCATTATGTTACTACTAACACTTATTTGTATCGGGGTAGGCTCCCAAAAGTCTGCCTTTCCAGGTCAAGGACCTCACTGGGTTTGGCATAGTACTAAGAAAATCTGTTCCTGAAGAGCTGACACTTTAAACAGAAAGCAGCAGTGAGAACCCAAACTGAAATTCAGGAGATATTTCATTTCTTCATCAAATCATTTGATTGTGAGAAAAACAGAACRGAAAAAATATGTATACACAGAGATATACTATAAATAATTTAATTCATAATTAAATGTTTGTGTTTCAGCTATCCTTAGATGTGGGTCTTTCAGCAACCACTAAAAACAGGAGTCTACTTTAAAAACAAATCTCTTAGCACCTGAAGGCTATAATCTGCCCTAATGCAATCACTTAGATTAGTAAATTTTTTCATTTCATTGTGTTGGTTTATGTTAATTTTTTGGAGCTAAATTGGCCATGAATGATGAAGATATTTTAATTTGATTTTATACCAGAGGTAAATGGACCAATAAGGCATTGTTYTGTTTGTCACTGTACACAGTGCTGCGGAAACAAGTAATAGGAGAGCACTGGGATTTTTAAACTTGAGAAAATGCTGGCCTGAGAAGTACATGTCTGTGTCAATCCTGGAGCTCAAGAGAGGCTTGGGTTTAGTGTGACATTTCATGTGCACCACTGATACAGGCTCCTTACTACTCACTGGATAAAATCTATTCAAATGCATCAACTTCACAAACGTTTTTATTAAAGATCAGGCATGGACAAATTCAAAGGTTAACTCTGTCCTCCAGGCATAGGGGGACAAGGAACAGCACCATCTAATCGTGCTGCAATTCTTGAGGATCAGGCAGTTCAGCTGTTTCAGAAAATGTAGCATCTCTACTGAAATTTCAGAGATGCTTAAAGGGACACTCTTAAAAGTATAGGGTGCAGTATTTATATTGAAATATTACTTGGTCCAGCTTGAATAGAACTGCATTACTTACACTTCTTCCCTTTCTCTAAAATTTCCTCACCAGAGAGATCCCTAACTTGTGGTATCCATGCCATGAAGATAACCAGAGTGAACAAAAGTCTACCATGGTAATAAGAGACTCAGCTGGAATGTATCTACCAGAACCAAATCTATGGTTTCTATTTTTAAGATTTGCAATGTGTCACTGACATGCTAAGAACCAACATCTCARGCTTTCAGTGAGATCCTGAGGAAAGACTTTATTGCTTGTCCTTCTTTGTCTAAAAGCCAAAACACATCCMATGGCTCTGAATGTGATTCTTTTTCTTTCAGCAGCAAACACAACTGCCATGGCACAGTTTCCCARARCCAGCTCTCCCCTCCCATGGAAATCACTRTCTGCCTTGCCAAGTTCACTCTATGAGGGTGACCTCAGCTCTATGGCTTTTTCATCAGCCAACACCAGCAAGCAAGGAGACTTGCATCCCAAAAGTACCATCTAGCATTTTACTTTCCTTACTCTTTGTGCCCACACATCCCATCCAGACACCAGAAAAGACCCTTTACAGCAGGTGGTGGTGTCAAGTCACTCACCAGGCACCCTCTCTACCAATTTGTTTAAGAAAAGAGCAGGTTTAACATTAAGAGCACTGCATTTTAAAGCCAGATACCTCACATTAGACTTCTGAATAGATGGATTGGTTCTCAGGCTTTCTGCATACCAATTTCCAATCAGCAGGTTATATTTTTGCAGGATATAATTCATGGAGTAGATAACGTGGTCCTCAGTAAGCAACAAAGATGAAGGAGCATAAAACACATAAATCTCTTAGCAAACTTGTTCCGCTCCTTGTCATAAACATGCTTCTTTAAAACTCAATTTCATTATTTTCTTTGGGGTGAAATCTGGATTTATTTTTAATTATTTTCTTTCTAGMAAAATTTTGTAATTCTATAACCTCTCATTTTGTTGGATGTGATATGAGTTTGGGTGTTTTAGCCTTCCTTTGCCGTCATGGATTACAGCAGAGTTAAACTAAAGATTAAACATAGCAAATTCTCTCCATTAACATTCCAGACAAGATTTCAAATAAGAGAGCAAATTGTTGGTAAGAAAAAATTAATTTATGTTATTGGAATTAGAATATTTGTTGAAGAATTGAACACAGCCTGAGTAGAAACTAGTATTTACCCCTGGGAATATCAAAATACAGACCTGCATCTGTTTCTACAGTGTCACAATGTTTCCTATATTTTAAAATAATTTAAATAAATTAAATATTATTTTGAATAAGAATACTCTAGATGTTGTGAGAGGGACCTTTGAGGTCTCAGTATCTTCAAGCACTGCTGAATCCACATAAGGATGTGAAAYTACCAAGGAAGGATAATGGTACTTCCCTCTTCAGTAAATGGTGTTGAGATCTTGTGATGAAAAGCACTAGATAAGTGAGGTACTATCTGTGCCACCAGTCAAATCAGACAGCCTTGTGCACAGTCTGTGTATTTTTATAGTGAAGTATATTATACTRTCAAAAGGACACTTCATCATCTATAATAAATATTCATCTACATGTATCATGCACTTGAGCTGCATGAAAGTTGAGTTCAGAGCAGAGAAATGAATGAGAAACTTGTGAGACAAATGTTACCTTTCAGTGCTGCTCTTGTGGGTAAATTGCAGATGGATAAAAACAAAGTCAATTATTTCATACAAGTATTTCTTGACTCAACATAAGTGTTCCTTCCTTATGCTTAGACTAAAATCCCAAACCTCATCATTTACCTTTTGTCAGAGAATGGCAAGAAGAAACAATATGACATTCCACTAACTGAGGATAATTATGTACAGTAACACACAAATATTATCAGATTTATTTTCCCAGAAACAAAGGTCACATGCTGTGGTGTTGAACAAATTCTCACCGATGCTTACTAAACAACTCCATTAACTACTAAAGAAATATTTTTATTAACACTAGCAGAGAAGGTAGGATATAAATTGAATTTCCACATGCAGTTATCACACAGCAGTGACTCGGAAGTATAGCAAAATATCATTTCCATGACCTCAATCACACAAGGGAAAGCAAATTTAAAGTAATCTTTGACTTTGCTGCACTTTGAGTTTGGATTTGCTGTTTTTTTAATATATGGACAAATACTCTAATTAATTTACTGTTATCCTTAATTTTCCTAGGAAAGAAAATATTTTTCCTGGAATAGTACCTTTTATTCAGTTTTAAACTGCATGACTAGCCCATGACTATGCAACTGCTGCTTTCACACAAAAACACTAAATGCAAGAAATGTATTTTGTAATATACTCAAAGAAGCAAAGTTATACAGTGTGGAARGCCCTGTTTCCTACATTCTGACTTCTGCAGATGAAACAAAACAAAATAACATTGTCCTGAAGAAGTAGTTTTGCAATTCAATAACTTCTGAGTGTTAATTCTGAAAATGTGTCTTATGCTAATAGGATGCCATGGATGGTGGTGTTAGGGCACTGTCACCTCCATTACAAAACATCACATGTAAAAGTTATGTATAACCATTCAGGTTATAATTTGGATTTTTTTTCCTTCCTATAAGAAGTTTGATGCAATTTTAACAGTAGAGCCTGGACAGCATCTGGAGGCTCAGCCATATGGCTGAATGCAATCCCGCTGTGCCTGCCCAGTGAGCTGCCCTCCTGCCCAAGCAGAGATAACCACCCATACATCACACCTGGTCCACACAGCCCCAGTCACGAGGCTACACTTTAATTCACCTCAGTTAAGGCAGCTCAATTTGCTTTGTCTTACAGCCAAGGCAACATGAAAACAGGGCAGGGTCACTGTTCAACCACCTCCAGCTCCACAGCTGCCCCTCGGCCCAAAAGTTTATTTTTCATTCCGCATCTAACAGCATAACCCAAAAATCCAACAAACCAAACTATATCACAGGGTCTGTTCTTTAAATTTTCCTTGCTTTCCGAGTGTGCAAGCAGCCTTTTCTGCCAGCACTTACTGACTCCAGTGGTAAATGTGTTGCTTGTTCTGCCCTGGGGGCTGCAGGTKGCTGCTCCCTGAGTGTCTGCACAGGGATCTGAGCCTCGGTCTCACTTGTGCTTCTGCACCAAGAGCCAGCCAGCTCTGCCTGCACTTTAAGTGAATTGTGCCCTAATGAARTATAGGAGAATAAACAGAGGTGCTGTTCCCTTGAAAGCCACTACATCTGAAAACTGGCAGGCTGCAGTACATTATACCACCAGCCACAGGGTCATAATATCTAAATACATTGTATACAGAAAATAGTTACCGAAAAGTAAGTATAGTCAGCATTTGTAATAAATAATAGCTAATAAATAGTTAAAGCATTACTTTGTAGGATGTAGGATTCTGTCTTCCACTATTTAGTAATTTATCATGTGAAATCCACTGACCTTTCCAAGCTTTCCTTTTTCCCTTTCTGTTTTGGTGAAACAGGAGTGTTAATTATGCTTTCGCTTTTTTTATTGAGCAACATTAGCATACAAATAGGCCATCAATAAGCAATTACAATCTCCATCTCAGAAAGAAGAGAACTACAATATTAAGTGTRGCTACTCACGCAAACACACAAGTCCTTTTTAAAAAAGACAGAGCAACTCACAATTGAATAAAATAGGAATGCACAGGAAAAACAGACAATGATAGATGGATAAATATCAGGCTAGCTCTCAGGCAAAGAATTCAAAAAGGTCCTTCTTATTCATCAGACAAACATAAGCCTGAAAATAACCCTAGCTTTCCCCATACTGCCCTGCCACTGACTCCAGAGATTAAAAATCTGTTCAGATCTCATGCTGGTAACATTTATGAATTTCACTCAAGTGGAAGCTATCAGTTGTGTCAAATGGCACTGACTTATGTCTTTAGCAGCATTTGACTTATTGCCAGTGAAACACTAAATCTGCTTCCTTCTTTTTTATAGTGGRGGACCTATACGAGAGAAAGGATGAATTTCTTATATTTGACACTCTTAGGGTAGGTTTGTGCTAAAGATGAATAATAAAACAATCACCACAATATTTTTTTTCTGTAAGAACAACACATTGCTGCAGTGCCTTTYATCCAAGACCTGTTTTAAAGCTGAATTTACACTGATTTAAGTAAATATGTTATTTTGAATCTTTTTAGTTGAATCAGTTTCACTTCATACTAATGGCCTAAAATTGACTTTAAATGCAAATAGGAGTAAATTAATTTTTAAGTGCCTACACAAGATGTTTCCACATTTTACCTAACATTTAAGACTATTTGATCTTAAAATCAGTTATGTCTCATGCCAATCAGCCAATGCATTTATAGAAGTCACTGACCTTCAGCTGAGATGCTGTAAATAACCAGATTTTGATTCACAGACCATTGGGGAAAATGTAAATAGCTTACTTTAACAGCATCTTTGACTGAAGGATGGCCTCTTACACCACTATATCCTGATCTGTTGCAAGCTTCATGTCTGAAGCAATTTGTGCATATTCTGTTTGGGGATTACAAATTCTATGGCAAAATTACACCTTGAATTAATGGAACCAAAGCCTTCAAATAAACACCTTGAATTAATGAAACCAAAGCCTACTGAAGAAAAAGCTGCTTACAGCTTTCATAAAAGTGATCTTGACCTCCTGCCCTATGGGTTTTTTTCCATTAAAATTATAAATATATCTGTGAAAACTGCATAACACTGGTGGTCTAGGAGGTCTTCCTTTGTTTAGGCCTTCAGCAGATAAGTTCAGCCAAATCCCACCTTGCCAGCTGTGGARACAATTCCCTTGGCTTCCCACCTTTCCTGCCAGCAGCAAATACCATCTCTGGCATGGAGACAGAACCAGTCACCAGACACCACAATTTGCAATCTACCATCTCAGTTTAACCAAATAACAGATTAAGTTGTGAATTTCATCTGTCAACGTTTCTCACTCCACTCTTCCATCTCCCCTGTGAGGGGATTATCTTCTCAGTTGCCCGGGAGGATTCGAAGATATTCATTAACAGCATTCCCTTAATACAGTTTAACAATCCCCCTCTTCACCAGGTTTTTTCCAGTGCAGGCAAGATATGAGCTGCTAAAATCCAAGCTGCTGTTGGATGATTTTTCTGGTTTAARATACAACTAGAGAGTGATAAATATATTCTAACGCTACTGTTCTCTTCAGTTCTTGTAAAATTTCAATTTTTTTCCTTGGATATTTTAGTGCTTTGCCACTGAAACTTTGCATGGCATTTCCTGATGTCTTTTTCTGGTGGTGCTAGTACATGGGATTAAGACACTGTCGAGGACCACACTAAAAAAAAAAAATTGATAGTTTGATATGAGCAGTGAAAAGAGCAAGGAAAAGACTSCAGGGAAAATGTTCAGAGCAGCAGTTTTAGGGTGCAGTCCCAGGAGCTGGGGYGAGCCAACCTGACAACTCACTGTCAACACCTTGGTGTGACACTATGGTTCTCCCATCGTCCCTCTCCTCCCTATGCCGCTTGTCCTCCTCCTGTTCTTATCTTGTGTTGGCTCTGATGCCTTTGAGCCACTCCTTCCACCAATTCACTTCACTAACCCAGCACAAACTATGCTGTGGGTTGGGAGCAAAGGATCAGATAGCAGCTGCTGTAGGATTAGTGAGCTCACAGGAAGACTCAAGGACCAAAGTCAGTGAGACAGAGCAATCACAGAACCTTAGATTGAAAAGGATCTTTGAGATCATCGAGTCCAAACATGAATCTTGAGGCTGTAAYGAAGAGGAGTGACACCTGCCTTTCACAGAAATGACAAGGCACCTGAAACCAAAGTTTAACCCAATTTCATCTAACATGGTAGGACATTTCCAAACTCAAGGAGTTTGCTGACCTGTTTGCAGGATCCTTGCTCTTGATTTGATTGTCCAAGTGGTTCTGTCCAGGGAATGGTGCAGACTGGGGAATCTAACATTGGAAAGGAACATTTCATACACAGACTTCCCTCCTGGTTGCCTTCATGATATCAGAAAGTACCTAGAGAATAAATCTATAAAAACACAAAAAGGGTCTCAAATTCTCAAAAAGGCAGTAATCTATTCTATTAGTTGGTTAGCAATGTGCTAACAGATTTTTTTCCTCCATAATTAATAGCACAAGGTTAGTATTACTGAAAGAAAGGCCACTTTTCAAGCCCAAGTTTCAAATGTCTTATTTTGGATTTCTGAACACTAAACATGTTATAACATGAAATGTGAAATTTCACTTTTGTGTGCTGTGATTTTGTCCATTTAAAAATAAGTAAATTTCCTTTAATCTTTTATATATCCAAAATAGAAAATATAACCAAAATTATATTTCTTTCTGAAAATAAATTGGCAGAAAAATCTTTTGTCTAGAAAATGTGGGATCTCCATGTAATTAAATAAGTGTTAAAGCTCTTGTTATCCCTCTCTTTATAACACTGCACAAGCATTGCCAAGGCAAAGCTTTTAAATTATAATTTTGCAAGGTAATATTGCAACTCATTTTCAAGATATTTCAAATCAGCAGCCCAGCCCAAAGGCATCCATTCCAATTGTTCTCTGATTCTAGGATTGCTGAATGTTCACACTTAATCATAAACACAGACTGTGGAACCACAGCTGTCATTAAAATGGAGATAAGATAAATTTTAATTAACTGGTTGTATGTCTGTAAATAAATAAACTAATCCTATCTCCCTGAGTTGCAAGTGACAGCTTTGCATCAACCTGAGGAGAAGAGAYTCCTTTTTTTTAAATTTCTTATTGGTGGTTACAAATCTCAGTAATAGAAAACATGGAGTTTGAAAACAATAGATTTAACAGTTCTTTTAAATTTATCTTGATAATTTAATCCAAGAATGAAGAGAGTTAATGCACATTCTTATGCCTGTCATCCTAAAACTGAGACATAAGTTGGACTAATAAGTGACAATGTATTCRGCTTTGTGCTCTGTGTGGCAAATCCATCACTGGGGCAGGTCCACTGACCTTAATGTTCCTGCCATTCATCTGAGAAATAAAGTAAAATGGAAAAGTTCAGATCACAGCTCTGATGCTGTCTTGGCTTTGCTGATGACCACTTTCAGATACCTGTCATAAGCATCATTATTTTCTTGCAGTTTGGGTATTCTGACATGATCTATGTCTGTGGTTCAAAATCTTGCCAGTCTTCAATAAAAGTCTACATATTACACCTCTATAAATGCAGAATTTCACATCAATATTGCTAGCAGGCTATCCCAGGGTTATTTCAATGACATTTTTATGCTTCTTATTGCTAAGTCAGTAAAGGGAAAAATATTCCTTTAATTTTTTTTTAAGTTGACTAAAACTTACCAGTTCTGTGGTGTCTCAGCAACTTCACTAAAATCACCAATTCATTTCACACAACCCTCTGAAAAAACAGCTGATGATGTCAATTTCTTGGTCTTGTGTTTGGTCAACATGCAGTTGACCATGTTAAGTCAAGAGGTTATGACTTGATATTGCTCATTCTCACACAAGTCAAGAACTGGAAGTGTGGATTCTATCCGATTAATTCCCTGGTATTTCTGAGATCACTAATGGTTACTCACCAAACAAAAATCTTATATTTCCCGATATTTTTTGATGATCTGCAATGGAGGAAGAAATGGGGTCATTTCTAGATGCAATGGAATTTCACTCAGCCTAGAGGTGAGGCTCACGAGTCTGTAGTTAAGATAGAAGAGAGAAAAGAAGAGAGGAAGATTTTCAGGYGAAACTAAACATATCAACAGAAATTTTATGGTTTTTATGTCACCAAAATTTTCCAACAGACAAACATCATTCCTCATGCTATGTCTTGAATTTGAAGTAGGTAATCTCATATTCCTTAAATTACCAAAATGTTGATATAAATAGACTTTTCCAGGAAAGATAAAAGTACTGGCCAAATGTTAATCACMATACTGAAACAAGATTAGACAGCAATGAATATTTGTATTTTTTAAGATATGAGGTTCTAATCTTACACAGATAATTTCACTCAGGATTTTTTAATTGCTAAAGTGAAAGGCTGAGGTGTAATTTTGGCTTTATAACTCACTGGGTATTTAATGACAGCAAGGAAAGAAAAGTTGCCAAGATTTCCAGTGAGAAGCAGTTAAAAATATTTGTCTTTATTATACACTTAATCATAATCTTTACAGTTTCTACAAAACAGTAGATTGATTCCACAAATTAACAAAATAGAAACATGATGGGGAGAGGAGGGAGAGAGTGTACATTAGTAGGGAATTCTTACTAATATGATAATCAGCTGCCTATGTTTGTCAGATATACATGTACAGGGGAAAAATTTTCCGAGATTGAGTCTGAAAAAGTTACTACAATAATCCCAAGGATACAATTAGCCTGCTCAGCCTAAACAAAAAAACTCCTGAGTGTCTCTCCCTCCTTTCCACCAACAAAAGACATACCAGTATAAAACTGAGTTGGGAAAAAAGTGAAGTATTGAATAAAACCAAAGGAGACAAATTTTTTWAAAAAAATCCAAGTRTATATTTTAAAGAGCTGTTTGGATGAAACACCTGAGATAAAGCTACTTATTCCTTCTCTGTTTCTCCCCCTCTTTCCTGTTTGGCTTCACTATAAAGCAATAAACACCATCTGGCTTTGGAATTTTCTGCTGCTTTGCCTATGGTGCTTCTTCTACAAAATTTCCCTTGGGCCAGAATTTGCTGAGCAACCTTATCTTCCCAGAAGTTAGTGGTTTTAGGAGGGATTCAGCACCTCAAAATCTCAAATTCCTATCAAGTCTTTCTGCCTGCTGACGTGTGCCTGGATCTCATTGACTTGTCCTCCTCTCAGAGGGCTACACAAAGGATCTCACTTGTTCCACAGCATTTTAGACCAAGGACAAGCACATCCAGAGGATTTTAGACCAAGGATAAGCGCCTCAAGAGCTTGGGTCTGCACCCAACCATGTCTTGCCTTTCTCCTTCCCTCCTCTCATTTCCCAAATGAGGTAGGAAGGGTTGGATTTCACAGGTTTTCCCCCAGCATGAGAAGGGGACTTGCTTTTCCAGAGTCCTCACAAATTGCTGCCCTCAGCCCCTGGCTGAGACACAGACACAGAGTTGAACCTTTGTGGCCAGCACTGTTCCTGACACCAAATCCTCTCTGAAGTCAGGATGTCCCCATTTCCAAGTGACAAGGTGCTCCTGTCATCCACCTGCAGCACGCCCAGAGAAAATGAGGCTGTAAGGAAGGAGACTCTGCCCTCCTGATCTCATTAAAACTGTCCCCTGGTTGTCTGATCTGAGCTTGCTCACCCAGAGATACAAGCACCTGACATCAGCTACAGAGTGAGCAGAAGGGAATCATACAGCTGAGGCACCAGCAGCAGGACATCCCTTTTTAGCACAATGTGGCTACTTTCAAAATACGTAATATGAAATTTTACTGTAGGTAGCGTGTCCTCTGCAAAATAGTTTTTTGGGGGATAGTACATCCCAGAAATATTAGGTAGGATATCATCTAACTGGAGATTTTCCTTCTAACTTAACTTCAATTGAGCATTTGCAGTGTAAAATGAGCTGGAGCTACCCTTCCCACAGGGTAGCACAGACCCCCCTCAGTCCTGGAATAAATGTTGGAGTAGTATCTGTGTTGCCTTTATCTAATACATGAATCAACTCAAAGGATCTGGCAATCAGTTAATTTTGGAAGAAAAATTCTCATCTGCACATGCCCTCAGCAAAGATCAGGTTTCTTTTTTTGTCTGATCTCTCTCTCTCCGYTCTTTAAACTCCTCCACGAGAAGTGTATCACCCTTTAGCTGTTCCCCATACACAGCCTGCTGCTGGCATGCAACCAGAAAAACTCCAACCCATAACAACATCAAGGAACAATTGCTGCTCCTGCTATCACAGGAATCCTGCTCAACTCTTGGGGTGGGTGGCTCAATCACAACCTTTGCAACAGATCACCCAGACCAAGGAAAAATTCATTTTTGGAGCTACAGATGAAGAAATCATAAAGGGCTAAAAAATGCTACCCAAACACCTTTAAGGAATTATTTTATTTTCCTTATGTGGAGATTTACTTATAATAGAAAGCACTTTACTTATTAAAAAAAGTATTTCTTACTGTAGCCTTATATCTTTAAAATATTTCTAATACATATTGAACCTTCCTCACACGCACACCACCATTGTCTCTTGGTTTTAATACATTATAGGCTGTGGAAAACTATAGAGATGCTTAAACATCAAACAAGCTGTTAATTTTGTGATTATGAAAATGAATTTGTAGCTTGTTTCCTGGAACAGCTTCTCCTGGGGAAGCTGAATACAGTGTTTGGAAAATGTTTAAAAAACAAACAAAAAAACAATTAAAACAAATAAAATCAAACAACAAATCACAAAAAAACAAACAAACAAAAAAACCCCCACAAAATAAAAACCCCACAAATTGTTACTCACTGAGGGACTAAAGCAACAAGTCCTTTATTATCATCCCAGACATCTAAATATGTACAGAACAGACAAAAAGATTTTTAAAATCCACAAACAGAAACAAAAAAATATAGAAAACAAAACTCTGGAACTAGAATTCACAAAAGCTGATGTGTATCTACCAGAGTATGTGTCTGTATCTGGGCAGGTCACCTGAAGATGTCTTTACATGCAGCAAAGAATTAGGCAAACAAATTAATGAAGATGGTGACACAATTTACCTCATTAGTTTCCTACATTCTTAATTGCATCTTTCCAGTTCTATTAACTGCTTTGACTGTAACTCCCTTGGCTACATTAGATGTTCATGATGTGGAGATCTAAAAATCATGGACCTCACCCTGATCTGCTAGATATTCCTAGCTCTTCAACACTAGAGGACCTTCATTGTGATCCAAACATAATGAAGTTCACTTTCACATCTTTATTTAATCTGAACTTTTCCCACACTGGAAAATTTTATTGAAATCCTCAGTTGAGGGCCCTTCTAATCCATGCCTAACAATTTGAGAACCAGAGTGTGCGTATCTTTAAATATTATTCATGTCAGTGTGCCTAAATAAGATTCATGTCCCTGAGAATTCTTTATTAAAAATGTGATTTAGGGACACATGACACATAGTGACATGCCAGCTCATCCACCACTAAACCAACTGCTCATAAATCACCTGTTTGAAAATGAACCAGAAGAGCACAGGAAGAGTTTACTTGCAAGCACCCAGTGGCTCAGGAAATGCAAACACCACAGAGCATGGGTGCATTTAAGAGATGAAATTATTTGCCTCTATCCCATAGTTTAGGCATAGGACAGCTGAAGAAAACAAAAACAAATACACAAACAAAAAACCCAAACCACCCTTATGATGCTATGTGTGTATCATAAAGATGATTGTCCAGAAACCTTCCTGCTGCCCTGATCCCTGTGATGGGCCTGTCCCACTGATCCTGGCAAAAGGGGCAATGGCCACTCCACCTCAACCTGCCTGTGAGTGAGCTCTGAATTCTACAGAGAACAAGTGGGAATGATCAGAGGGATGGGCTATCTGCACAGGGATCAACCTCCTCACCTCTGCCTCCTACTTTTGGTTGAATACAAACTTTGTCTCCCTTCTCAGGGCATAAGCTGTGCCTTTCTTTATCAGCATGATGTTAGTGACCTGGTGAGCAACTCCCTTGATGGTGCACACTAAACATTGCATAAGAGAGCAATAAATCACAGTGCTGTTTAACGGTGACCACAGGCTTCCCCTCCATACATACCAGAAGGAAAGTGCAGAAAAAAATAACAACATAAATAGACACAAATAAAACTGAAAATTCAGAAGTTGGATATTCAGGACTTGCCAGCTGGGTCAAATGAAGTCTTTCCACAAATTTCCTATGCCCATTAAGGTGTGTGGCCAAGCCTCTTTGTACCTTATCCTCCCCTTCTCAACAGCAAAGCAGAGCAGCACTTCCCTATCTAAGGCTCAATACATCAAAGATTGTGATATACCCACATATTTTGGCAATAAAGTTGTAGCAATATCTCAGGTAGATAAAATCTCCTGCAAACAAAATACTGGATTCCTTTAAAAGAATAACTTTTTTTCAGTTCAATCAAGCTAAAAGAACAATGTTCATTATACAAACAGGTTTTCTGATGTAATTACCAAGGTTTCAAAGTCCCCTCCCGTACTTAGCACTCAGGGTTATGGAACTTGTTGCCAAGCAATTACCCCTTAGATTTGCTTTAATCCATGCCGATCATTTCCCAGAGTTGATCATTACTGCAGGCTTTAATTGCCTTTGTTGGCTTGTATGTTGCTGGGGTTCAAACAGAGCAGATTAACAGGAGGCTGCCTGCCACAAAAAAAAGGCGGGAAGATGACTTAAGAAGTTTACAGTGTACTTTATTTCAAGAACTTCCCAGAAATTGTGGTTCACACCTATATTAACCTCAAAAAGGCCTGCAGGAGTTACATCCTGATCTCGCTGCTATCAGTTTTACAGTGGTACCTGCTATCTATGTTGTATGGARTTGCAGGCAGGGAAGTCAGGAAGAAACTGCAAAAACAATAAGGAGAAAGCAGGATAAGAATATTTTCTGTGGATWGTGCAGTATGCAAGACAACTGAGATACCCAGTGCATGTACATCTCCAGCCCATGTCAATAGCATAGACTGTCCCACAMTATCACTCCTGCATGGTTTGGGCTCACTGGGAAAGAAGGACGCTCTCATTCCTACTCCAAATACATAAGTTGGTTCCCATCCCTTTAGATCACATCATTTATCTAAAGGAAGCTGCCAGGTGCAGCAGGAAGCTGGATTGAGTCTGTGATAAATAGATCTTTTCCTCCAGTAACATGGTTTACCTGTTAAGTGAAGCTGCTTCTAGAAGAGGCTCAGTATGTTTGCAACATCCCCCCGTTAATGAGGTTAATGCACTTGATACAGCTGATACTGTGGAGCATTCATCAGGACCATCTTCATTTAAASACCAGATACATTTGTAGCCATTCAGTACTTTGCCATCTAACCCAAACTCACAAATAYTTCTGGTTTTCAGTTTATTTCCCACATGAGCATAAAAACTCTTTCTACATTTGTTACTTCTAGCACAGATTCAGGCTAATACAAAAGAGAGGGAAATTTTGTCCACATCGTACATTTTTCTTCCCTCCCACAYCATCGTTATCTCTTTTCCTTTGTAGCTCAGTAACACCTAAAAGCTTTGGCAGCACACCAGGGGTTGCACCAGCTCTCGGCACTGTACAGCWACCTGGCAGTCTCAGGCTCAGAGTGGTATCACAAACCCAAAGAAAAGTAGGGACAATGCATATGTATCCTTGGAAATGAGCAAATCTGGGAAGAAGGAAGTGAAGGAAACATCATCTGAAGATATGATGAGCAACAGGTGGACTTATGGAAAGTTAGCGGTGACAGAGCATCAGAGGGTGACAAGGTTATGGTTGTGTAGTTTATGTGGCAGGAACGTGTTACTACAGCCACCAAACAAACATCAGACATAGTGCATGTTTACACACAGCTGTGCCATGACAAGAACAGAATTTATAGGGAGAKAGAGAAAGAAAAAGAGCTAATTTCATGGGAATTTGATGTTGCAGTGCATGACCAATACTGGGAGCCCATTATGCAGTAATAATCCTTAGGTCTTTGGGATCATCAAATGTTTTACCATGGCCTGTTGTTGTAGGACAAAGGGTAATGACTTTAAACTGCAGGAAAGTCGATTTAGACTAGCTGTAAGGAAGAATTATTTAATTTTTTTTACAATGAGGGGGTAAAGCACTGCAACAGGTTGCCTAGAGAGGTGATGGATACCCCACCCCTGGAAACATTTAAGGTCAGATTGGATGGGGCTCTSAGCAACCCAATGGCAGRGGGTTGGACTAAATGATCTTTAAAAGTCTCTTCCAAACCAAATTATTTTATGATTCTATGTTCTGGACTCATGAAGAATACTTTCTTAAAAATCCCAGTAAAGGTACCCACCACAGTCTCAGGATAAAGGCCTGGAGTGAGAGGCACATTCTTACAGTCCCCTTGAAAGCAGCCTGAGGTGCTCTGCATGGGGAGAGGCTGTACGAGCCAGGGCTCCAAAGTCCTTCTCTTTCCTCCTTCCTTGTCCAGATAAATAGAATTCTCTATCTGTGAGAACAAACAGCCTCGTTCACAGAAGGTGCAATTGTGCTGTGATACTCCCAGAACAACAGACAACATTTAGTATGTAGCTGCTACCTTSAAAATTATTTAAACTGAGCAAAATGGGAAATGAAAAAATAAGCATTTGCACTCTTTCATTTGCTGTTTTGGGAGAAAAACCAAAAGAATAAGGTAAAAAGGAAATTTGAGAAATGCAAATAAATTGGAGTGGAGATGGACTGGAATGCAATAGTRTAAATGTGAGGTCCCACAGCTGGGAATAAGGACCACTAGTATTTGTCATGAATAGAGACTAAGGAAAGAGAGACAAAATATTTTGTGTATACAGTCAATAAAGAACTATAGGTAACCATTATGATATAACTTTGAAGAGGAGTAATGCAGTCCTAAACTGTTATGGGATGTGATATTTCAAGGAAAAAATGAAGAGGGGTTAAAGCCAGCATGCCAAAATGTGAAAATATGTGTGCAATTCCAGCCACACATTTTCAAAGCTAATTAAAATGGGAATGGACAGGAAAACAGRTACATTTTTTGCTCATTCCAATAAAACAGATTGTCTGGAATATAACTTTTTTTTCCTTATGACTGTAGGTCTGAACTATGGAGTAAAAAAAGACAATCTGAAGGACTTTGTTGACTCAAGAGGGAATCGAGTACACACCAGCCATAAATGCAGTCAGCTTGCAAATTGCAAKAAAAACGTCTATCTATCTATCCATCTATCTATCTATCTGAGAAATTAATCTCTAGAAATTTCCATAGGAAAATTCCCAATGCATAAACAGAATTATTGTGGAACTTGAYAAATTTAATAAATACATTTTTATGTATAAATACATATAAATACATTTTTATACTTGCATCCAGCAGAACAGGAACAGAACCAGGACTTTCCACTCTATGTCTAAAACAGAATTCACCCTGTGTAGAAGATGCAAAATTCAAAATATAAATATCTTTAAGTCTWCAGTTTGAACATTTACAAGAATTTTAAATAATTTTAAGATTCTAAAGTTTCAACCATGGCTCATAACTTGCGTATCACACATTTGTTTGGCTCTTAGGTTTTTAGACGTAGTTTAAAGAGACATTTTTTCCTTTTGTGGGATTTGTTCCTTTTTTTTTTTTTTTTTTTT
>JACDOX010000049.1:507927-558719 GCA_014549065.1 Cardinalis cardinalis
TTTTTGTGGGATCTTCCAAACACCAGATTAAAAGCATCTGCATCAAACCCATCTTGGACATCACTGCCAATATTTAGTTCTTCATTTGCCACAGAACAGGATTCTTTTTGGGTTCCCTCAGCTTGACRGCATTTTTACATCTGGGAACACAAACCAAGAAAAGCTCAGGGAAAATATAACAAGAAATAATAATACTCATTCTGGCTGGAGGAAAGTGCCAGAACTTACTGCAGAAATTACTGGTTTTGTGCTTATGTAGGCTTTTCCTGCCCAATTTAGAAGGACAACCCTTAGAAAAAGTTGAGAAATATTTCTGTGAAAGGAAAGCTACAAGTTAACAGAGTAGGAAAGACAGAGGCAGCTATTCTGCAGGGCACAGGTCAGATTTTCTCTTCAATCAATATGCATCAATGAACTGGAAACAAATTGCTGAAATTGTGCTGGCCAGGATGCACCCAGCTCARGGCTCACCCATGGCTGAGGCTTGCCCTGAGCCTGTGCTGCTCTGGTGCTACCCAAGGTTGTTTCAGTGGATTTAAASTCAAGGTGAGCATCACAGGAAACTGGGAAATTCACATTTGGATTGGACCCCTCCAACTCACTTTCACTTGCTATTTTGTTGAACCCAGATCTTCTCAGAAGACGAACCTGCAGGTCCTGATGCATGTAGTCATATTTAAGGACGGGAGACAGAGATGTTACATATCTTCCTTTGCTTCAAAGCATGTCAACATGAACACCAGTACTCCTGAGAGCTGATTTCTGCGCCTTGTGGCTGGCTCTCATTGCACCTTGTGACACAGCTGTGGGTGAAGGCTTCCCATGTCTGAGATGTCTACAGGACCCCTCCCAGGGTGAAATCTCTACTTCTCCCACAGATGAAGGCATGTACAGGATAAGTTTTTTTAATCTAACCAGCAATTGTCACTACAYTTAGAAGGACCAAGTTATGTTTACAGTTCTGTTCCCTTCCACTATGACCAGAATCAGCAAACAGGCCCAAAATGCACCAGCATAAGATACATAAGACACATGGACACACTTAAGCAGTACATTGGAACATATGCCTCTTTTTYTTTGAAAACAAGGCTAGGAAGCCTSTTCTAAAATCTAGAAAATAAGTTAGAGTACACAAGAATATTTACTTGTCTTTTCAAGACTTGGGATACAAAGAGCTTTGCTTGCACTTCGTGGACTTCTCATCTATCTGATGGGCACAGGATTAATAATTGCACTCACAGAAGCAGTAAGGTTTGGATTCATCCCACCTCATGCAGGCTGAGGATTTAGTCTGTACTTAGTGGAGATGGAAAAAGTCAGAATTGCCTCCCCATGACACTTTMCTCTCTATGCTGGTGGCAGAGAAAGCCCAGAATTATTTTGGTCCTCATAACTTCAAGTGCTGACTCTGGCTGGAGGGCTGTGTTCATCCCACCACAGCATTTCCACTGACACAAATTGTTCTGGAATTGCCGCAAAAGCCTGAGAAAAAACTTAATGTAGAGCCATAACTGCTGCAGAGAGCTCTGACTCTGAAATGTAGGGAGGATGGTGAAAAGGTTTGTGCCTCAGGAAGTCTAAACAAGGGTGGCAACTGCATCATTTGTGCTGATGGTAACAGTTTGCCTCTTTTACAGCTATTGCATAAGGAAAGTATCTACTGCCCCCTTTGCAGTGATTTGCCATTTTTACTGTGCCAAAATAAGGTTTTATAAGTGTCTCTGTCCTTGCACATTAAATCCAGGGTGTGTAAGACAAAAAGAATGTGGGGCTGGTAAAAAAAAAAAACCTCATAGGATTTCTTAAGGAAATTTTTCATTGCGTGGCAAAGAAAAGAGAACCAAAGGGTCTTTTATCTGTAAAAGGACAGAATTTGAGAAGCAAATTTTGGGCAGACAAGTCTAATGTTTTTTCTACTTCCTTTGGCCTCAGGAAATGAGAATCACTTTAAAGACGAATTGTGAGACAACCCTTGAATTTCTTTTCCCATTTCAATTAAAATGGGTGCTTACTCATAGATATTTCAAATAAAAGCAACACTTTTGAGCAGCACTCAGTCAAAGAAATCAAGGATTGACTCAAAGGGGAAGGTTAATCAGTAGATAGAATRTTAAAACAGAATTTACAAAACCTATTGCAGAACAGGGAGTTGAACACAAGCTTCCTACATGACCTTAAATTACATGGCCTTTCTCTACCTTGCCTTTGTTTTTCATTTGTGTACTTGAGGTGTTCCCATAGTCCAGTAAAATCAGGGACTGGACAGAGACATGGATTAAACAAAGCAAACTTCAAATCCAAGTGCTAAACCAGCTTGGTTGAGATGAAGATAAATAAGTGGAAAAATAAGTGAATTAYTTCAAGTTTCAGGTCCTGTTGTAAATATTTTGCACCAGTCTTTGAAAGAGCACCCTGCCTTGCACATTGAAAACGTTTGTGGGGCCAGTCATTGTCTAACAGGAGAAGGTGGATGAGGAAAGTTTCTTGGGGAAAATGAAGCCAAGGGTATGAAATCAGAGGAAACAACATCCAAGGTGCCTTGACAGAACTCAGCTGTCAGGTTTGAGGTTGAACTAGTGCATATGCAAAGACCTGTGCATCTCTGCACCATCAAAGCCTGCTGAGTCAAGTTCACCACCTTTGCATTTCACAAATACTTTAATCCTACAAATGTCATACTTGATTGCATATGCCTGTAACCTTCTCTAGCTAGAAATCTGTGACTCCGTTCCAGTTAATCTATTTATCTTTTTTCCTTCCTCACATTGGTGTTACCTAGATGTTAGCTACAAGAGCCCCTTCCTGGCAAAATTCTGTATGTTTTAGTCATATGCTACAGTATGAATGAGATGTTTGATCCATTAATCATAAAAGAACCATCCCTCGAGAAAAAAACCATTATCTGACACTGCACAAAACACATGTCAAGTTGCCCTTAAGCTGGAGTCATTTAAGGCTTTTAATTCCTCAATGCAATTGTAAAAATGAAAGCTTTGCTCCCATCTCAAGCTTTGTTAATCACACAGTTAAAAATCAGACAAACAAATATCATCGACAAGCACAGCTCCAACGGATCACAATTTCCAACTTCATCCAGTGACAGAACAGGTTTCTTCATTTCCACAGGACACAAGAATGGAAATTCTTTGAAAATGTTATAAATAGTATTTCTACTTAATCTGTCTTAATCTTGCTTTATTTTAGTAATCTACTCTTTACTCCTCCTTGCACTGGTAAATCAGGAGTTCAAAACACATGTATTTRTTTACATTATTTTTAAATATCGCCGATTAAAAAAGCTTCTCCTCCCTTAATATACATTTAATAAATCCATTTTTCCATCAACAGCTTCTACTTTGGCCTCTGTTTGAGAYACCACCCTCTGCTCTGATGTAACACACTGCTCTCACACGTTTATTTCCAGCTCAGTTCAGGCAATGGCAGTGAGTGCTTTAGGAAGACAGACAGGCAGATCCCTACATTTGAGCACATTTTCTGATTTCTTGCTATCAGTATCCCATAATCCTGCTTCATTTCCTGCTTTTGCTACCCATTGCCAAATCACAGCTAATTGCAGGGCCTGACCGTAAAGCCTTCTCTGCCCAGATGGATTCCTGCACCTCTCGGGAGTCTGGCACCTCTGTTCTGCTCCCCACTGCTGTGAAGGTTTCTTTCAGCCATGCAAAAACCTGATTAGGGCTTCTGTGGGTGAACTCTGTATTCTGCTCAACAGTGAGACCTCAGGCATGTTCACTAATACTCTGAAACAGCAAATTCATTTTCCAATATAATATTGCATTAGGTCTGCTGATTGCRCTGATGCCACCAATACTTTCATCACTGAGTATTAAGATTTCTTTTTTTCCTTTAATCTTCGAAGATACAACTTTCCACCTGATAAAAATCAGCAAAGTATGTTGATAAGCACATCATCAGCCACGCCTTTAGATTAGGTTATATTTGATTTAACATTATTAATTAATCTGCTTTTCAGTGAGTAATCAGCCAAGTGATTGCCTACCCAAGCCATAGCAGAAYATCCACACATATTGTGTAACCTGCAACTGTGGTAACCTGAAGGATTCCTCACAGTATAAAGATCTGGATAGAAAACTTGATGAGCTATGTAGGAATTTCTTCAATAGTTAGACATCTGTAGGCCAACATCTGGACACCATGTGCAGGTTTAGGATGTACAAGAAACAAAGCAGAAAGAAGATTGTATTGTCCTGAATGCACTTTAACTTCAGTAGCCTTCATCCCTTCTGGGCAATAAAATGTTTGAGCTGAAGTWCAGAGTAGAGCAGAAGAACCTAAAGGTGAGCACAAGAAGACAGAATCCCTGATAATATAAAGAGATACATCAAAGCAAAAGGACAAGAAGCTGTGGCAAAAGGAGCTACAAGATTATGTGCCAACCAACCCTGCAGTGAGGAGAGTCTTCTAAGCACACACAGACTCCAAGTATTTCTCCATAAATTTAAAGCCAGACAGGCCCATTAAAAGATTAAGCCTAGCCTCTTGACATTCTCCATTAAACCACATACTACACTCTTGGGTTGAGGATAAGAGTTTAGGTTTGACTAAAGCTTATCGTGCAAAAAATGCATACAGGCCTGGTTTGAAAATGTCAATAAATGTAAGAAAGATCCAATACTTTCCTTCAGGACTCTACTCCAGACTAAAACAAAATTTTAAAAAGACCCAAAGCAAAAGAAAACAAAAAACAAACAAACAAACAAAAAAAACCAGAATGAAACAAAGTAAGCAAGCTATTTTAGTGGCAAAATTTTCATTCCGTTCAGAGCCCTTGTTTCTGATGAAGTCTTTCTGTGATAGACTGAGCAGAGTTCAGCAAACAGTATTTTCTCTACTGAAAATATTTCTATTTCACAGTAAAATAATTCCTTTATCTTTCTTGCTATATTAGGCAGATGAGTATCCTTAGGTGTCTCTCTGTTATTTCTGCTTARAAGAAAGAGTTTGCTAACTAGATTGAAATTACAGCTCATGATTACAATTTGCCCCTAAAAGTGAGATAATTAAACAAGTTAATCTATAAAACTGACAATTTTTTTCAAGGTGAAAAGTGGCAAAGAASATAGAAATTCTGATAAAAACATCAACAAAGACACACAATGGGAAGTTTCCCTGTGGTCTGTTACTGAACCATTAGCTGTCCCCATGTGCCATCAGGACAGGACACTGGCCAGGCAAACAAAAGGGACTAAACAGCCACACAAGCCTGTGGGTTTGTAGCATTCACTGTGTGTGTGTTTCATACACATTTACTGCTTGAGAGCAACAATGATTTTCTCAATGTTGGTAATAACTGAATGGTTCCAGAGGGAAGATTCCAAAGCTGCAGTGACTATGACAAAACTGTCACAGGATCTTATTCAAACAGCCACAGGTTGAATCTCAGTTATTAAAGTCGGTGGTCTCTGTAAAAAGAAACAAGATTGGAGTGGAGAACAGAGGCCAAGTTATTGATGGATATTTATTTACCTACAGATCAGATCTAATCATTTGGGTCTCTTGCACTAGAGGCCAAATTCAAGTGGCCTCTCCACCAGAACCACACACGACTTTAGAAAGCAAACAGAGCAAGACCACATCTTCAGCTGCTGTAAATCAAAATTTATGATTAATACCAGAGATTGCCAGCCCTGCCACTGGGGCAGCCCAGCAAAATTACCCACAGGCACTGCAGTCTACAGAAGGGCTTGTGAAAGTAAACTTCGGGTTGGGTTATGAGCTTTGTAGTTCAAGATCAGTTTCACCAGCATTTGGGCAAGACGCTGATCACCTGGAGAGAAATGGGGAGGACAGCTAGATGCAGTAACTTCCTCAGTCATCTCAGTTCCATCTACCTGTGCTCATGAGTGACCTCCTCCCTTCAGTGACAAGCACAAATATCTTCAATGACATTTTTAGTTGAAGAGCAGGTGCTTGAGAACAATTGTTTTACCTTTATTTATCTATTATTTTAGTTAGATGAATGCTGAACTTGCAAGCTTAGTTCATCTCCTGAACAAGCCAACTTTGTTCTTATTTTGAGCAAAGCACTGTACTGTTCTAAACAATATTAATTCTTTTGTTCACAAAATCATTTCATTTACCAAAACAAGCACAAGGACATGGTATCCTTTTTAGCCCTACTATCAACATTTCCTACACTCCRGCAGATAATCACACACAAACACACACAAAAAATAAAAACCATTAAGGAATGCATGATAGCCAAAGGATCATTTCTAGATTTACTTAGTCAACACACAGGAACATGGAGACACTCCCCTTTTCATTAACTGAGGAGCCAGCTTGGAGATGGCACAGGGAGTTTCACAACACTTCCTTTCTGACAGATGAAAGGCTGCAGATTATTCAGCAGTGAAGGTGAGCCAGGGGAAGACAGGAACATCCAGGATGACAAGGCTGTCCACACCCACTAGCAATTTTTAACCAGAGGACCGAGGTACAAGCAAATATGTGCCAGCTACATCTGTAAAACCATTTCTTTTAGATGTTCAAGGAYAAGACTGCAAAGGCTGCAGAGGAAAATTTGCTAGGAGCTCATTTGAAAAGCCACCACCAAAGGGCTGACATTTCAGCAGAGATGTGGAATGGGGCTGGCCCACGTACTTTCAGCTGGAGTGGAGTCAAGACCCTGCACACTTAAGGAAAAGTTTCTTGAGGTATTTGAGGACATTGAGTTTTTCTGTGTCTCCAATGCTGTGTGAGACATTAAGCACTATATTCTTTACTTGGAAAAAACCATTCATTTCATGGCAATAACGAATGTACAGTCAAAAATGCCTTCACTCCACCACACACATTCCTCCCACTCCCTCATGCTGACCAGCAGGACTACAAGCAGGAACATATGCTCTTCCTTTCTCCCCCATCCGTCTTTCCCTCCTCTGGTGACAAAAGGTACCTACACTGGCAGCTCTGGAGCAGTTTCACAGACATGCTTGGCTCATACCACAAGTGGTTAACCAAGACATCAATAAACTACTCAGCAGAGGACTCCAGGGACTCTACCTCCTCCGAGTTCTCCCTTGTGGCTGGATTCCAGCAGTGTGAAGCCAGCTGCTGGCTCCAGGTCTGCTAGGAGATGGCTGGAGCCCTGCACCCCATTCCCTGGCTCCCTGCAGGCTGCACACAGAGGCTTTGGCTCAGGAGCCCCAACACATGTTGCCTCCTCCTCGTTTGCTTTGGCCACTCTCAGGCAGCTGGCCTGAATCTTCCCTTGTCACTACTGCARTAGTGGTTTGAGGAGCTCAGGGTCGAGGCAGGCCAGGAGACCTGGATGGTTCTGGCTGGAATAAAAAGGGATTTGTTCAGCCAACAACAGGCAGCAGGTTTGACTCTTTTCCCAGGACCAGGGACATAGTAGAAAAGGTCTGAGGTTTTGACTACAGGGCTACAGCAGGCAATTCAAAACCTCTTCCTGTAGATGCACATTTTATGGGCCAAAACAAGTCCATATAAAAGGAGTTTCTGCCAGAAGCATTTCTTCCAGGCCTCCAAACAGAATAAACAAAGCACTTCTGTGAGAGGATAAGGACATACTTACAACAGTTTGGGTCAATTTTGCAGCATTGCCTGAGATCCCAGAGCCCTGCAGGAGCTTGGTACACTGGAAAAGCTCCTTGGGTGAACCTGGCCACCAGTCAAGCCAAAAGGAACAAGGCAGGGGTTGTGCAGATTTTGGGGTCAGTGTCACATCATGGAACCAGGGGAGCCCCAACCCTCCTGGTTGCACTCCAATGTGCATCCAGTCCCTTTGGAGACCTGAGCAAGGATGACTGATACTCCAGAACACAGCACACTGAGCTACCTGGGGAGGTAAACCCCCCTRTCCAGCTCCCTGTGAGCACAGCTACTGATTCCCAGAGATGGAGGAACTCTCTTCTCCTCTTCCTGGCTGGTGTGTCCCCCCAGCCTCCTCTCAGCTGTTGCCGTCCTGCAGTTTGGGAGCACATTAGACCAATGCAGAGGTTACTCCACTGAGCTGAGGTGCTGGGCATCTCAGAACAGAGCTAACCCAGCTCCCAGGGAAGCCTCCTCCTAGAAAGCCAAGTAAGGTTTCAGTAGCTGGAGTGGAAACGTGATAAACTGACCTTGAAACAAGATGGCACTTCCTGGGGGTAAGAATGATTAAACACCAGGACAGTTTGCCAAGTGAGAGGAGGAATCACTTAGATCCTCTACAACAAGATTAGATCTCTTCATCAAACCTATGACTTAATCCCATTTCTGGGGACAAGTTCTACAGTCTAAGTGAGCCAGAGGGGAAAGGGGAGTGAGATTTGCCAATCACTGCCTCCTTCTTAACCTGGAGTCCGTGTGTCTCTGAACATACCATAACTAATGACAGTCATAGTGCAAGAAGATCAGAAAGATTTATTCCTTCCTACAGCACACCCTGCTTAAAACAAAAACAAAAACAAAAAAAAAAAAAAAAAAAAAAAAAAAAAAAACAAAAAAAAAACCAAAAAAACAGGTGAGGATAATGTTGGAGAACCTATGGATTTCTGATTTCTCTAATCATACACGTGAGATTTCAGAAGTCAGATACTTTGACTAGTAGCATCAGAAGACACTCTTCCATCAAGTCTCCTATGGATGTGAAGTCACCCTTGAGTGTACATAATCTGGTTTCCAAGCACTGCATCTCCTAATCCTGATACAATTGCTAGCTTTTCCATGTAAGCTACACTGGCCCCCTTGGTCCCACTGCAAGAATGAGGCTAGGTCACTCTGCTGCCAGTGTCTGGGATGATACATGAGGTGAGCAAGTGAGACACTCTCCCAGATAATTTATGAGACTAAATGTAGCCAAGTAGGTTTTGGACCTTCCAGCGATTGCCTTCCAGCAAGTTGATTTCCATCAGAGGTGACACAGCTAATCTCTTCTCCCYTGTGCCCTTTGGGGAAGAGAAGTAGACATGGAGCTTGGTCTACAGAGTAGTTCATGTCATGGCTCACAGCTCCTACTGCTTTTGGCCTCTCTGTCTCATGCCTGGCCTTCTTTGCCAAAAACACATCAGCTCATACACAAAAGAAGACTGAAAATTAAGATAGAAGAGGAAAATGACAAATTTCCTAGTCAGTAATCCCTGCAAGAATTATTCTTTTTCAGGCAGYGTAAAATTTTCCAAAACTCTAGATTTTGTAGTTGTTTTTTTTGTGGCATTGCTACAGCATCCATACCAGCACTAATCTCACTATGTATGGTTCACAGATTTTAAGGTCAGATGTTTGGGATCATCCAGGCAGTATAACACAAACTGCTGAATTTCTGCCAGAATTTCACCCACATCAACCCCGTGCATTCACTTCAGCAGATTGCTTGGGAAACACCTTCTTTGAGCTCAGTGAGATCTCTGATTTACATACAGATGGCTCCTTTCTATTGCCTTYGAAAACGATGGCTAAGGTTAGAGGAAAACAGGAGACAACAACAATAAAACCATCTCCATCAATGCAACTCCCCACTCCAGAAAGTTAGTGGGGAATTCTGAGTAATTTGCACCAGAGACAGTCATATTTTCTGCAGACTGCCATGAAGTGGAAAATACCAGGTGACAGCTCCATACTGGAGATGCTTCAGCATTCAGTGGGCTTATATAAAAAGCCACAATAYATATAAAGGTCTAATGTGCCTTCAAAATTATCTCATCTTTTATTTAGAGATTATTTTACCCTTGTCTTCCTTTATCTTTATATGAGTGAAGTGGAGAGGCTGGACAAAATTGAGGCAATTTAGGTTGCTAAGTGGAACTAGAGTTCATGGTCAAAGTTAGGCTCTGGAGGAAGAATTCCTTGTCACCACCCCCACAGCCAACCCACCTCTGCTCTGCAGTCAGCTCTGGTTAAATGCCTTTTCCCAGCTCTAGCTCCCACCCTCTGCTTAGTGATAAGGCTGTCTAGTAAAAGAGGAAAACACAAACAGAAATCTATGGAGGGCAGCTAGATGGATRGAGGAATAAAAATAGCAGTGGGGTTTTTTGTAGTGGCATCCTTGGCACCATTAGAGTGAAAATTTTGGCAGCATTTCTATTTCACGGGATTGGTATCACCAAGGGGGGAAACACAYATATGCCCTTCTCCAAGGGAAGAAAAGAATTAAAAAATAAGGCAATAGGCTGAGTTTTGGCCATGTCAGTGATAGGAGTTAGAAAACAGCTAGAATTGCTGAAATATAACACTCAGGAAACAGTGGGAAACCCTTCCTGGAGCACAGGTGATGGAGGATGCAGGAGAGAAGTCCCAGCTCCAACCTGCCTGGCAGCCTGAGCTCACACTGTTGTCTCTATATTTTTGTGGGCCCCCCTCCACCCCTTACCTACTTTGAGGCACTTTGGAGCAGGCTGCCTCTACCTGTGTAGCACCTGGAAGACTGATTGTGATCTCTAGGCTCTACTGTAACATAAATAGTGAGACTCCAGTTGGCTCCAAGGTCCATATATCTCACCAACTACTAACAAGTTAAAAGTTCTTGCTTGGGAAAAAAAAAAACCAAAGAAAAAGGAGATGTTATTTTAAAAATTAGTAGCAGTAGCAAATCTGGAGCTTATATTTTCCCACTTAAAACAGAAGTAGTGCTGAAGAGCAAGATGGAGTATTCAAGGAAAGAAATGCCAATATTGGTTTTTCTTCCTCTCCAGAAAATTCTTGGTATCTCTCCTATTCTTGCTGGTATAAATTATCCCTAAAACTATTTGGAATAAGACAACATTTGCACAGAGATTTATTGTCTCCTAATGATCTGCTGTAGCCTTCTAGTGAAGCTGCTAACACTGGRTATCTTCCAACACCAGATCCCAGACCCTTGTCTGCAATTCTCACTCTGCTCCAGCATTTCTATTKTATTCTGTTCCTCTGAAGGTCTTTTTCAGCAACTGTTATAATGTATTCTGCCAGTGATATCATTGATGCTCCCCCCATCATCTGGTCAGATTTGGAAAACTTTCTGCAAACTGCTGAGCAAGCAGGCTTTGCTGGCTCCTGTTTCCTAAATCCTAAACTGAAAAAAAAAAAAATCCCCCCACAAAAAAAMAACCCTCTAGATTCAGACATCCTCTAAGTTCTGACTTTCAGGAGAAGCAAATTATGCAGTGAATTCAAATCCCAAAATTACAATTGGGATGTAATTTAAATGCAAACATTTGGCTTTCAGTCTTTCGATATTCCTAAGTAGCACCAAATCAAAAGTTCTCTGAAGTTGACTGAGAATTGAATAGGTCCCTTCAGGTGGATCTTCTTCTGTTTACTTTAGAGGATGACACTGACGAAGCTTTACTCAGTAACTAATCAATAATTTAATTTTGATSCCTAACTAAATGAAGCTCGATAAATATCAAACATCTTTAAATTGGGTTTAATTAGTGTTTATGCATGTATTCTAGGGCTCTGATTCACAAACTGCGGCAAATCCACAATGAACCTTGTCTTTCTGCTTGAAGATACTTACCCATGCCCCTGCCAGAAGCAGCAGATAGTCCTGAGACATGCAGGCTTTGTGTGCCCTCATCCTAACGGGAAGTAATTTCATAAACCTTATCACAATGTCGGTGTTCAAAGGGAGTGATGGAGGTGATGTGGAGGGGGAGAAAGGGACATCAAAGCAGCAGCTGGGGAGGGGCCTGGCTTTGAATTTCCAACTGTGGGTTTGATGCAGCTCAGAAACAGCTGATGAGAGTRATGAGCAGCACAGAAAGACGTCAGCAGGGGAGAGATGGAGGAGATTGCATCTGCTTCCTTCAGAGACTATGCAAACAGGGAGTGACATGGTGCCAGGGTGTAAAAAAATTAATGGTCTAGAGAAGTTATATCTGCCAACACACGAGAGCTCCTAGCACACCAGAGGTAATTGCAGTTCAGCACATGGATATTTTAAGAGTAAAACAACTTGCAGATCTCATTCTTACCACTGGTCAACACCAGAACAGCAGAAAAGAAGCAGAGCCATGAACACAGCTTCCAGCTGGTCTTGTAGAGAGGAGTGCCCTGCTCTGTGAAGAAGGAAGGCTTAACTCCCTAAGTACAAGCCATGCCATGCCTCTCACCCTCTGGGCTGGAGCAGGTCCTGGCCTGCTACGTGTGCCAGCACAGGCACGGCCAGTCAGGTGAAGAAATTAGCTGGAATCCAAAAGGTGCAAGATCCTTATCAGAGCCCAGCATTGCACTCAATGGGAAAGGAAAACACAGAAGAAGAAGCCAACCACGTGTTGTTAGAGATCCCATGGAAACACACTCTAGGGATGTKCTCTTCCTGACCCTTCCCTACTCTTCTTCCAAAGCCACTGATACCAAGGTTTGGCTAATCATTGGGTCACTGTGGKTCTCAGGCTTTGGTACCCCAAAAGTGATGTTAACAACAACCACCACTTCTCAACGAAAGYGATCACAACCCCACCAGCTGAAGAGCTCCATCACCTTACAGCTTTCCTAGATGTAAACACACATAGTGCACCCTGGACTGGGAAAACCACATCCCATGGGCAAAGGAAGATGCACTCCTAAACATGCAGTTCTGCCAGCATAACCACATTGGCCCTTAGGATGTCTGCCTGGAAAGTTGWGATGCTGGAAGTCCATGCTTCTTCATGCCCTGACATAATGAGGGTGTGCATTTATCTATCATACTTCATTTTAAATAAATATCAATRTTTTTCCCCTGGGCTCTCCTTTCTTGTTTTGTCAAGAGCAATGATTGTATCACAGCCAACATTATGATGCAAAATTAGAGGGAGGAAAATGCCTTAGAAAGGTGACATCATCTGAATAGATGTGATGGCTGCTTGCATTAGCTCAAATATCTTTCTCCCTGAAGTCTGACCCTAGGTGTAAATTGGAGAGGCCTGACGGAACATAAAAAGAAGCACTATCCTGTTGACCCAGTTTTCATAGAGAGCAGTGTGTATAATTATTTTGGACACCTGCAGCTGATAAACCAATCCCATGTGAGGTTAAAAATTATCCAGGCATTTACTGGTGACACAGCAGTATGTTAGAAACCTGCACAGCAAACCTGCCCAGCCACACTCCGCTGCAGGGAGGTGTGGTGAGGCATGAGCCAGGACTGAGAGAGATCTGCTGCCAGATATCCTCAGCACAGAGAAAGCTCTACAGAATTCTGCTTAGGTGGTTTATGTCATTCAGGAATGGTTAAAATAAGTGATATCACAAATACCTTATTTTGTGAGAGGGTAGGAGCTGCACAAGGGCTGCCTGTATGGTGCTCCAGCCTGCAGGAATATCAGTAGTTTTCAGCAGTAATAAAGCACTCCTGGAACTACTGCATTGCTGCAGGAAAACCACTCCCTGTGGGACAAGTTATGCTACTGAAAGTGCAATTCTTTTTCCTTTAAATCCGTGCAAATATTTTCTGCCAGAAAAGCTGGCAGAAAAAACGTGARTGCCCCTTCCACAGGCCCCAGCAGATGTCGGTGTGCTGGCAGAAGTCCTCGGCAGGGACTGGGAGGAATTTGCTGAGAGAGCATCCTCCGTGCCTGTGCTGATGACGCCACTCCTGGGCATTCCCAGGCTATGATCAGGGATTGCTGTGAGGAGCTCCAGCAGTTCAGGTTCATCTCTGTGTTTTCCCCAGAGATGAGGCTGGTGCTCCCGGCAGCACAGCAGCACAGGTTAGGCACTCAGGTGTGAACATGACCTCCAGGTATTCAGTGGGTCCTGCAGCCCTGGGAAAAAGGTTCTTGAAAAATCCAGCATGGTGCAAATCTAGCCCCTCACAAACCATTTAWTCATCACCCCCTTTTGAGAAGAACTAGAAGAATTGTTTATAAATACAAAAACATAATTTTGGGCAGAGAGAGTGCATAACCTTCTTAAACCACCCAGCTGGGGTATGAGAGACAAGGGTTTATATACTTTCAYTTTTCACAACTAAAACATGTTTCTCTTTTTCCTTTTTTTTTTTTTTGGCACTTGATGTGCTACAGAACCTCAGTGAATACCCAGAAAAAAAATAGTGATATAGCTGCCACTAATTGTTCTAAAATTAAGTGACCTACTTGGGAAAGCATTTTCCCTGTAACTTAATGCAGAAGTGCAAATGGCAAAGGGATATARTTATATAGGCATAACTTCCTATTTGTCTTGGTTTTGTTTATCTCATTTGAGAAGGGATTTAAATTCAGCCCAAATATCCCCATTTCTATGGGAAAAAAAAGGTGAGATTCTTAAGATAAATTATAGTTATACTACACAGTCTAAAACATTGGTATTAACGGTAATTGTATAATGCACCTCATAAAAAAACCCTAATTCCCATATCTTCCATTAGAGTTTATATTCTGATTTCATGCAAAATTAGAGTAAGCTATTAATAGCAGTGGATTTCCTAAAGATTTACTCTAGATTAGAAGATTCTTATCTGTTCTTCATGTGGAGACTGTAAATATTACTTGAATACAAGCRCAACTGAACTGTAAACCAGCTCATTACGTCTCAGGTCTTTACTAAATAATGAGTATTCTCTGTTAAAAACAGCAGTACAGGCAAGCTTTTCCTTTAACAAGATCCCCTCAAGATTGGTCAGCTAATAAACAGGGTTTAATGATTATACTGAGCTACTTTTGAGGAATTATTGAGATTTGCACTCAAATACAGAAAATGTACATCAGGCAAAAGTCCTATGTGCCCCCACAGTTCACCAGGTCTGCGTGTTCCATATCCCCATGAGATATCACATTTATAACACGTCTGTTAGAGCCACATCTGCTGGGGAAACCCAAGCAGGGCTCCCTTGGCCACAGATGAGTGACATCTGTTGTCATAGGGACATTTCTGCTTAGCAAGCCAAGGACAGCACAGGACCTCTGCTGGAAAGATGCACTTTCCCTACCTCCAAAGCTAACCAGAAATGGTGCTGCTGCCCCTGTTTGCCACAGAGGTCAGGTCCAAACACAACCCAAACCCAAATCGTGGCTGAAGCAGTGCCACGAGGCCCAACAGTGGCACTGCTGGGTGGCTCTGCTCTGGTGGCGCTCAGATGGCAGCCACGGCCAGCTCACTGCTGACAGCCATCCTGTGCAGAGTGCTGTGGGTGTGACAGGCAGGTCCAGCTCCTCCTTGGCTTCTGCTTCCATCCTTCAGATTGTGCTTTTCACAGCTTGGTTATCAAAGCAGATGGCTGCCTGCAGAGCCCCAGGCAAATGGACAGATGGGCTCTCCTCAGCGCAGAACTAAGAGCAAGACTTTGCTGACCTTGCCTCTTTTCTTGGCTGGAATCAATCAAAAACTTTTCTGTAGCTTCCTTCAATTCCTGCTTCCAGTTGAAACAAATCAGAACCAATGCAAATCTTAGATTTCCTCATCTGCCTGCAGATGCAACACCAGGTTGGGTCTTTGCACTCCAAGAGGAGCCTGAACTATTCCTAAACTCAATGGTGCTTCATCTCCTCCTGAACTCAGATTGGTCCCCTGCTGCCTTTGTTCTTGATCTGATCAGGCAAGGAAACATTCAGCACATCATCTCTACATACTCCAAGCAGAACATTACCTTTGTTCATATTCATGATTACATGCATTTATGTTACCATAAATGCTTAGAAGAGCCTGCAGGACCCATGTTGCTTTGGAGGAGGGGAGAACGGACAGTAGGGAAAAGAAAAAATTTATATGGTAATATGCTGACCTGAGAACTAATTTAAAGTGATGTTAGTACTAACTATCACATTGCCACTACCACAGCTTCATCTGACATTGTTACCCTGGAGGCAGAGGTGAGGGTGGTGAGACAGTGGAACAGGACGTCCAAAGAAGTTGTGGATGCCTCACTGGGGCCCTGAGCAACCTGATCTAGTGAATGGGATCCCTGCCCATGGCAGGGGGATTGGAATGAGATGATCTTTAAGGTCCCTTCCAAGTCAAACCGTTCTATAATTCTATGAGAAACCATGAAGGGAGGGAAAAAATACAAATAACTGAGCACTGACACATTCCAACCCCCACCCTCCAATGCCAAGATGGGAGTACCTGTGTGGAAAAACAATACAGAGGTCTGGGAACTACTAGATTAATTCAGGAAGTCCTTTCTGATGTAAACGTTCCTATAATACAACTCATAAATGTCAGACAGGTGGAAAAAAATCCCCAAATGTACCTCATGGTAAGAGATAACAAAAATTCATTTGGACCAATTACAATCTATACAATCCCTTCTCCAGCCTCAGAACACAATTTCAGATATCAATGCTGTGGGAGCATAGACAGCAAGAAGACAAGTAGGTACTTGGTGGGACATTGACGCCTTTGCATTTGGTCCAGGAGGTGTTGCAAAAATCTGAAAATTGCACCAGAGTTGCTGAAAACAAGCTGTAGAAACTGAACATGTCAGACCTGCCCTTAAGGCTTGTGAGCTTCAGCAAACCCTTCAAAATCTTGGTTAGAGGCAGGAATCTGAGAGAAAATTCCAAGTCAACAGCTTTACTGTAAATATTTTACACTGAAGTTGATCTGCTTTTAATGTTCCCTCATGTTCTTGCCTTCTCCCAAATATCTGTTCTTTGCACTGCTTTGCTCTCCTTCAACCTTCCATTCAATTCACCTAAAAAATGAGGAGTAGAAAAAGGAATGGAGGAGAGAGGAGATCTCATGGAGAGTAATTGSCCAGCAGTACATTTTGATGCCATGAAGCTGGTTATGATTTCTCAGTAATGACAGCACAGACCTGCTAAACTGAAGAGGAAAACTGTTGGCTTTAAGCTCACAGAGCTCTTGATTCACTGCTCCGCAACAACCCCTCACMTACTTGCCAGGGTCAATCCTGCATCCCCCCACCTGCAGGAATCACACAGTGGCTCATTACTGAGTGAAAACTCCTTCCATCACCTATTTWGCCCCTACCTCAGGAGCTGGTAGGTGAAAATGGAAAGTAGCCTTGTCTACAGGGCTTGCTCTTCAAAGGGGGCTGCTCAGGGAGAGGAAATCCAGCATAGAGACTGGGAATTTAAGAGCCCCTCTAACTTCCCACCAAAAACGGAGCCCACAATGACATCACTGCTCTTGCAGAGCTTGCAAGCAGCTCCAGGCATGTCTCTGAGCTACCAGCTACCTRCAGCTCCATCTTATTTCCAGCAGACTCTGCCTAAGGCAAAGAGGGTCTCCAACATTCATCCTCAGGGAGACTATCTATTCCCATATCCCAAATTTTCCCCTCCCCACTCTCTTTTTGGATACTGGCACTCTGCAACCTCTTTTCACCTTCCCTCCAGAGGAAGCAGCATTTGCACCAGCCCAAGCCCTCCAGCCCACTCATGCCCAGGCTGCTGGTCTCTACTTATGCATCACCTCCAAAGCCTTCATTTGGCAGGCAATCTCAAARCTGCCAGCATGCTACATTAACCTGCATTTCTCTCTTCATTCACCACTCTTAATTAGTGTTTGGGAATGTATTAACATGGGGCTAAGCCACAAAGTTTGCATCTGGGCTTGGCTCTTGTTCGGAGGAGCTGGGCTGGCACGAGAGCCTGGTGAAGAGTCACCCCTTCCTCATGTAGCAGCTGAAAGCAAGAGCATAGAAGTGACTCCCCATCACAGAATTCCCTGTTCTGCTTGAATATACAGTCACT
The DNA here is from genome assembly GCA_014549065.1 of Cardinalis cardinalis. Taxonomy (NCBI): domain Eukaryota; kingdom Metazoa; phylum Chordata; class Aves; order Passeriformes; family Cardinalidae; genus Cardinalis; species Cardinalis cardinalis. Next base: position 525,537 of record JACDOX010000049.1, read on the forward strand.
GTGATTTTTTCTCCTGCTTTCACAACTCTAAGTCACTGAACAGTCATTTGCTCCAATAACTGAAGCTGTTCAGAAACTACCAGCATTTCTAGCTTGACCAAAGTCATTGCCCTCAGGCAAGGATGTAACAAAAAGTGATCAGTGATAGTGGATGAGTTAAGCAACATCAAATTTCTCTGTAGCCACTTTAGGAATGAATATATGAGCTAGTTATTACTGAGTTTCATGTATATATGAGATAGATAAGCCTAAGTTTGCAGCAAGGTAGTTACTCCGACATCACAGGCTCTGAAATAGCTGCAAGGTCAAAGAGAGGGGGCAGAGGAGAAAAGAGGGTCTCTTCTACTCTTCCTTAAGTAGCTCACCTCACCAGCAAGGTRCTAGGAGGCAAGTTGAGCTCTGAACTTCCTTTGTGCATGCTTCTCCTACACGCTGCCATGCCTGGGGCACACGTGCTCACTAACGTCTGTGCACATGCAGGTSTGAAAGGGTCCTGAGTTTCCTGAAGCAGTTGGAAGGGACACTGAGAAATCTGCTCTCATCACTGACCTCTCCCAGAGTCTTCGTGTGGCCACCAAAATCCTGCTCCTCTTTGATGGTRTAAGGAAACCTGTAAGTAAGAACCAGCATTGCCAAGCAAATGGCCTTGCTAAGGATAACAAACCAGAGGCAGCACCGTGGCAAGGACAAAAGTTGCTCAGACAAACTACCAGTCCACACCTGAAGAAGAGCACATCTACTCCTGCCCCAGATCCTTTCCTTAGATTTCCAGCAGCACCAACCCATTTGGCAGTAGGAGTAGGTCTGCACTGCACACAGTAATGCAGTGATTCACTGAAGTACCTGAGGCATCTCAGAGCCACCCAGCTTATGGTACAGGCCCTTCCCCACCAACTGCTGATCTCAGAACAGGCTGTAAATCCTCTATGGACAAAGTGAGGTAAGTGAATTTTGTCTAAGGTCTGAGCTGCCATGGGACCCCAGGTACTGAGGTTTGATGGTTTAAAGTTGCTTGGTATCTGTATTAATCATAAAAWTGCAGATATGTAACACACCTGCAGTCCATATGCAGTATCATTTTAACTGAGCGACCGACAAATGGATTCTTCCATTTTCCATGTACAGAAAAGCTGAGAGTAGTTGGGAATTCTTCATCACACAGAATAATCCAGGACATTTTCCATTTCGGGACTCTTCAAGTGTTTAGCAGACAGCAGCTTCTGAAACTCTGAGGGAGGGAGTACAACAACTCTCACATTAACTGCAGTTAATGCAGGAGAAAATGACCATGTAAATGTAAGGATGTAAGAATATAAGAATGACCTTGAACCTTCCAGTTAGCAATATCATGACTAAATTCCACAGCACACACACAAAGAACCTTTGGCTTCATAGACATAATATCATTTTCTCTCTGTTTAGCAGAGAGAATAACAAAGGAAGCTGAGAAGAACATAAGCTGAAGGCAGAGATACCTTCTGGTTAAATATCAGAGCACTGACAATGTTGTAGCTGTAGATATTAGCACATTGTTTGTGGGGGCTGGCACATGTACCTATCCAGCCTTCTCATCACATGTATAGACAGAACTTGGTGCTCTGAAGCACACAGTAGTCTCAATTCTAACTCATCCATTAAAAAAAATAAAGAAAACAAGAAAAAAAAAGAGCCCAGTCCTCAATAAGGAGCAGCAGTAGATAGTCCTAAAGTGCATATTGTAATTTTTTATCTCTCTTCTCACCAAAATTGAGATACATCTCTCAGTGCCCTTTCCCATGACTCTAACAAGAGGGTACATCTACTCTAGAACTGGACTGGAACTATATTGGTACAAGAGGGTTACCCTACATCCATTGGATAGCACGCTTTGGATCTGCAGATAAGTCCTAATGGAAGTGAAGAGGGAGAAGAGATGTTCCCTGCTCCCCAAGCACACAGGCCAGGATAGCTGAGAGAATCTGGGCCTTCCCAGACTCCTTTGATCTATACCTGTACGTACTTCAGGCTTCTGGCCCTCCCTCCCCAGCTCTGCTGCACATCTCCTGCAGCCCTTTCAGAGCTGAGGCAGGCAGTGCAGGCACCACAACATCCTTGGCCCTTCAGGATGGGGTCTGAGCACGGTGAAGTGCCTTTGCCATGCAAACGATAACAGGAACAACAATGGCTGTAGCTCTCTGACAACCTCTTCTTTCCTTTTAAAGACTGGGTGTAAATAACGTTCTTATCTACTAAGAAATACCTCTGGCATCCCTGACTAAGTGATAAGTAGAAAGAAGAGAGACACTCTTAACTGCTGATCAAGAGGGAGGAGAGTGATTAGCATCCTCTGGGGAACACCTTGTTGATGACGGCTGCTTTGCATTGTTGAGGCTGTAAGAAGCACCTAAATTCCTCCTCCACAGAGCTCTCAGCTGCTGATGAAGTCAGTTCTACATTAATCCCTCAGCACGCTCCTCGTCAGGCCCATTTCTGATCAAAGCTTTCCTTGCCATTGCAGTCATAATTGCAACCCTCGGCTCCATTTGAGAAAGGGACAGAGTCTGAATGTCAGTAGGACATCCTGACTCTGTCAGGAAGGACTGGRCTTAGGAATCTATGAAGTCAGGAAATGAAACAAAACCAACCTGCGGAGGAAGCAATTAATAGCAAGGCTGAATCAATTTTTGGGGTTTTCACACTAGGGSTTGTGGCTCCAAGTCCCTGGTAGCTGGGTTTGATATGCTGGGTCTCAGCAGTCCCCTGGAATTGCCCATCAATGCACAGTGATTTTTGGAGACTTAGCCCAGTTTCTACCATGCTRCAATTTAACCAAAGCAAGCAGAAACCAGCCCAGTGAAACAGCATTCCTCCTAAAGGTCAAAGCTTGGACTAGCACACAAGTGTCCCGAAGCTTAGACTTAATCTGGAGGAGTGGATCAATGCTGATGTGTGGGCACAAGCCACTGCACAGATTTGCATTGCTGAGTACCAACAAACAGAGGCTTTCTTTGGCCTCACCTCCCTCAGCAGAGGAAATCAAGGCTCTGAACCCACACTGGGATCCTGTAGGACAGCCTGGCTCTGCAGCCAGACCCATTGTGCTGGAATGCATCCTGACATGCCCTTGCTGAGGCCTCCCCAGCCTGGGCAACAAAACAGATAAAAGCAGATGTGCATTTAGGCTCTGTCTGYGCTTTAAACACATCAGAAAGCAGTTGTACCAGGAGATCCCTCCATCCCAGACATGCCTGCTCTCGTGGCAAAGGTGTGCCCCAATGCTGTATTATATTTTTTCATATGCACAATATGAAAAAAATGCCAACGAGATCAGAAATACACCTATACCTAACAATAACCTATATTGGATAGTGTAGGAAGAAATTAGAGGCTCACTTTCAATTACAGAYCACCTCTTAAATTGGGCAATCCTAGCCCAGAGCAGTGATGTCCTTTCTCCCTTCTTCTTACACTTTTTATCTCCCCATATTATTGCTTACATGAAACATCCATTTTCATGCATGATATTTCCCTTTCTAACAAAATGCGGCAGGAGGTTCCACAGGTTAATTATAAATTGATTTTAAAAGCATTTACCAAGAAGTTATTTAAATCTATTTCCCTTAATTTCATTTGATGCAGCATATGTCTTGCAGTGCAAAGGGGAGATGCAGCTTTATTGCCACTATCTGCCAGATGAACATGTTCATCATCAGCAGTGCAGGGAGTGATAAGTCACTTATCTGATACAGAGAGACAAAACACTCCCTCTTTCTTATCAACAAATTGAGTTATCAGCCAAGTGAAGTAGTTTTTCGGTAGCCTTTCTGACTGGGTTTTGCTTTTAAATCCATACTGGCAGCAAATGTTCATGGATGTATTTGCCTCTCTTATGCTCATTTCAAAATGCAGCAGCAGCCACCACAGATAAGAAAGCTTCATCTCCCAAAGATGTCTTGCCTGAGCATAGTTAAACAGTTCAGAATTTAYTCTGATTGCTGGAAAGCTGAACTAAACTACACCAAAAGTAACACAAGTGATGCTAAAACAGTCATACAAAGAGCTTAGAGGAGCACATAGCTGTAACAYTGCATGTCCAAAGCCTGCTGACATGACCACCACTGATGGCTTAAMCCATATTTCTCAGTGCTGTCCCTAATATCCAGGTGTCTGACCTGGGACAACTAGGACCCAGAAACCTGGGAAGTGCAAGCCCTGATCCAGGCAAGGCAACACTTTTGTTACACTTGGCTACATATGCCCAAATAAATTCAGAATTAACTTCACTGCATAAAGCTGAAGAGAAGTTAGGGTCATCAGCCAGGTAACATTATTAGAAGACTCTAACTGAATGCATGAAAAGGTTTTAGGTGTGAAGAGTTAGAAACTGTCTGATGTCTTTTGAGGACTCAGTTTGGTGATGAGCAGCTACTCTGAAGGGTTCTGTGCAGAGTGCTACTCATGAGAAGGATGTCGGCATCACACTGACTTGGGCAATTGGTGGATGCCCTGAGCTGTTCTCAGAAAGTGCTCAATGCTRGAATCAGCATCATTTTGGCTGAGTATGGCTGGAAAGCAAATTTCATTGGGATAGCACTGAAAAGGATTTGCCCTTGATTACAGGGGCCAAATGTTATCATTCACCAGGATAGTTTGTAAATGTGACTGCTCTCTTCCACAAACCAGTCAAAAGAAAACATGACTTGATAAACAGAAACCCATAGAGGACAGAAGTCAGGAATGTTTCTTGTAAATACTTACGAATGCACTGCTACAAGCTCATCTTCCTCCTTCCCCTTAAGACTAAATCAAACAGGACCTCCAAGATTAATATAAAGGTTGACAATGAGAAAATCATCATTTCACCTGCTGAACAAGACAAAAAAACCTGTGAATGTTTCTGAGCTTGTTCAACACAGAGCCAGAAAAGGGAGCTCTGATGATCTTCACCAGAAGCCTGAACTTTGAAGAAAGCATGGACTTTGCTTTGGCTCAGATAAGTGGATTGCATATACCTTTCCACTTCCCCACAAATTTAGATCCAACCACCTATGAGCTGTAACAAGGCCAGTAACACCTCCAACCTCCAGTGTTTTCTAAAGGCCACACAATTCCTACTTTTCCAGACATTCTCCTTCAATAGGGCCACTTTCTTTCTTGGAATGTGTTCCTGTGGCTGAACCTGTTAATTTGATAGCAATCGCTATCAAGATACCTCATCTCTAAAGCATCCAGCTGCATAATTCCTAGAAGGGTCCTTTGCTCTCACCTGTTTGCAGATGGGACAGGATTGTTGGATATTAATTCTCAAAGAGACAAAAGACATCTATAAGAATGGCCCAGCTGACAATTGTTTCAATAGTTTCCAGCCTTGCTGTCAGCTGACACATTCCTTCCTCCAGATAATATCTGATGCACTCAGATGTTTCTGGAGCTGTGCCCCCACAGGATGTGTGGCAAGAATGACAGTGAKCTCTTTGCTCCTTTGCTTTCATACCAATCCTGCAAGGATGTTGCTATAGGAGGGTTTGGTTTTTTTGGGTTTTTTGGGGTATTTTTTAGCATTAATAAGAAACCTGCACTATAACTTTCAGTCCTTCTTTCCAGCTGCAATCCAGTTGCAAACCTCCTCAGTGTCGGGCCAAGATGAGGGGGATGCTGCACTTGCAGGTGTGATGTGGAGGCGGCTTCACATGCGTGGGGAGACAGGAAAATTCATTCCTGCGCCTCACAGCTGACAGTGAGTCCCGTACAGGGGAGCACCAATATTGAAGGGCTGGAGCATGGAAGAGGCTCTGATGCCATTACAGCTCTAAAGATCAGGGCTTGACAGCGTTGGTACCTAAAAGGATCATTAAGTAGTTGCAAATGACCGTAACACTTTAAAGAGGACTTAATCAAGCAGAGCCGGGATGTCTTGACAATCTGATAACTGCAGCATACAATTCAGAGAATGCAGAGGCCAGGGATGTGCGACTGGCCTTTGGGACTGATTGTTCTGAAACAGCTCTGCKTTTTCTTTTTGAAGAGAAATTTAAATTACCCGGCCTTTCAAAAATAACTGTTTATCTTTCACAGKGATCTTGAAAATCATCTCATTTATCACACACTTAAATCAGGGCAGATTTCCTGYAATTCATCCTTAATCCACAGCTGAACAAAATTCTCTTCTATTAAGTAATGCCAAAACTGCTGGTGTTAACTTGGTGCCTTCCAGTTATCCATGTCAAAAGGTGTTAATTCGTGTAGGAAGGTTAACTCAAACTGCTTGTATTTTCGGCATTGTTTCCCAGGGACTTAGATCAGTTTACAGGTAGTGTATTTAAGCAACAAAAATAGCTAGCAAAAAAAAAAAAAGTTTATTTGTGATTTTAAGTTAGTTGTATACWCAGATAAATAGTTTCATTTTACATAATTAAGAATAAACTCATCAAGGGATGCCCTGTTTGAAAACAAACTAAAATTTGATACCAAATGTGATGGTTTGAAAGAGCTGCAAAGTCACACTGTCTGTAAACAAAGTTAAATTAACAGCTGCGGCAATTTTACCCCAAAGCAAAAAAGGTAAAGGCTGCACACCATGGAAAGACCAAACCTGGTGTAAAGGCTTTTATTCTCCGTATTCAAAAATGTTAGTTACATTCCTGTCTTCCAGTCTGATGTCTTCTGCAATTTCATGATCCCAGACAACAGGACAAAGCAAGACAAATATATACATACATATACATATGTGCCTAATGGCAGATCACCTTCATARATTGCTAATACTTCTGTTTCACTGAAGACTTGCTTTCCTATTCAGCTTAAAAATCAACATCTGAAATATTTGGTTTTAGCAATTACAAATAATAAAAGAGTCCTATTTCATATGCACACAAATAATAAAAAAGTCCTATTTCACATGCACTGCCAGATTGAAAAATTAAAATCTAAAGCATTTCGTTTTAACAAAAAAAAAAAAAAAACCAAACAAAAAACCAAACAAAAAACTCTGGATCATGAGAAGTATCATTTTGAATCTCCTTTGGTTTCCCAAGCCAGAGAAGCACTTCAAGTTCTTCCTGATCCTCTTGATGACAAAACTCACTTTTCTGGGACTTCCATGGATTTCCGTGAGGGAGGTGGTACTCAATGTAGTTCTGGAGAGAGTAATTTAATGGCAGTGTAACACTTTCAGTGCTGTCCCCGTTCAGTTTTCATCAGTTTCCTTCTCTACATTTCCCTTTTCCTGTTGGTAGTAAACAGCTTGAGTTTTTCCATGGTGAGGATCACAGGCTGGCATGATGCCGAGGAAGAAGCTGCCATGATTGCTGCAAACACTCTAGGGCACATAGCTGAGAGGATGAGGAAGAGTCAAATAAATAAATTACACTAGATACCACTTTCACTGGCTCCATGACATCTCTGCCTGATGATGGACATCCACAGAGCGAGGGTAAAAACAGCCTTGGCTTCCAACAGGAGACAAGACCTAAGTATGTAGTATGTGTGATATGTGCTACCTCTGGTTCAAAACTAGGTCATTTAATTTCATTTGATTTCATTTATTTTTATTTTATTTTTATTTTATTTTTATTTTATTTTTATTTTATTTTATGATACTTCTGTGATTCTCTTATTCATATTTACTGATAACACATCAGCCATAAAACCAACTGATTTCTCCTGCATACTTGATGGTCATTGTGAAGACTCATGGACCATGGCTGCTGTACTGATCTAGCTGGGTGGAARCTGCAGTGGTGGGTCCTGCCCATCTTCAACAGGAGGTGCATTTCAGTCTCTGTTTTTCACCACAGTAAACAGACAAGGACAATGGCCCTCCCAGATGTCTGCATTTCTCCCCTGTGCTGGGGGAGTCCACTGAGAAGTACTCATTAGCACAGCATAAGAGTTTCCCTGAGCCTGGAGGAGGGGGGTAGGAAGATGTTATTAATTTAGTCAGTGCTGTGCAGCTTGCAGAAACACTGTCAGATTCTGCCTACACATATCTCACCTCCTATTGTTAAAGAAATTACAGCTGCTGAAAGAGATGAAAAAGTAACTCATTTATTTGCTGGCTTTCATAGTAATAAGGTAAATCTGATTCTCCTTGACGCTGTCGGATGTCTCTGCATTTCAGACTGGGGTCTTTTGGGGTAGCAGTGGGGACACGATTCTCTGCACAGATGCTATCAGTGAAAGTGTGCTAGCCTATTTTAGTGCCYCTGACTGCACTGACCACATTTGTTTGGGGACTCATTCAGGGACTTAGGACTTTCCAAGACTAATTAGTAACTAGTTAGTGCTTTCCTGTTTCTCACCTGTGAAAGGCCAGAAACCTGCAAGGCTTTGGAGAGGTCAAGTGAAACTTTCAGCAGAAATTTCTGAAGATAGCTATGAGTTCATAGGCACCTGGGATGGTTTGGATTGGAAGGGACCTGAAAGGTCATTTAGTCCCAATCCCCTGCCATGGTCAGGGACAMTTTTAATGAGACCAAGTTTTTCAAAGCCCCATCCAATTTGAACTTGAACACTCCCAGGGATAAGGCAGCTACAACTTCTCTGAGCAACCTGTTGCAGKGTCTCACCACACTCAAAGTTAGGAATTTCCTCCTGATCTCTAATCTAGACCTACTCTCAGTTTAAAGCTGTTTACCCTCATCATATCTCTACATCCCCTTGTCAAAAGTCCTTCTGCTTTCTTAYGGGCCCTTGTTAGTTACTGGAAGGCTTGCAAGTTCCTTTCTCCAGGCTGAACTACCCAAATTCTTTCAGCCTTTTCTCACAGCAAAGGTGCTCCTGCCCCCGATCATCTTCATGGCCTCCTCTGCACTCACTCTGGCTGGTCCATGTTTTTTCTTATGTTGGAGTTCCCAGAGCTGGACCCAGTACAGTGTTCATGGTGACTCTATGACTATTAGCCAGCCTATTGTCCTCTGAAAAAACAAATTGCAGATGTCTCCYGAGAGCAAAACATGCAGTAGGTGGCACAGGCACACAGCACATCGTGTTTCAGGGGTTTCCAGACAGGGGAGTGCAAGAGCTTTTCGCACCACGTCTACTTCTCTCTCACGTTTTGCTTTCATTTCTGCTTCTCACAGGTTCCCACTCWGTGGGTGTATCACACATACATTCCACCTGGGGTCCCAGCTCAGCCCCCTCCCATTTCCTACTGATCACTAAACCCTTCCATGACAAAACAATCACATTGACTCTGCTGCCACTGTCATCTTAATGTTATACTTGTGCATTTATTCTTTCTGTATAACAGCTATTTTGTCAAAATGACCCTTTTACTGGAAATTGATACTTACTGATTTCACATCTTGCCTCTGTTCTTTTTTATCTGGGGTTGAACATAAGAAATCAGAGCAACATATCTTTTTTTTCATCTACACTAAAACTGCCTCATAAGATCCATGCTGGTGCACCTCAGAGCGGGCTCCTCAACAAAAAGTGAACTCACAGTCCGCACAAGCCTGGAGAAATCATATMGAATATTTTAAAGACTGTTTCCTCTGAAGGCTGTATTGTTTCAATGGCACATTTCTCCCAGTCTTCCCTTCCTGTTTTTCCATTCTTGTGAACACAGGGTATTTTAAGAGTCCATCTGCTCATGTTACTTATTCCTTTCCACTTTAAGTCATAACCTTTTGTGATATTACAGTTAATTACTCTGTCTGTGATTCTATTGCAACCATGAATGGGATCATGATTTTCAACCCTATCTGTACTGGAGTAATTTCAAAATATTTCACCTATTACCAGCTCCATCTGAACTTTAATGGCTTTTACAATTTTGAGGACATTTATTGTGTATCTGGTGAAACTGATGCTATTCCTAAATAGACAGGTGCCCATATTGCATTTTACACCAGTTGTAACTAGAGTAATTTGGATCTTGCACCTTTCTGGCCTGCCTTTAGTCATGTTATTTCCATTTACAGAAGGAAGGTTTGCTATGGGCAGACTGGGATGTTATCTAAAAATAGCACAATGTATTTTAAGCCATTTCTGAACAAAGGTATGGATATCCCATTCTGGAAATGTCAGTAGGTGAAGTATCTACACCATGCCTATGCCACGGCTCTTGTTTTGTTACCCTCTGCGTAAAACTGTCCTTCCTTTAATCAACAGGACACGGGACCGAAGATGGCCCGAGGCTCCCTGAGACCCTTGGCTCCGTGAGGACTGCGATGTTTGCATAGATTCTGTTTGGCGAAACGCTCTTCATCCGACACGATCGGAAACAGCAGAATGCGTGGGGTTATTTTGTTTTGTTTAGTCGCGGATGGGTGTGTTTTGGACGGGTTTGGTGCTGTTTTTTGGGGGGCGGCGGTGCAGCGCAGGGCGCGGCGGGCGCGGGGGTCGCGGCTGCCGCGGCGGGGGCGCGCTGGCCGGGAGGGGGCGCGCTGGCCCCGCGGAAGCGGCGCGGCCGCCGTGGGAACGCGAGGCCGCCCCCAGCGCGGCGGCTCCGCCGGGCGCGGACGGGGGTCCCTGAGCCCGGGGGGCGGCACCGCAACCCCGAGGGCTTGTGCTCGCGTGTGCTTAGCAAATTGCTGGGAAGCGAGGAATAAATACACATATAGGCATTGAACATCCCAGCGGGCTGCCCGCGGTGGGAACGGGAGAGCCGCCTGGGAGGGTTCCGGGGGGCACACCGCGGTGTCCCTCCACCTCCCGCGAGTGCGGAGGCTAGCGTGGGAATGTGGTGGCAGCATGCGCGGGGCGTAGCTCGTTGTAGGCTGGCGGCTGCCCCGGGGGACGGGAGAATAGCAGGTGCGGGAGCTGCGGGAGGGGGTCGGGGACGCCCRGGAGGGTCGCCGGCAGCTGAAGGTTCGTCGGAGACGGGGTCCCCGCGGGACCCGCCGTGACGGGGAACGGGAATAGGAGGGAACGCTCCGTCGCAGCTCTGCAGCCGCAGCAGCTCCGCGTCCCTCGGGGATGACCGAAAGGAGGGAGGTCACCGTGGGGCGAGAGGAGGTGGTCAGAGTGGGGGCGGCACAAGCCGGGGCGGGGGCACACGCGGGGACCGCCAAAGGGAGAGTGGCTGCAAGGTGACCCCCGTGGGGCTCTGCCTCCGCCCCCTCCCGGTTTAATCCTCTGCAGACGCCGGCAGAGGCGGGATAATCAAGCGGCGACCGGGTTGGGGGGTGCCCCAGCTAYACACGCTCCTTTGTGCCGGCAGCCCGCGCCTCTCTCGCTGCCCCTCGGCCACCGCTCTGCGCTGCGGGACCAGCTCGCCCTGAGGTGCCGGAGCCTCACCCAGGGGGGCGAGGGGCGGGTGAAGCCCCTTCCCCGCCGCCGCCATCGGGGTTACCGCGCTCTCCCTTGCGAGAACGCCAGCGGGAGGAGGGGAGCGGCGAGGATCTGCCTTTAATCCCTGCTAGTAATTTCTTTTTTTTCTTTTTTTTTTTTTTCTACTATGTTTACTTCCGACCTCTCCGTGCGCGGCTCGTAGTAAAAGACAACAACAAAAAAATAGTAAAATAAATAGAAAGGGCCGCGGAGCGCGGCATCGCCTTCTGCCGGCGCAGCTCCCTCTCTCTCTCCTGGCCGGCGGAGGCGGGGGCAAAGCGCGGCCGCGGATCTCGGCGCGCTCAGGAGCGCAGGGAGCGCGCAGCACCGCGCCCTCCCGCGGCCGAGTGCGGAGCCTGCGCGGCTGCCGAGGGCGGGCGGGAGCGCGGCGGGGCCCCGCGGTGCTGCCCCCGCCCCCGCCACCGCTCCCCCGCCCCTCGCCGGCGCTTTAAAGGAGGAAAGCAACTAAACTTCTATTGTACCGGCCAGCGCGCCGCGCCGCCCCGGAGCAGCGACCGACCGAGCCGGGAGGCGGCTGCTCCGCCGCTCCGTGGGGTTTATCAAACCGTAGTGGGAGGAAGAGACCTACATTCTCCCGGCGTTTTGTCTAATTTTTTTTTTTTTATTATTTTTCCCCCGTCCTTTTTGGCGGTTCTTATTATCGTCTATCCATTTTCCCTTCGTTGTTTCCGCACCGCCTGCAATAATCGCCTCGCTACGTCTCGCAGCTGGCGCGTTGGAGAAGCCGGTGAGTTGCGGGGCTCTTCGCTTCCCATCACTCGATTCCCGCGGTTGTGGCGTTTGGATTGAAACGGGCTGGTGACACCCCGGCTGCTGGCGGGGCTGCGCTCCGCGGACGTGGATACCGACGGTCCCCCCCGACGGACGCTCTCCTCTGCTGGGGCTCYGGCGTTCCCATCCTTTTTCTTGCGCTCGGATTTTAATTTAATTTTTTTGGGGGGGAGGGGAGCATTTGCTTCTCGCGTATGCGCGGGCAGGGTATGATTGCTACATATATTGCTTATATGCATATATATATATGCGRATATGTATATATATATATGACAAGATTTGGCAAAGTTTGCCAAGGTCGCCGCTTGTCCCTGCGGAGTGCCAGCACGCCCAGGTGGGCGGCTGAGGAACCGCCCGGCTCCCGGCTGGAAGCCGCCGGGCGCTCGGCACCCCTTCCCGCCGGGACGGGGGATAGGGATGGCGCTATGGTCCCGGGAGGGAAGGAGCTCCGTGCYCCGCGTGAGCGGCAGCGGCTGAGAGCTGAGCTGAGCCCAGCCGAGCCGGGCGGCCGGGCTGCCGCAGCCCCTCCGGGGGAGCGGGGAGGGTGGTCCGGGAGCTGACAACCGATCCCTCGGCGGGTCAGGTCGTGCCTCCCGAATGTTCCGCCGCGCTTAGAACGGAGTGAAGGAGCGAAGTGAAGGAGGGTCGTAGTTTTTTGGTTTTGGGTTTTTTTTTTTAATTATTACTATAATTATAATTTTTTTTTTTTTTACTAAACGCGACTGCGCATTTCCCTGCCGGCACGGTGTGCGGAGCCGAGAGGGAGCGCTGCGCGCCGGGGGCCGGTAGCTCCACCGGTGCCGGGGAGAGCCGACCCCCACGGCTCACCCGGGTGCCCCTCTCTCTYCTCCCTCCCGCAGGCACCAGCCGCCGCGATGCCGCTCAGCGCCGGCTTCTCCAGCAAGAACTACGACTACGATTACGACTCTGTGCAGCCCTACTTCTACTTCGAGGAGGAGGAAGAGAACTTCTACCTGGCGGCGCAGCAGCGGGGCAGCGAGCTGCAGCCCCCCGCCCCGTCCGAGGACATATGGAAGAAGTTTGAGCTGCTGCCCACGCCGCCCCTCTCCCCCAGCCGCCGCTCYAGCCTGGCCACCGCCTCCTGCTTCCCCTCCACCGCTGACCAGCTGGAGATTGTGACCGAGCTCCTCGGGGGGGACATGGTCAACCAGAGCTTCATCTGCGACCCGGACGACGAGACCGTCAAGTCCATCATCATCCAGGACTGCATGTGGAGCGGCTTCTCCGCGGCCGCCAAGCTGGAGAAGGTGGTCTCGGAGAAGCTGGCGTCCTACCAGGCTGCCCGCCGAGAGGGGGGCCCCGCCGCCCGCCCCGGACCGCCGCCCGCCGCGCCGCCGGCACCGCCGCCCGGACTGGCCGCGTCCCCCGCCGCCTCCGGCAGCCTCTACCTGCACGACCTGGGCGCCGCCGCCGCCGACTGCATCGACCCCTCGGTGGTTTTCCCCTACCCGCTGAGCGAGCGGGCCCCGCGGGCCGCGCCGCCCGGCGCCAGCCCCGCGTCCCTGCTCGGCGTCGACACGCCGCCCACGACCAGCAGCGACTCGGGTGAGTGGGACCCACGCGTGCTCCGGGAGGGCGTGGGAACCCGCGCGGCGCCAGGGGCTCCCGGGGCGCAGCTGGAAGGCAGCACACCCCCGCCTCCCTCCTCAGCCCCCTTTTGCCCCCCTCCCCGCGTGCGATTTTTTTTTTTTTTTTAATGCCACGTTTGCGAGGCACGGGGAGTCCTAGCCAGCTTATTTCCTGGAAAACCAGCCCAGTTTTTTCTCCAGGGAATAAGGGAGTGAAAAGCGGGGGAAAAAATATAAAGAAAGTGTAGGAGGGATAAACTTTCATCATGAGGTCCCCATAAGGCTGGCTCCCGGTTTCACCCGTGGGCCGGGAAGGAGTTAACTCCAGCCCGAGAGCCGCGGGGAGAATGTGCAGTCAGGGAGGTGCTAGTGAAAGTGACTGCAGGGGAGTGAATGGGGCTGGGAAAGTTTTAGAAATGCTTCCTTAGGTATGTGACAGCGGGTTCCGCTCCCTCGTAAATCTGGTTTGAAAGTGAGTTTCTACCCAAAGCGCTACAGCCTTCCCTTTTTCCTTTTTTGAAGCTAGTTTTCTTTTTTTTTTTTTTTKTCCCCCAAAACTCCCTCCTATTTTCCACAAATTAACAGATCAAGAGAGATTCAGAAAATGTCTCTGAATACCCATGTGTGTTAAGTAAGCTTTCTTTTAAGGCGTGGCCAAAGCCTTCTAAATCCATAATTAAGGGCAGCTTGAGTCTGGGAGCTTTATTGCGCTGTACTGCTGACAACCGAGGTTAAACTTTCCTACTATCTTTCATGCACTCGACATTACGCAAGATCATTACAACTTTTTGAAATCAGGGAGCCAGGGTTTGGACTGCAGTCCATGTGTCCTATTGCGCTTGAAGCATTGCTTCCTTAAAGGGAAGGCTCTTGGGGAAAGCTATGTCCAGCATCATGAAATAGATTTAAGAAGGGTTTGTCATTGGGTTCTTCGTTGTGCAACTCAGAGTAGCCTTCCTTTTACATACAGTAGTTTTGWGAGTGCCTACATACAAGTTCTGAATTTAATTTTTTTTTTTTATGGCAGAAGAAGAACAAGAGGAAGATGAAGAAATCGATGTTGTTACATTAGCTGAAGCAAATGAGTATGAATCCAGCACAGAGTCCAGCAGCACAGAGACGTCAGAAGAGCACAGTAAGCCCCACCAAAGCCCGCTGGTTCTCAAACGGTGTCACGTCAACATCCATCAGCACAATTATGCCGCTCCTCCCTCCACCAAGGTTGAATACCCAGCTGCAAAAAGGCTAAGGTTGGAAAGTGGCAGAGTTCTCAAACAGATCAGCAACAACCGAAAATGCTCCAGTCCACGCACGTCAGGCTCTTCAGATTCGGAAGAGAACGACAAGAGGCGAACACACAATGTCTTGGAGCGCCAGAGGAGAAATGAGCTGAAGTTGAGTTTCTTTGCCTTGCGTGAYGAGATACCCGAGGTGGCCAACAATGAAAAGGCTCCCAAGGTTGTCATCCTGAAAAAAGCGACAGAGTACGTTCTTTCCATCCAGTCAGAGGAACACAGACTGATTGCAGAGAAAGAGCAGTTGAGGCGGAGGAGAGAACAGTTGAAACACAAACTTGAGCAGCTAAGGAACTGTTGTGCATAGGAACTCTTGAGCATCACTTAGAATAATGCAAACTAGACTGAAACTATGATAAAATATTAATGATTCTAATATCTCTCATGAACTACGCGGTCCATCGAGTATGGAACTATTGCAACTGCATGCTGTGCGATTTAACTTGAGACTACACAACCTTGGCTGAATCTCCCAAGGGTTTGGCCAGAACCTCAAAACTGCCTCATAATTGATACTTTGGACATAAGGGATGATGGGACATTCTTCATGCTTGGGGATGAACTCTTCAATTTTTTTTCTTTTAAGATTTTGTATTTAAGGCATTTTTTCATATGAGAATCCAAAAGAAAAAAGTTGTCCCCAGTTTGCTGTATATATTTACACATCATATTGCCATGTAAATACCTTTAATAAAGCCTTTATAGAAAAATGCAACATTAATACGCAACAGTTGTGGCAACTGGATTTATACTTGTCTTGAACTTCTGTGCCATAACATTTCACAGTTTTGTTTTTTATTTAAGTACTTTTTTTCCTTTTAAAAATGATTTTTATTTTGTTTTTAGATAAATAAATATTTGCCCAAAATATAATTAGCTAAATCCTGTGTAAAGACTTCACTTTGTCTCTCACTGTTGTCATTAGATGTCTATTTCCATGACATTACTTTTTCTGTCATCCTGGCAGTGATCTGACTGAAGTTAAAGGGGGGTTGGATGAGGGGRAATGGTGTTAGTTTTGCACACAGCTTAGTAAGGACTAGCTTCTTGCTCCCACTCCATCTCTAATTCAAGTGGATAAAATTGTTGGTGTAATGTGCCCTGTCAATTCAACTTGCCTCGCCACCAGGTCCTCCATGCAGGTGTGGTAGCAATGCCTGTGTTGGTCATGGTCATTTGCCTGCTGAAAGTAGAGCTGGAGTGGTGCATTTTCTCACAGATCACCCCAGTATGTAGGCTCTGCATTCCTTCCACATACATATAATTACATTTTCAGGGCATGACCTTCATTCTGCACTAGGGACATAGCCATGTACTTTGAGGGCTGCTTTGTAGTAGGCTCACCTTAATTGCTTCCTGTTTGATTTTAACAGAAGTTAAAGGGGATAAGAAAATAAACTGAGATGGTGAGTGTTGAAGTGGTTAAAACAACAGAGCGGCTTCCCTTTTTAAGTGCTGAAATCAGCAGAGCCAATCTTGGTCAAACACCTTAACACTTTATTAATGTGAATAGTTACTTGGGATTTCAAGGGATACAAAGTTCAAGGACACAGAAAAGAGAGCAAAGGAAAAGGAGAGCTATTTCTCACTTGAAGAATATGCTCAGACAGATTCCTAACATTTGCCAGACATATTAAATAATATTTACATTCAGGACTTGTCTCATGATCAGCCTCGGATGGTCCATAAGGTACGTGCTTGACACAGCTCCGAAGATTAGATTTGATCTTTTCTCCCCTTTTCACCCACTTAGCACCACTTTAGTCATGACTTCAGTAACAAATCAATGAGCCCTTTGATGTGGGGGAAGAATGTGTTTTTCAAAAACTTGGGCCTTGCACTTTTTTGATTTTCATAATTCCYGTTAAATACATATTTGCTTGGCTTCTAACCATTAGAGGAGCAGTGCTGCCAGAGAGCACCAGTGCCAGCCATTGCACTGGGACCAAGGGTTCAGGTTTTCTATTGCTTTTGGGTTCAGAGTGGGAAGAAGAATGATTGGGTGTGGGATGGGGCTGGTGGCACTATGCAGGCAGGGTAGATGCCAAASGTCTCTGTTCTGCAAAGCCCTGGGTAACCACCCCAACAATCTTCCTTGAGGCAGTTTGGACAGAAGGTAAGTGTGTAAATCCTATTTGATGAGGGCTTTAGGTCTTTAAAGGTTTCCTGGGGGAAAAAAACCCCATTCTATTAGAAAAAAGTCGACAAAGCAAGGCTTTTCTCTTTTTTTTTTTTTTTTGTATCACCCCCTGTAACTGGGTTTATAGAAGTGGTCCACAGTTGCTTTTTTCCAGCATGTGATTCAGATATTCACTTATGAGGAAAAAGAATTAAGTGAAATGAAACTGTTAATTGTATCTGAACTGCAAATCAAGACAACTTGCAGCTATGAATAACATAAAAGTGCCTTTTATTAGACAGGATATCTAATTTTAAAAATACATTCATTTTATTTGCCTTTTGGAGTGCTTCGTATTTTAGATATTGCTTCAGAACAGAAGCAAGATGTTGTTCAAGAATTTATAACTGCAACCACATCCTACAAAATAAACCACGAGGTATAGATCCATCCACAAAAACTGAAAAATATGTCACCTTGAGTTCCAGTTTCATGTGTTAGCAAAGCCCCCTGGCTTCTTTCCGTTAAATGARGCTAGACCACAATGATTAATGAACCGCTTCTTATATCATTTGGAGAACAGTTTTGGRTTTTTTCTTCTATCTGCAGAAGGTCCTTAGTATTTTGATGAAGAGGATACTTGCAGCTATTTAATTTCTTACTTTTAATTGAGCATCAGTTCCTCTTGCCATTGTCCTACTGGAAAACAAACCACGAACATGATCCCAAACTGCCACTCTAAAAAAAATATGGTTTTATGGGTTGTCACTTCATATTTATGACATTTCTTACTTTGTTGTAGGATTGCAAAGTACCTGAATAATGCAATAAAAAAAATATTAAAACATCCTGTGGGTACAGGATTAAGAGACTTCTTCTGGTCATTAAATTGCTGCTGGAATAAAGAGGAATGTGGCTTCCACTTTCCAACTCCTCACCAGAGATTAGCACATTCAGAAGACACAGACATCTCACAGGAGCCTTTGRGCTGGATTCAGTTAGTAGTGCATTGTATCTGGATAGGAAGGTGTTGGGGTTTGCTGCTGTTTTGGAGCAGTAGAGGAGATAAGCTTACAAAAGCAGCATCTGAGCCTTGAAATGAAATGCAGAATTTACAGTGCTTGCCAAACAGCTGTACTGAAGCTCTAAACACAAGGAGCATTTTTAACTTCTCTTCTCTGCTCCTTTACTTTCACAGGACACTTAAATCTACTTCTCTTCCAGAAGAACTTTAGGCAAAATGTGGCATCAAAGGAAACTAGAAACAAACCATCATGGTGAAAATAAAATTTCCTTTATCATTTACTCTCACTGATTAAATTTAATTAAATACCAACTTTGAGGATTTCCTCTTAATTTTTATTCTTGTGCTTCAATTTTGTCTTTGCAGCCAAGTTTTCATGTGAATGTCTTCAATGACTCAATACAGAATATGCTAGGGGAGAACTGGGATGTATAAAAGAACCCACGTCTGCTTAATTCAGCTCCCACCGGAATCTGTAGAAATTCCACGTTTCTTCCAGAGAAACAGATTTGCACCAGTGGAGGATGCTCTTGAAAATTTTATCACTACCTATAAAGAAATAACTTTACTTGTCCCTGCGTAAGCACTCTTGCTCATGAAGCACTTTGCAACCCTTACAGGCAGTTGAGAGATGGCAAACATTTCATCAGAGTTGCATGAAAGGGAGAATTTCAGGTAAGTAGACTAGAATAACTGTAAACTGGAAATAAGCCAGGCCACTGCAGTTGAAATCTGAATTTATTCAAAACCSAAGGTGGAGGTGGTTGTTTCATCTACAGAGATGAACCATCTTCTAACATGTTGGATTTTTTTTTTAGATTGATTTATGTTGGAATCATCTGCCAAGGAATTAACAGAAAAATAAAATTGAACTATAAGTGATCCTAACACAGGCAGGCAGCTTGGGGAGAGATTCAGGATTTACTTCCCAGCTTACAGGTTTGCTATTCCTTCATTTTAAAAGRACATTTATGGGAGCTTCAGAAAAAAGGCTATGCTGAGACTGAGAACTAAGCCCTGGTTTCCCCTTGTCGTTTTCACGCAGATGAGACCTAAACTTGACTAGAAAAAGTGAAATCAAGAAATCAGATAGATAAGCTGCAGAAACCAGATCTCATTTCCAGTACAAAACATTTGATGTTCAGCAAGTTTTACCTACCTTCGTATCACTTACTCATCTCAGGCATAGCTGTAAATGTCAGTGGGGACAGGCTGTAAAAAAAATGTTATCCAAGATTCAGAGTAGCTGCTAGAAAGTCAAAGGGGATTTTTTYCCCTAATTTAACCAATTATCTTCTACATAGATCTTGAGCAACGGGAAGGTGCAAGAATTTGGGGCATCTTGCTCATAGCAGTRGACTCAACCATGCAAGCAATTCCCTTTATAGAACCATAGAATTGTTTAGGTTGGAAAAGTCTTTAAGATCATTGAGTCCAACCACTAGCCCAGCCCTGACAAGTCCACCATTAATCCATATCCACAAGTGCCACACCTACACATCCTTTAAATCCTTCCAGGGATGGTAACTCAGCTGTCTGTCAACCAACACCCCCAGGTCCTGTTCCACTGGGCAGAAAACACTGGCCCYAATACTGGGCCCTGGGGAACACCACTTGTAACTGGATTTAACTCCACTCACCACCATTCTTATCCAGCCAGATTTTTACCCAGTGAAGAGTGAACATGTTCAAGCCACAAACACCCAGTTTTTCCAGGAGAATGCTGTGAAAGATGCAGTGCCAAAGGCTTTGCTAATGTCTAGGCAGACATCACAGCCTCTCCTGCATCCACTAAGTGGGTCACCTTGTCATAGAAGGAGATCAGGTTGGTCAAGCAGGACCTGCCTTTCATAAATCCTTGCTGGCTGGGCCTGATCCCCTGGTTGTCCTGTACATGTCAGGTGACGTCACTCAAGATGATCTGCTCCACAGTCTTCTCTGGCACTGAGGTCACACTGAGGGCATGTGGTTTCACAGATCCTCCTTCCATCCCTTCTTGCAGATATGCCTCATGAAAGAGTTGCAGTCACTGTGCTTCCAGGGGGGAGCTGGGGAGTTGGTTTGGGGGGGACTCTGGCCAGGCAGTGGCAATATCACCCTCAATTGGTTTGTACTATAATACAGGTATTTTTTCAAGTCACTTCAAGCCCAAGCAGCTTGTCTTCCAGTGTGTCCAGACTCCACCTTCCTATCAAATGAGATTAATTTTTTCCAATAATGATGAGTATGACCTTTGTTGCTGAATTTTAATGCATATGAAAAAGCATTATTGGCCACTTGCCAAAACTGTTTAATAGTTGTAGTTACTGAGCAACCCTTGCTTCAAGTTGCCACCAATGCATGGGAGCCCAAGATACAAGGCATTTCTCCATGGTCRTGCTTGAAACCATGAAACACAAGGGAGAAATGACCGGCTGAGAGTGGACCCCACAGCTCAGGATGACTGAAGTATCTTATTCCCACAAGCCCTGTTTCCAGCTTCCAGCTTGACACAGGAATTGTGGAGCTATTCTCTTTTCTAGACAAGTCTGGGAGAGAACAGCTAGTTCCTGACATTATGTGTTATGGTGATTACATTTTATTGCTAAATTCACCCTTCACATATGTCTGTCTTTGGATCTTGCCATGGCTACTTTTCTGTTGAATACATTTCCATTCAAGGCAAAATCTTTCTTGTCACCATGTGTAATTTCCATTCCAGGTCCCAACTACATGGAATTATGTTTTCCAGATAGGATCAGAAAAAAAAAAGTAGAAATAAGAAATAGGTGCAATAACTGAAGATATTTGAAAATATAAACTGCAAAAATTAAGCAATTGACTGGGTCATAAAGAGTTCCAATCAGAGAAATTAACACTGCTTGGAACTAATTAGCTTCATCAGTTTCCTTCATGCTAATTTATCCATGAAGAAAGAGGGGGAAAAATTACAGGGATTGTGCTCTATATACAGCTACTACGAGGGCAAACACCCCAAAGTTCTGCAGGCTGAAGTTCGAGTGTGCATGGCCACATACACAGCCCCAAAATACAGAGCCCCAAAATACAGAGCCCCAAAACACACAGCCCCAAAATACAGAGCCCCAAAACACACAGCCCCAAAACACAGAGCCCCGAAACACACAGCCCCAAAACACACAGCCCCAAAATACAGAGCCCCGAAACACACAGCCCCAAAATACAGAGCCCCGAAACACACAGCCCCAAAACACACAGCCCCAAAATACAGAGCCCCGAAACACACAGCCCCGCTCCCACAGCCACGTCCCCTTGGATCCCCCGGGACATCCCCTGGATCTCCGGGCTCGCAGTTGCACAGCAGCGCTCCCGTTTCCCCGCACATTTTTCTTCCCGGCACCACACGTGTGCAAGGGGCTGCTCGCAGGGGTGCAGCTGCCAGAGCCAGAGCTTCTTTTCACTCCTTTTTCTCCCATTAATCTGCTCCGTGACGACAGCAGGACCAAACAAAGCCTCTCGGTGCAGGTAGTTCCTGTGATCTAGCGCCCGGCTGAGKGTCTGACAAAGCCTTTTTTGGCTTGGGACCAAGGCCCTGCTGTGCTGTGGATGAGTTAGGGGAGAGGGATCAGCGCTGCAACCCTGTGGATACAGCAAATGAGAGCTAAAGGTTCCTGTGTTTCCCTCCCTGGGCACAGAAACATCCCCACCCTCCCTCTCCTGAATAATAGTGCTGTCTGCAATACCAGGTGGGGTCCTACCCCACATCATTTAGGTTCCAAATTTATTCAATCTTGTTTTATGTAGTTTATTTAGGTTTATCCARTGTGATAAACTGCCAATGCTTTTTCCTAGAACTATTTATGTTCTCATTTGACTGCACTGCAATAGCTCCTTAAGTAATTTTGATTTATTCACGTGTGTCTCAGGAAAGAAAACCTGCTCTGTTACAACTGCTATCAGAGCAAGGCTTTCCAACAAGAGCTTTTCAGAGAAGCTGATGTTTAAGCATCTCAAACCAAGTAAAAAAGTAGAAAATATGGTGAGGATGCTGTATCAGACGGCAAAGTTTCTATCAGGGTTGTCCCACTATTCTACACTTTGCTAATTTACTTTTAGGCTACACTTTGAAATCATAAATAGATGAATAAGCTGAATCTATATTAAAAGGATGCAACAAAATATATAGAAAGCATTTTGCTGTAAACCATGTTCCATGAACATAAAAAATCCAGAGGAACCAAATGTGATCCATTAGTTTCTGAGGAACTTGAACAAAGATACTTCTGGACTGGGATGGCTTTTCAACAGTGAACAGTGCCACTATAGAACCATTGCAACAAACCTTTTAAATATCAGAGTGTTTATGGTGTGTAAGTGTGATGTACAGGAGAGAAAAAGAGAGTTTTGGTTTGGTGGTTTTTTTTTTTGCTTTTATCAACCATGTATTTTTCATAGAGATTTTACAAAAAAATTCCATCAGCGTCTAATATTCACCGTGTACTGGCTGCAGACACTGAGATTCACAATGGATTGAGAGAAGAAAAGCTGTATTATTTTGATAAATTGTGCTGTTTTATAATATTAATTTGATCTGCAAAATTCCTCTCATCTGGGCTAAAGCAGATTTTTCTTTGGGCACACATAAAATCTTATTATGTGTTCCCATTATCGTTCATCATTATGGTAAAGAGTAAGATAATACTGTATTGTGCCTAGAGTTGAACACTTTAAGGGAATAAAAAGGCTATATGAATATCTTATGAAGTGATTGCAAAATAAAATTGACATCAAAGTGATTTGACTATGTAACATATTATTCCCTCCCTGTAAAATTGGATTCCTGCTGAAAATTGCTTTCCTTTTTTTCCATTTGTGAAAGAAAAAAACATAGGCCTCTTGCCCTTATGGAACAATACAGCATTTTCCCATGTCTGCAAGGGCAAAAGTATGCATCCTTATGTGTACTTTTATTTGAAATTTAATTTTTGGTGCTTAATTAAAATGAATCCAACCTTTCCCCATTCATTTCAGTGAGCTGTCCTAAAACTGAGACCTGATTGTGGCAACCAAAACAGTCAACACATACTGTAAAAGCATAAGACAGCTCCAGGGGCCAAAATAATCACCAGATATTAATGACCTGCTTAGCAGCTGGAGCAAAATATCTGGAGAGGGAGGTGGCTGCCCCAGAGGTCTGTGCAGATGCACTGTGTGCCTTGGCTGTCGAGGTTGCTCCATCCTCCAACTCCGTTTCAAGCTCCTTTTTCTTGACATTGGTAGCCAACTTCCCATGCATGTCATGCATTCATATTTGGTAATATGAATGAAGATTTTAAGAAGATTTCAAGCTCAGCTGATGTTTCCAGGAGGTTCCTCTGTAAATGTCCCTGCTGGTGGCCCTTGGGGACCTTGCTTGCAGGAACAGTAAATCCCACTGAAGAGTGCCAGCCCCTGGCAAGTCACAGTGTGTCCACATAGCACCAAGCACTGACCTGGTGTGAGCATACTTTGCCTGTTCAAATCTGTTTAAAAAACTGTGAATGATAAACTTCATCCTGCCACAATTTATTAGAAATTTGGTGTRCTACCACAGTTGCCCTAAAGTCCTCGTGAATACCCCATAGTTTGCAGATCAGTGATGACATTGATGTGAATTGTATCAATCCTCTCGGATGCTCCAGCCATGCATGGTTTCAATTTTGTGACTATGAGGCCACTGTAACTTATTTATTCCCTAATATAGTTGGCTCTGTGTCAATCAGCTTTCAGCTGATCCCTTCCTTTGTCTTGGTATGCATTGGGAGCAACATTCTGGCCTCTTCATGAAGCACCACACAAACCATGAAACACTTACTGACTCCAGCAGGGACATGATTACAACCTTAGTTTTGCAATCTTTCTTTAATCTTCTTTTAATTAATTTAATTCTGATATCATTATCTAGATTGCCCCATTCATTCGGCATCACAGCATCTAGATCTTCATTCTCACTGGTAGGCTTTGGTAGCTTTGCAAATGGGGCAGCTCTATCTCCCATTTCTACCTTTTGATCTTTACTAACAACCTTCCTTTAATGTCTGCTGAGCTCAGCCTTTTATCAGGCAGAGCACTCCACCCTCCCTGGTAGAGGGGGCACTGCTCTGCTCAACTTAGGCATGCAGGGCTGAATTTCCACCCTCTGCCTCTCCAGCTGATCCTGCTGGCCCATCTTGGCTCTCCAGCCAGTTTTAAAACCAGTTCAACCAAATCCAATTTAAAAGGGCAGACAGGATTTAATAAAGTTTTACAGCCAATTCAAGTTTAATGAGTTTCAGGACCTGTGTCATCTCTGCTGGGGGATTTCTTCTGGTAACTTCCTTGGGTGGGCAAACATTGTAACCTGGAGCTTGCAGCAGGCGCTGTAGGTTAGAACATATATAATCCATACTGTTTTATTGTTCCATTTACTTAGGTTTATGAAAAGAGCTCAGCTGTTGCCTTTTTCTTTTTGCTTAGTGTCACGAAAACACCATGCCATTTGTACAGTTAAATGGAAAAGTCTAAACTATTCCATGTTTCCATGATTCAGTAGAAAATCATAGAAAATTATGTCCCCTCTTCTGCTTGGCCTTGGTGTGACTGCGGCTCAGCTGGTGTGTAGCAGGGACCCAGTGAAGAGGACAGGCACTGCAGCCAGGTSAGAGAGAGAGAAACCCAGGGGTCAGGATGAAAACTGGCCAGACTTGTACCAAGATCCCAAATCCATCTCGTATCATTGGGGTAAAAATCCTTATTCTGGTGTAATCTCATTCTAAATTGAAATAATTTCTATTAGCACACCTCTGCCCATACTGTGTGGCTGTAACTCATTATTTTTTTAGTTGTGTAAAGCCTGGTCCACTTGTCTGCTCAGGCAGGGTCACCTGGTGCAGACAGCCCAGGACCATGACCTTTTATCCGTGATCRTGGCTTCTGAATATCTTCAAGGATGGAGACTCCACATAACCTCCCTGAGCAATCTATGCCAGTGGTCAATGATCAACATCCTYGTCATGACAGCTTCTTTCCATGGTGTGTCTTGGTGTTACACAAGATTTAGCATGGAGCACGTAAATTTTCAGAGATGCTGAGCAGATCCAATAGCTGGGATTGCTCATTACTTTAAAAGATTAGGCAAAAAAAGTGCTGTGGTTTTCCTATTCTGGAGCAGTAACAATTTCTGGATGAAAAGACAGCAGAGAAAGGATAAATCTGGGGTACAAACAGATACAAGTGCACTGCCTGCCCTCTGCCATTTTTTTCTGAGTAACTTTAAACTCTGATGCACTCTGGCTTTCAGGCAAGGCACATTTTCAGAAGCTCTCAGATGTCAGTGGTTGCAAAGCTCAGCTGAAAACTGAGCACAAATGGAAAATCCTGTCCTTTGGTCTCTCCTGGCATGTCAACTATTTACTTTGACTTATTTAAAACTTACCTGCTCTGCCCTCATTTTCTCATTTCCAGTCACTCGTACCAATCAGCATTATTTGGCTGAAAGACAAACTATCCAAACAATGTGTTCCTTCCCTGTCACGAGCTAACAAAAAAAAAAATCCCTGAATCCTGAGGGCAGACAACAGACACTGGCAGGAAGGCAAGTATCAGCACACAGCCCTGTGTGGTGCTGGTTTTCTGGGGTGACAGTCTGTTTACTTTGATGCTTTCCATACAACCCATGCTTTCCCTATCCATCACTGCCAAGGTGAAGSTGCCCAGCACAACAGCAAAATAAGCTGCTCTGCCTAGCAGTGGAAAGGTCTTTTCCCAGCACGTATTACAGTTTGCTTAGATGGGTGGTTAAAGATGTTATGTTGATTTTAATGAAGATTGATAGTCAACATGAATATGCTGCCTGCCTTGCTTCTCTGCTGGATGCTCAGCAGAGAGCCTGGAGAACCTTAAACAGTGGGATCACCTGTTGATTTGGGGATTAAAAGCTGTCTGTGGAAGGCTGTGCTGACAAAATGTTCTCAGAGCTTCTGCTGAAGGGGCTAATTCATAGTTTAGTCAAGGAACTTTATAAYCATGTCTATCATGAAAATTTGTTATCAGCATATTGTTTGAATTACAGATCAATGCACACTGAYTTTGGCAAATCTAATTAGATTTGATGGGGAAGAACATGGATGCATTTTCTAAGGCTCTGTATTTCCCATCTTCCTATGCGTAATTTCATTTTGAATTTGTTTAAGAGCAATTAAAAGCTGTGAATGGTGATACTGTGGAGATGTYGGCCATGGTTATCCCAGTTATCCCACTCTCTTAACCAAGGCCATCTGTCACCCAACACTGACAACAAGAGACTGGGAGTCAGAACTCCAGTGCCTCCCAGTTACACCAGTCAGAATCAATGTGTGCTCTCTGTATGGCCACAGGCAAGGTATTTTACATATCTGCACCTCAGTTTACATATCTGTGAACTTGGATATAGCATATATATGCATCTTAAGGGCATTTTAAGACTTCATTGATCACTACTACTCAGCTGCTTCCATTTCTTCTGCTTCCATGGCACAACACAACATTGTTTATCATCATTTGAGATATGGCAGGGGCACAGCCTGCTGCTTATCTATCTTTGTGAGAACTGTGGCTGTGCTGCAGTTGCTGAAACCTCTTCTTGGTACAGCAAGGATACCAGCAATACAGGTGTCCATCATGATACCAGAGCTTAARTGGGACATTCTCCAGGACTAAACTGATGAGCAGCTTATGCTCACCACAGATGCCCACACCAGATACTTCTGCCTCCATGTAGGTCTTTTCTCCAGTACTGGKGGAGTTTCTTTCGTGGATGTTAACCAGTTTGCCTATCTTCATATCCTATRTCTTGTAGCATAAGAGCAGCAGCGTTGTGACTGTGAAATGGACTTAAAATCCCAGGGCAGTGTCCTGCTGTGGTGCACGTCTTTGTCTGACATAGGAGCTGGAAAGAAAGGGGCCAGCAGAGGCCAAAGGCTCAGGGTGCAGCCACTCTCCAGGCAGCAGAGAGAKGCAAAGGAAGGTGTTGGACCAGATCTCCCACTGCGGGCGGTGCTGGGTCTTTGTATGAAACATGGGCAGGGGTGCCACTGTCACCAGCTGTGCTAATGGGAGCACAAGTGTCCCAGGTGCCTCTGAGGAAGATCCCATACCTGCAGCCACAAACCAGCCTGTCCAAGCCCCCAGAGGACCCAGCCCCAGTGCCTGCCCCACGGCTGTGCCCATGCAGGCACTGTGGGAAAGTAGAACTTTACACATGAGTGCACAAATTGCAACTGGTCTTGAAAGGAGAAGGACACCAGGTCCAGCACAGGTTTCACACACCATCCCCCACTTCCCTCCTGCTGCTCAAGAGCACTGTGCATTGCTGGAGGAGCACTGTGCATTGCCCAAAGCTCAGGCTGTGGCTTGGATGTGTCAACAGGCCTGTCATGACAGTCCATGGGCTGCCAGTGTCACTCTCCCTTGAAAATTGTTCACATGAATGCTGTATATTTGTTATAGATGAAGAGATTAGTGTAAAGGCTAAAAAAGGAAAGTAAACAGTAAGGGAAGGACCCTGGGGATACTGCAGTGGTGTCTGCCAGCTTGGCTGGTCCAACCTGTTTATAATGTCTAACACAATCACAGGTGCCAAAGAGTAACCGACAAGTTAAACAGTTTCCTCTTTGAGATTTAGCAACAGGATCTTTGTGTGAGGAAAGCAGAGATCTTGCTGTTTTCCCTGGAGCTGGATCCTTCAGAAGCAGAGAAGCAGTCAGCAGGCTCTCCTCTGGAGACTGGTGGCATTTCACCTGCTCTGTGCATCCTCTGCTGCTGTTRAGACAGCAGTTCTGTGTGGGCACAGGGCTCCTTGTGACCAGACCTATGGCCCTTATCTCTCATCCAAGGGTATCTCCATGTCCAYGGTTTTCTATCCCTGATGACAGCACCACTTGCCACTTCCTCTCCCAGGCATGCAACTTCCCTTGTGATCTTTCACCCTTCAGACAAAACAAACTCCTTCTCCCCAAGGATTTAGACAGTGCCTTTCTCAGGAGCTTCCTGAGAAATCTGGCTGGGACCTGGATGGTGCTGCCTCCCTCTCTCTTGAATTCTCTCTTGTTTCTTATTCACAGATTTTTTTTTTTTTTAATTTTATTATTTTTTTACTAATGATATAAAACCTTTGGCTCACAGTTTTGATAGTCCTCCCCCAAACTCAAGTGTGGTCATCTCTGGGTCTACTTTCCAACTTTAGTAATGCAGACATTTGTTTTCACTTTATTCCAGGGCTTTCTTCTTTGTTAAATTACATTCAAGATAGTAATTTTAAATGCTCTCCATAATCTCTAATGGAGTTTTTGTACCTCTCTACTAGTTCAATCCTGCTGCAYAGGCAGAAAGACATCTCTTTGAAAAGTTGGGGTTCTTTTTTTTTTTTTTWAATTATTTTTTAYGCCACAAACTTGGGGAATATATGGAGCATCTGAGTCACATGTTTCTGTTGCTGGTAGCTGGGCCATCAGGGAAAAGTCTGTTATTTCTGTGCTTCATACCAACCCTAARTATTCCCTTTCTCTGCTCTGGAGTCACATCTAAGCTACCCAGAGTCTGTTCTTCATCTCACATTGAACACTGAGAGGGCACAGAAGGCAGTGGAATTCTTTCCAGAAGCTTCATAAACTTTCCAGTCTTTATTTTTTCTGTTATTGTCTCCTGCTCCTGGCTCTTAGAGCTTCCCCACTGAAATCACAGGTGAGTCAGCATCACCTAGAGATGGATCACTGTTGGGGTACAGGAATGCCTTTTCTTTAAATTAATATGCGTACTTAAAGACTGGGAGACTGGGAGACTTCGAAGACTGGGAGAAGAAATTAATAATAATAAGCACCATTGCATTTTACCATTGTTTTRTCACAGAATTAACTTGATATTGGTAAATATAGCAGAGAGGTATGTGTAAGAGTGAGGACAAGAGCTGGTGGTATCAAGTCATAACACCTGCTGCAAAACAAATGGGTGTACCTGGCTGTAAATGCATTCAGGATGACAATTAGGTGGTTTCTAATCTTCAGAGAAGAAAAGTTCCGAGATAATATCCAAGAAGGTGAAGTGAGGACAAGACACTGATGTTCAAGTTAATGTCTTTGTGGSCAGGCTGATGCAAAATGCTGGTTTCTATTGGGAGAGGAGCAGTTGCAATGACCTAACCTTTCCTCCTGAGTGTCTGAGATGACTGGGGGTTTTTTGGAGAGCTCTGGAATTAACCTGGAACAAGCTTAATCCCTGGATGAGGGAAGGTATAATTACTGCTATGATTACACACTCAGCTGTTTTTATTGCTGTGTCTCTCCATGGCCCGTATGTGCAGGGAATGTCTGGTGGTTTGCTCCAGCCTCTGCTGCACCTACCTGTCCTGGCTGATGACACTTCACTTTCCAGCTGCCTGCGGTGACCAGCTGGAAGCTGTCACCTCCACACTCTAGCAACCTCAAAGAACACATCACAGCTCCCCTTGGCTCCACTGGCACAGATTAAGAAGCACACATGTGATGCCTGC
The DNA here is from genome assembly GCA_014549065.1 of Cardinalis cardinalis. Taxonomy (NCBI): domain Eukaryota; kingdom Metazoa; phylum Chordata; class Aves; order Passeriformes; family Cardinalidae; genus Cardinalis; species Cardinalis cardinalis. The sequence goes on from JACDOX010000049.1 coordinate 555,112, forward strand.
TGCCAGCAAAGCTTGTGGGGTCACAGGCGGGGAAGCTGAAGCAGAGTGCTGGAGGGTGGAATGCTTCAGCTGCCACAGCCTCGTTGCAGCCTGACCCCTGATCTTTGCCTCAGATCTTCTTTTGGCCTCGAAAGAGCGTGTTGCATCAGTTGGCCTTGACTTTGCTCTGTTTAATTTGCAGAGGTGAACTTAGAGCAATGCAATTGCCTTGTGTAAGTGTGCTGAGCTGTCGTAAGAATGATTACACTTGAGTGCTTTATTGATATGAGACTATTCAGATCACATTACGAGAGGATTTTTATAGTACAAACATTAGATAGCCTGCAAGGCTGAGTGATAAGAACACAAGGCATATTCTACATGCCTGTGGAAAGAAGGTCTTTTTATGTTTCCTGCACTGAGAGACCCTGGGTGGGATGGAAACTGCGGGTCTCCTCTGGTTACTGAGGCCCCAACTGTGCCATCGCAGGGGGAAATGTTTGGTGGTCARTGCCATCCCCCTGCCAGCCTCCCTGCAAAGGTATAAGGGTGCTCTGTGAATTTTTATGGGATGTGGGGTCTGACTTCCAAGCCCCAGGACTGCCTTGCAGGGGAGGGCAACAGCGTGTCCTTGTGCCACAGGTCACGGAGGAGCCACATCTGGGTAACCTCGTGTGACCATCATCTGACTTCTCTGTGTGTCAACAGGCAGGCAAGCATTTTCACTCCTCTTCATGATGTTTTCCTGGCTTTGTCATGCCAGGAATTGGCATGCCTATTGAAGTACCTATCTCTAGTCATGGCACTCAGAGTTGTGTTCACAGCCATGCTGCTGGTGCTCGTAATACCTGGGCAAATCTGTGGCATCAGGAAAACCTCTATTAATTTGAGCCGATGTTTTAACAGCAGATTCTCTATGTGCTTTGCCAAGGAAGGAAGGGAGTCCTAGGGAGAGAGGAATGAAAACTCAATTTTCAGAGCTATCTGATTCATATTTCTCTTCTGYTCTGGCCACTGGGAGCTGTGAAAGAACCACCAGGGCCCCATTTAAGGGCAATGCACATGTGAAAGCAAAATAATAGTTTTATGCCACTGCTTCTCCTAAACTCTGGAGTGGGAATGGGCTTGGAGAAAAAAGTGTGTCAGACTGCTCCAGAAAAAATTGTGCCAGTGTGCTCCGCAATAAAATGTGTCAGGGTGCTCCAACGCCTGGCCCTTTTCAGCTGATAAAATGAACCTTTGGTCTCATGAGTAACCTTAGATTTTGATCTTTCTCTTGAGTTCACTGACCTTGGGAAGTCATTTATTTAGGACTTGGTCTCTAGCCAGTTGTAGGAGTGTGGCCCAAAGTGATCTCCTCCACCCCTCTTCCTCTGCAGCAGTTTGCTGAAAGGGACAGCACAAAACCTTTAATCTACCTGCTCAGCAGGGCTCCCACCCCTCTTACCATGAGCATAGAAAGCCTCTTTTTTTTCAACCCAATGTTGTATCTTGTTAAATTGCAGGACCACAGAGTTGCAGCTTGGATTTATACCCTAATTTTGTACCTTTTGCCCAAGCATTTTCTTCTCCTGTGACAGGGTAGTTTTTGCAGATCAGCTCTTTCTGRAAATAGTCAAAGCATTGTAGGGCAGTCGGGAACATATTTACTAATTGAATGGAGCAGCATGTGTTACCCACATGGAGATGTCACTATGCTGGGTAGAKAGAGACAGGCTCTGTGCAGAGGCTCATCAGCCTGGTGTGGCAGTGGCAGCTCCCAGGCTGGGCACCACAACCCACAGAGATGCCAGCACCCTCTCAGGTTGTACACACTGCAGAAGTGACACAGCAGCTCCCACCTCGCTGCAAAAGTGCTGGCACAGCAGGATTCTAGGTTCCCTTCTGGAGAGAGCAATAGCAGTATGGAGAAAAATCTCACATGGCATTGCAGCTTTTACTTCATTTTGGCTTCAGCCTAGAATCAAGAGGATACATTTCTTTTTTTTTAAATTTATTTTGTTTAAAAAAAAGTAAAAAATGCAAATAAAAATTGTTCCATCCATATACTGGAGATTTGCTCTTTTCAACAGTCTGCAGCCTGTTCTGTATTCTCAATGTTCTCTCTTTGAGTTCCTGGAGGGCTGCAAARCTACTTTCTACATTTGTGTGCGGAATGCTTGTATCCTTCTCTCCTGTGATAATTTGGAGACAGACATGATAATGTCAGCACTTGAAAAGAAAAAGAATGAATTCTATAAGAAGCAAACTCGCAGTGTTTGGGAGAAACGTGGCCAAAGGCTTCTGTTGGGGTGRAGAGGACGGGCAGTGGAGGCTCCCGTGCTGCCCATCCGCTGGTGCTGAAGCTGATTCCGCTCTTCCGCGGCACCGGCCTGTCCGAGGGAGCGGGACAGGGTCCCGCAACCTCCCTGTGCACGCTGCGCGCCTCCGCGCCGGCTTCCCCGCACCTGCGGAGTGCTGCCGGAAATATCTGGTCTTTTACTTAAATAATTAAATTTCAAAGTACATCGAGGCTCGGCCGTACTGGCTTTGCGGTGCGGGGCCGGCAGCGCTGTTCTGTGCGGTGCCGGCGGTGCAATGCAGAGCGGTGCCGGCGGTGGGATGCGGGGCGGTGGGATGCRATGGGATGCGGGGCAGGAGCGCGGGGCTGGCGGTGGATGCGGAGCGCTAGGATGAGGTGGGATGCGGGGCAGGAACGCGGGGCTGGCGGTGAATCCGGAGTGGTGGGATACGGGGCGCTGGGATGGGATGGGATGCGGGCAGGAGCGCGGGGCTGGCGGTGGGATGCTGTGGGCTGGCGGTGGATGCTAGGCTTTGGGATATGTTGGGATGCGGTGGGATGCGGCGGGATGTGGGCAGGAGCGCGGGGCTGGCGGTGGATGCTAGGCGTTGGGATATGTTGGGATGCGGTGGGATGCGGGCAGGAGCGCGGGGCGGGCGGTGGGATGCGATGGGATGCGGGGGGTGGCGGTGGATGCTAGGCTTTGGGATATGTTGGGATGCGGTGGGATGCGGCGGGATGTGGGCAGGAGCGCGGGGCTGGCGGTGGATGCTAGGCGTTGGGATATGTTGGGATGCGGTGGGATGCGGGCAGGAGCGCGGGGCGGGCGGTGGGATGCGATGGGATGCGGTGGGATGTGTTGGGATGCGGGCAGGAGCGCGGGGCGGGTGATGGGACGTGTTGGGATGCGGTGGATGCGGGGCGGTGGGATGCGGCGAGATGCAGGCAGGAGCGCGAGGCGCGCGGTGGGATGCGGTGGGATGCAGTGGGATGCGGTGGATGCGGGGCGGTGGGATGTGGTGGGATGCGGTGGGATGCGGCGGGATGCGCGCAGGAGCGCGGAGCTGGCGGTGGGATGTGTTGGGATGCAGTGGGATGCGGTGGGATGCGGTGGATGCGGGCAGGAGCTTGGGGCGGTCGGTGGGATGCGGTGGGATGCGGTGGATGCGGCGGGGCTGGCTGCTCTCGCTGCTCTCGCTGCTCTCGCCGCTCTCTCTCCTCTCTCGCTGCTGTCGCTGCCCCGGGCTGCGGCCGCGGGCGGCGGGGGGCGGTGACGTCACAGAGCCGCTCGCCAGCACAACGTTCCATTGAGGCGAGCGCGTGCTCGGGCGAGCACATGGGCAGCGGG